>CM076573.1:408852322-409452322 GCA_034641835.2 Pinus albicaulis
ACTCCATGTGTCTCTGATCTATCATAGGTCTGAGGCAACACTTATTCAATGTGGTGAGGTCTATCCAACTGTAGCCCGAGATAAAGTGATGATTGTTCACACACTGAGGTTAGTGTTCTGAGTTTTTACTTTTCACACCATAGTTCAATAGGTCCGAGCTTCAACTCAACATTTTACAGGACTACACCTTTCCCAGCAGCTTCCAGATGACTGTAATATAGTCCAAGATTACACTTCAAGCTACCACAGGACAGCCACAGGTCCGAGCACCTTCGAGCCTCTCCACAGAATTTATTCCAGAATATGAACCCACCGTATTACCACTGTTTTTGTCCAAAACCAAGCCTTCAACTTAGCTTGAAACAGTCACACAGGTCCGAGCTAACCCAAGCTCCACAGTTAGTAGTCTGAGCTTCTTCAACACTGATCCGAGCCTCCAAATTCATTTAAATGAAACTGTAATTTCTACAATCCGAGTTTGTAGGGTAACAGTCCTGTGTAATGATAATCGAGCTTCCACAGATGTGCTTATCCGAGCCTAGCACTCTGCTTCTCCATATATACTTGTCCACTAGTATGAAAACATTTAATCTTATTTGCTAGCTGCTGTGTTGATGAGTAAATAATATTTTCAAAGTTCTTTATTAGCGCTATCTCATTCAGGTTCAAGAGCATAAATATTTCTTTAATCCCATTTCTTTGGGTTTTCTGGGCACAAATTCAATGCAAACATGCCCACATTGTAAATATTTGTTTTGGTATGCCACATCATATTTTGTGCGAAACTTTTCAGGTGAATAGGTGAAAAATTGGTGTTCACCCAAAACATTACGCAATAAAATATGATATGTAGTTTTAAAAAAAAAATATGATGACATGAGACTAGCAGACAATGATTAGAGAAGGTGGTGGCCTTCTTGCTGATGGGTGTCAGCTCAATGTTATAGGAGTTGAGTCTTCCAGCTGGTGGATGCCAACTACTCTGTCCATCTGCAAACACTTGCATTCTGAGAAGATTCATTTTCCAGTTTACATTAGAGAATAAATCCCTGTAATTAAGGGTATTCTCCTTGACCGCAATTGCGTATTATGTAGAAATATCATCAATGCCAACTACCGAAGTAGAGATTAGAGGTTAGAACTACAGTTTAAGATGTTATTTTATTTTTAGAAAATAAAATAATACTTGCAACTACAAGTCGAGAGAGCATAATTAAATCTTGGATTCACCTTCAATATTCAAGATATAGTCCTTTGCAACTCTGTTCCACTTGTTTCCAAAAAGATTTCTATCAACTCGTGGGGCTCACAACTTTTAGTTAGATAAAAACTGGTTTTCCATGTGAAGCTAACAAACTATTTGTAACTTGAAAGGGATAGGAGAGACAAGCCGAAAGACCAAAGCTATTTTTGTTCATTTAAGCCTCTTCATAGTACTTAGTCTAGTAAAGGGACAGATTTCTTCCTCTGTTATCCCATGAATTCAGTTTGTTGCGCAAACATTTATGTCAAACAGATATTGTTGTGCTTAGGGAGTGATCACTTTTATTGGGTTTGCTATTTGTTTATTAAAAGATTTAAGACTGCATATAGAGTTCAAGTATTTGCAACAAATATAATTTACAAATTAGAGCAAAGAAGGAAGTTTTTGCCAGCCAATTTCCAGGCCTCACACTAAGAACTGGGTGGTTATAGCAAGGATAACGGGCCTAACACAGTATGTCAGAAAATGCGAGAATATTTTGTAACTTCCTAGGCAGAAAAAGGAATATTGCTCCAGTCAAAAATATAACTCCTCAAATATGGCCAAAAGCTTCCCAAAATATCCAACCAACCATGGATGATAGCACATAAAGGAGATGGATTTTGGCTACTTTTCTTTAGCATTCTTGCATCTCCTCAAAAGATACAAGACATATTGCTCCATGTTATAGATAATAAAAGAGTTTAGCTAGAAGAAAAGCATAATAGGATCAACTGAACAAATAACCATGCAGAGGATTCCTAATGAGCCCTGCAATAAGTCCCAGAAAAGAAGGAAGCACACTTGTGATTGTAATTCTTGTCATCCACATCCTACAGAAATGACCCTCCCATTATCAATTGAAATTCATAATTTTGAAAACAACTGCTGATGTATTGCTTAACATATTTTCTTGTGGATAAATGTAAGAATATGAACCCACCGTATTACCACTACTTTTGTCCAAAACCAAGCCTTAAACCGAGCTTGAAACAGTCGCACAGGTCCGAGCTAACCCAAGCTCCACAGTTAGTAGTCTGAGCTTCTTCAAGACTGATCCGAGCCTCCAAATTCATTTAACTGAAACTGTGATTTCTACAATCCGAGTTTGTAGGGTAACAGTCCTGTGTAATGATAATCGAGCTTCCACAGATGTGCTTATCCAAGCCTAGCACTCTGCTTCTCCATATATACTTGTCCACTAGTATGAAAACATTTAATCTTCTTTGCTAGCTGTTGTGTTGATGAGTAAATAATATTTTCAAAGTTCTTTATTAGCGCTATCTCATTCAGGTTCAAGAGCATAAATATTTCTTTAATCCCATTTCTTTGGGTTTTCTGGGCACAAATTCAATGTAAACATGCCCACATTGTAAATATTTGTTTTGGTATGCCACATCATATTTTGTGCGAAACGTTTCAGGTGAATAGGTGAAAAATTGGTGTTCACCCAAAACATTACGCAAAAAAATATGATATGTAGTTTTAAAAAAAAAATATGATGACATGAGACTAGCAGACAATGATTAGAGAAGGTGGTGGCCTTCTTGTTGATGGGTGTCAACTGAATGTTATAGGAGTTGAGTCTTCCAGCTGGTGGATGCCAACTACTCTGTCCATCTGCAAACACTTGCATTCTTAGAAGATTCATTTTCCAGTTTACATTAGAGAATAAATCCCTGTAATTAAGGGTATTCTCCTTGACCGCAATTGCGTATTATGTAGAAATATCATCAATGCCAACTACCGAAGAAGAGATTAGAGGTTAGAACTACAGTTTAAGATGTTATTTTATTTTTAGAAAATAAAATAATACTTGCAACTACAAGTCGAGAGAGCAGAATTAAATCTTGGATTCACCTTCAATATTCAAGATATAGTCCTTTGCAACTCTGTTCCACTTGTTTCCAAAAAGCTTTCTATCAATTCGTGGGGCTCACAACTTTTAGTTAGATAACAACTGGTTTTCCATGTAAAGATAACAAACTATTTGTAACTTGAAAGGGATAGGAGAGACAAGCCGAAAGACCAAAGCTATTTTTGTTCATTTAAGCCTCTTCATAGTACTTAGTCTAGTAAAGGGACAGATTTCTTCCTCTGTTATCCCATGAATTCAGTTTTTTGCACAAACATTTATGTCAAACAGATATTGTTGTGCTCAGGGAGTGATCACTTTTATTGGGTTTGCTATTTGTTTATTAAAAGATTTAAGACTGCATATAGAGTTCAAGTATTTGCAACAAATATACTTTACAAATTAGAGTGAAGAAGGAAGTTTTTGCCAGCCAATTTCCAGGCCTCACACTAAGAACTGGGTGGTTATAGCAAGGATAACGGGCCTAACACAGTATGTCAGAAAATTCGAGAATATTTTGTAACTTCCTAGGCAGAAAAAGGAATACTGCACCAGTCAAAAATATAACTCCTCAAATATGGCCAAAAGCTTCCCAAAATATCCAACCAACCATGGATGATAGCACATAAAGGAGATGGATTTTGGCTACTTTTCTTTAGCATTCTTGCATCTCTTCAAAAGCTACAAGACATATTGCTTCATGTTACAGATAATAAAAGAGTTTAGATAGAAGAAAAGCATAATAGGAGCAACTAAACAAATAACCATGCAGAGGATTCCTAATGAGCCTCGCAATAAGTCCCAGAAAAGAAGGAAGCACACTTGTGATTGTAATTCTTGTCGTCCACATCCTACAGAAATGACCCTCCCATTATCAATTGAAATTCATAATTTTGAAAACAACTGCTGATGTATTGCTTAACATATTTTTTTGTGGATAAATGTAAGACTAAATCAGACAATGTTTTGTAGACTGCCACATCACCACTATATTCTTTTATGACTTGATCTCAGCTGCATACAAGCAGATACAAAACTAGAAAAATAACTCAACAACTGAATGTGCATTCTTATTAATAACTGACAGATTGAAGCTTTATCTTTTCAGTAAAACCTAGGATTTTGGTTTATGGCCCGGGCACAATATCTTTCTTCGGGATGTATTATACAAAATGGGTAGCAACCTGATGGAATTTTATGTCAACCTGCCCAGTCATATTTGAATTTTGCTAAAAATCCATTGCCACAAAGAATACAATACCCACTATCCATCAACTTTTTTATGATGATGAATAAGCTAGAGGAACAAAGCCTCATTAAACTCAATGCTGACCTTGGAATCTTTCGGTTAAAAGCATCAATGTCTTACATGAACTCAGTAAGAACTTTTAGGACCTTACTTGAATTAAATAAGACTTTTCAGGACTTTATACCTCGGGTAAGACCGGGACTACATAGGGAGATTAGATCTAAACCAGACCCAACTCACTTTGAGATGGGATGGTTTTCTCTACAGAATGGTAGGAAAGAGATCAGGAAGGCAAGGTCCTGGTTAAGTGAGCCAACCAGAGAATAAGGTCCTGGTAAGTAAACCTAGTGATCAGATGACATTTTTAAATAAGTGGAACATAAAATTTCAATTTCAATAAACTACAGTAAACTCGAGTAACTGTTATTAAATTTCAATTTCAATAAACTAGATCTGTTTCTTGTTCCATTATTGATCAACCAATATAAATTTTCATGTAGACAAATATTTGCACATCAAATGAGGAGTTCAATTCTTCAGGAGGGTAGAATGACTTCTTCAGGACAAAATCTCAAACGAGTGTTGTCTGCTTCACGCCTCTAGACATTCAGAGCCGCAATGTTTCAAGCATGCTTTCATATTGTTTACCAATCCAATGACTCACTGTCTCCTCTGTGGTAGTGCTTTTCTTTTGAATTAGAACGTTTCCAGATTAGGCTTCAATTATTAGCCTTAGGAAATCACCCTTACCAAGCACTTACAAAGACTGATCTGAGGTCCTAGGAGGCTTCTTCAATTACTGTTTTCTGCTCAGATTAGGGCTCGATATTCCCATCATTCCAAAAACTAGAACTCACTCAGAAATTTTCCCCAGGGCCCCACAATCTAGGGCACATATTTTCTTTCGATGTAGATGTCATGAATTATAGTTACATTATTGTTATGATTGTTCAAACACTGTCCAAACATTGTATTTACAATGACTAAATTTTTTTCCCAATCTTCATTATCACAAGAAAAGAAGATTAGGGCACATGAAGCTTTGACATAAGAGAGCACAAACAATGTTATATCCCTAGCAAAAATACCCAGAGTTCTGAATATACCTTTTGGGTCACAGTTATGTGTCTCTTTTCAGATGAATCTCGACAGCATAGGTAATACTCTTGACCCTGGTTAGGGTATTGAAACTGCCTTATTTTCTGCGTTATCCTTTTGGGAATATACAGCCTCACTGTTGGAAATAATGAGAGGGGCTTTGACTTCACTGTCCTCAATAGATCTACACAATCTCAACAAAGGTCTCTTACAGCTGCCTTCAATACACTTCCAAGAATCTGCTTCAAGTCCTCAAGTTTTCTTCAAGACTTCTTTAAGTTCTTATCAACGTTTGCTCAGAAGACTATAATCCAAAGGTTCCAAAGTCTTCTCCAAGTGACTATCCTTATGTCCGAGTTCCCCAAATAATAGCCTTCCAAACTACTCCAACAAATTCTCAAAGATTGCCACCAGCTACCCACAAATAATGTTGCCCAAAAAATGGCACGTTGTCCAGAATTGGTGCTACAGCAACATATATCAAAGAAGTCTTGTTCTTTAAATGCTGATTCTGGAAGTTGAGTCTAGAGTGATATCAGGTCCAAATTCTTTAATTGTTCAATAAACCGAATTTTTCCTTACTCCATGTGTCTCTGATCTATCATAGGTCTGAGGCAACACTTATTCAATGTGGTGAGGTCTATCCAACTGTAGCCCGAGATAAAGTGATGATTTTTCACACACCGAGGTCAGTGTTATGAGTTTTGACCTATTACACCACATTTCAATAGGTCCGAGCTTCAACTCAACCTTTTACAGGACTACACCTTTCCCAGCAGCTTCCAGATGACTGTAATATAGTCCAAGATTACACTTCAAGCTACCACAGGACAGCCACAGCTCCGAGCACCTTCAAGCCTTTCCACAGAATTTATTCCAGAATCTGAACCCACTATATTACCATTGTTTTTGTCCAAAACCAAGCCTTCAACCAAGCTTGAAACATTCACACAGGTCTGAGCTAACCCAAGCTCCACAGTTAGTAGTCTGAGCTTCTTCAACATTGATCCGAGCCTCCAAATTCATTTAACTGAAGCTGTAATTTCTACAATCCAAGTTTGTAGGGTAACAGTCCTGTGTAATGATAATCGAGCTTCCACAGATGTGCTTATCCAAGCCTAGCACTCTGCTTCTCCATATATACTTGTGCACTAGTATGAGTTTGAGGGAACCTTAATACCAAAAAAACAGAGATCTGCAGGTCTAAATTTGTCTTCAAAACTTCCACTATAGATCTGAATTACAAGACTGTTGCAAGGTCACATATTTCACCACAGGTCCGAATTAGAAGGGTCTGAGTTGCAGAGAAGAGTCTCAGGTCCGAGCTTCTGGAAAGGCCGAAGTTACAGGCCTGTTAGGACTGAAATTTCAGGCTTTGATAGGGCCGAAATTTCAGGCCTGAATTCAGTTCCGAAAAAATTTATTTCCACAGGTGCAAATAGGTCTGCAAGAGATATATCCTTCTAGCCCAAAACGTTGTAATTATGATCTCCCTTTTAATCTCCTTGGCCTCCTGTTTTATCTCTGAATTCTCACTGTATTTTTCACCGAAATTTTCTTTCCAAAATGATGAGCATGACTAGTTATTTATAGTTGTTTGTGTATGAATTGAACCATCGTGTCTTTTGATTAAGGAGCTGACATACCGATTTGAGCCGACCTGTGCATCATTTTTGGCATTTATTTAAACCAATTTTAAGACTGATACAGGGGGGCAATTTTATGGTTAAGTCTGGGCCTCAGCGCTTGATAGGAACACCATACAATATAGCGGTACTTGTTGTATCTTCTACTGTAGTGCAGACCTGTTTTAACACCTCCTTTGCTGAACACTTGATAGTTGTAGGGGATCAACAAAATTATGTTAGATCCCTCCTTTGTGGCTCAAAGACTCTTTTTGTCATATAAAATTCTGCATGTTAAAGCCTCTCTGCTCCTTCACTTCCCACAGGACATTGTCAAAGCCTCTCAGCCCTATTGCATTCATTCAGATCACCAAACTGCACATATGTTACCTAAAATAGTAGTGCTCTAGACCTCCACAAACAAACATACATATGCAGAAAAAGAGAGATTTTATTCCTGAGTAGTGGTCATTATAGGGCTCTAGTTAGCTGGATAAAACATGCATGCAGAATAGAAAAGGAAATTTTTCACCATGGAGTGTGTTGTTGCCATCATTCTTAGGCAGCTGATATGTTTTCCCATTTAGCGTGAATTCTCCATCCTTGATACAGTTGGCTACACGACCCACCAAGGCACCAAAGTAAGGTCTACTGGAGCTCATGTTCTGCATTAATAAACAATCTCATATTCCCCATGGTAACACATACATTTGAGATCCATTCCAATATGTGAGTAGAAACTGTAAATTTATCTTAAAACTCTAGCATATGATGGCAGTACTAATTTCCAAAGGGAAATGAAAATACATACCATGTATGAGGCAATATTGTTATAGCCAAGAAGTACGTCTGCTAGATGGCCTGAATGCATAAATACCAATACTTAATGAGCTAGCTCCCTCTGAGTAAATGATGGTAAGGCAGTTGAAGGGTAGGGTTTAGGGATGATTACCTTTAGCATCAAGGAGAGCGAGGGAGATGAGGGTATCTCCCTATTTGGTTAGATTTATATACAGATCGCCTCTGCGAAGTTGAAAGAAACTTGGGGCATTGATATTTCTATAGGGATGACCATAATGAGCCAACTTGCCTTTCCCTTCCAAATTTCTTGGATTCAATTCCCATTTGTGCCCTTGACTGCTAGCATGTAATTTGCAGAGGTGAATGAAAACTTGAATGCACCAAAAATGCAAGAGAATGGATGACACTTTCACCATCATCGATCGATTGACTAATCAAGGGATGGATGGATAAGCTAAAGCAGAACATTCAATGATATATCTAGAGAGACTCACATAATCAATACTAGACTAGGGTGTGTTTGTATGCCTTAAGATAAGGTCATGGTGTAAGACATAACATGGATTGTGTGCAACTATAGACAACCCATGCACTGTGGCTACCAAAAAATGTAATATTTGGAATCTAAACATGTTACATTTTTTATTTTTTGTCTTATTACCCCAAATTTGTTTTTGGCCAAATCTTAATTTTGTTATTTAAAATGGAATTTTGACTACATATATGGATTCAACACCTTGAAAAAACCCTATAGAAGTACATTTTTGTTGTTTGTATATTGAAGGACCTAAACTAATGCAACATGGTTTTGTGGATGCCATTTCTAAAGTTGGGCTGGCCAAATTCCTTTCTAACCTTTCTACCACCTATATAACCAAGTAATTTTCTATCACCTGTATAACCTTGCCTTTTTATAAAAAAAAAGAGGTTCCTACACTCAAAGGATTGGCTTTTCTTGGCCATGGGGCAATTATAATGTTGAAATTCTATAACCTTTTGGATGATTAAAAGATCCAATTTTTCCCTAGCCTGAACTAAGTTCAAATTGCGGTTTTGGGTTTTAACTATTGGTCAGTTGAAACCCATTTATTAACTGCACTGTCTGAGTAAAGCCTAGATAATATCTAAGATGAGGAGGCTGGACTTATTTCAGGTTGTTGTACTCAAGCTAACGGTCAAACATAAGGTTATGCATATACATGTGGTTCAAGGTCTCCTTTTCTTCACGTTATTCTCTATGAATTAAGGAATGTATGTTGCCGAGGAGGAACAACTACTGGTCTAGGATCTGATACAACCAAAAAGTTACTAGGAACACCCAACAGATTACTAGGATCTGATACAAGCTTTAGATTGCTAGGATCTAGTCTAGGAACACCCAACAACGAGAGGTATATCCACAAACCACTCCAAGTAAGATATGAAAAGGGCTCTTGAAATGCCTCTGAATACCAAAGCACTCCAATGTTTATAATGACATACTGATGTCCAATTCAAATGCTACCTAAGGATTTCACAAAGTTTCTAGTGCCTTTATTCAAGGGTTCGTTGTATGTTTCCAAGGGTTTCAAAAAAAAACTTTCACTAGATATTAACAGCCATTATGATATTTTTTACCACCACCATTTCTGCCACAAAATATCTGTAAGGTGAAGACACATGAAGATTTAAATTGGTTCCTTCTTGAAGGAAAGATGAACTGTTCTGATTGATGGGTATTTAGAGTTTTATTGTTGGCTATAATTTGCTTACAATGACCCTAGATGTAGTCACAAACAAGTAATAAAGATTATTGTTGTTCACAAGGCTGAAAAGTTGTCTGAAATCCCTCAAATTATCCCACAACAAGCTTCCCAAATACCCCACATCATTGTTGGAAACATTTTTTGATTGCACTTGTATTTTTATACTTGTTTTCATGCTGCCCTATCTGTCCAAACATTGGTATTAGAGCCATAATCGTGTTGTCATTAACCCTAGTTCTATTTGTTGGTGAAAATTTACCACAGTTGGAGGTATCAACCATTGGAAAGACTAACACTATTGGGTTCCAGAGAACCACCAATCAAAAGATATATCTACTGTTGTATCTTCTATTTAGGGCTCTTCACATGCTGCCATCGAATCTGCGGTCATTTTCTTCTATATATCATCTTCATATTGCCTCATAATCCTACAAGAGTATGTTACATGACCTCACATCCTCCCAACAAAAGTTGATCTTATATGCCGAGTTATATTTATGCTTGGATGGTAATCTGTTTTCTTTGTTTGGAGATCATGGAGGATGAAAACATGCTACTAAAAACGGTTGTATTATAACAAGATTATTGATGTCAAACTGTTCATGGAGGCTACCACCAAATACTGCAAATACTGCAATAAGGGAGACTTTCCCATGATATTTTTGGAACCTTAAAACCATGTTAAAATTGTTTGAAACATGAGCCCTAAAACTAAAACAAATGCTACAACAAAATCACTATAATGTGATGGAAGTTCTATTATAGGACTTCTCTACTACTGCTCATACGCTGTTTGAAATAATCAGGTTGAAATTTAGAACCTAACTATCAGTGATCTAGTATGCAAAATCCAATTCCTGGCATGAGGCATATGATGAAGCCATTGGCTAGGTTACATGTCGGCAGTGTATGTTATGTTGATCTATTACTTTTTCTTTTGGTTAGAAACTGGGAACTTCACCACAACATCATACCAATATGTAAAATCTGAATTAATTTTTGTGAGACAACTAGCATCTAGGATATTTGTTTCTATCCCATACTTTGTCATCAACATCTAAGTTGTATTGCTTGTGCATGTGTGGAGTGGAGTAGCTATTGTGGCATCTTTATGATTGTCTGTGTCAAACATACTATTCTGACATGTCTTCTCTTTTGTGGGGGAGGTATTGCTACATTGTATTTGCTAAGGACGCATGTTCACCAAGACAAGTCAAATACTTCAAAATGTTGGATGTGTTTTGTATTATTGTTCTAGAACATATTCTCTTTGTCTTTGTTTTGTATTATTGTTTGAGAACATATTCTCTTTTTCTTTGTCTTTATTTCACACATTGTTTTAGGATATTTGAGTGCTTTAGGTTATTTAGGTTTTTGGCCCTGAAATTAGTGATTGAAATGCCAAATAATCACTTTATAATCGTGGATTTGCTTGCCTATTTGAGTTATTTTACATAAGAAATCTTCATAAGTAGATCTTAAGCAGATATTCTACCCTTAGCTCTATTTCAAAGTGTTGTAAGAATTTTTGAGGACCTCTTCTATTCCTTGACTTGAGGTGGTGGATTCCCCATCCTGCTGAGGCCTTTCTCTTTCATCTAGTCCTTCATTTTCCATTGAATTTGATTCAAGAGATTCTCCCACTGGATCTCTCTTGGGGGATTCTTGTGGTGGTAGTCTATGTATCATTTTTAAAATTCTAATTCTTCCCTTCACCTACTTTTCATAACTTCCATAACCATTAGGTAGGGACCTGCAATGTCGATGGTGTTTTGTTTGTTTAGTAAAAGATTGTCGAGACTTTAATTTATTGAAAGTTGTAGAATTTACAATCTATGAAGTTTCAAGATATAATTTTTAAAAGTCTAATTATTTAAAGGGTGCTAGCTGAATGGAAGAGCACCTGCTTTACAAGAAGGACGTTGGTGGTTCGATTCCATCGTGCCTTGATATTCATATATAGGGAATGACGAAGATCAGTTTTTGGTGACAGATGCTCTTTTGACCATCACCAATGAGCTTATGGTGACATTTTTCGACCCTCACCAAATATGAAATGGTGACGGTCAACGAACGCCACCATATATACGCATCAATAGTGACAACCATTAAATTTTCGTCACCATAAATCATTGTTGTTGATATGAAATGGGTGAGGGTCACTGTTTGTCATTATAGTCATTATTTGTGACAGACCTTGATGTCACCAATGAGTTTTTGGTGACGGTCAATGAACGTCGCCATATATATGCACCAATAGTGATGGCCATGAAAGGTCCATCACAAAAAATCATTGTTGTTCATATGAAATGGTGACGATCACTATCCGTCATTATAATCAATATTCGTGACGGACCTTGAATGTCACCATAACACATACTTTCGGCGACGCCACCTTTGGTGACGTTCAGTTTTTTGGTGACGGAGGCTATTGTCCGTCACCATTGCCCATATGAAATGGTGACGGTCACTATCCGTCACTATAAATCATTATTGGTGACGGACTTTGAATGTCACCACAACACCTATACTTTCGGCGATGCCACCTTTGGTGACGTTCAGTTTTTTGGTGATGACGGAGGCTATTGTCCGTCACCATTGCTCATATGAAATGGTGACAGTCACTATTCGTCACTATAAATCATTATTGGTAGCCAGGACCTTGAATGTCACCACAACACCTATACTTTCGGCGACGCCACCTTTGGTGGCCCCGTTCGAGTTTTGGTGACGAAGGCTCTTTTTTGACCCTCACAGTAGGCTTATGTGGTAATGTTTATTTTCATAATGTGCTTTCTTGTAGTGAACCATAACATTTAATATATTATTTCTTCCAAATTTTTCCAGAAGATAATAGAAATTCCAGCAAGATTTTGTTAATTTGTCTAATTTTTTTGGTAAATATGGGTTATAGCTTTATAGCATCAAAATTTTGGGTGCACAATGGGTTTTTAATGTTGTTGAATCCATTTCCATAAAGTAGAATTCAAGAACTCCTATTATCATATTTTTTGGAAAAAAAAAATTGAGGCCATATTAAGAATTTTTTTTACCATCTAAGAAAATTTGACAACTCAATAGACAATGTATTTTCAATATATTAGGGAAAAAAGAGCATGACTAAACAAAACAAAATGATTTTTTATAATGATGTTTTCTTATTATGGTTATTTTATATTTAATATTTTTGCATATTAAAAAATAATAATACTATTTGATTGACTAATCACATCATATTAGGACGTTTTGAACCATATAAATGCTTATCTTCAATATAAAGTTTAGATTTTTTCCTAAAGATGAATCATATTAAATGGTTTATAAGTTGTGATTAATTTGAACATATTTTCAAAACTTTTCATATTTTTTTTTTTATATTTTCCAGCATCTGGAAAGGATGATATGGTTGTTTAACTCCTTAGTTGGAAATAGTTAATATTATTTGTATATTAATGGAGAAATGGTTACATTGTTGTAACGTAACTCCTTAAGTTAGGATTAGTTCCTAGGATATAGGATTTTGTTTACAACTCCCTACTTCTTTGTGATGTACTTATAGTTGTATCATTTGATTAATGAATGTAGAGTGTACTCTCCATTGGTGTGCAGTCTCCAGGTGCAGTACTCACCTATGAGCTGTAGTTTCTATAAAATTTAGTTTTTATCTTGGTATCAAAGCTCAGACCGGGTGAGCTTGATTTATTTTTTTGAGAGCCTTAGTGGCTACAAAGCCTTAGTGGCTATAGAGCCTTTGTACCTACGGTGCACACAGGAGCTTCGTTGCTCACAGGAGTAGGTGGTCCGCAGCAAACACTTGACTCAAAGTCTTGGATGATTTTTTGAAATCTCTGAGCACAGGAGGGTTGGCGTGTTTTTTCTGCTGACAGTCGCACCGAAAAGCACAATTAGTGTGACTTCCAGGGCCATACCCGCACCAATCTGGGCACTTACACAAATTTTAATTTGGCGCGGATATTTTCCTAAAAAAGGTGCCAATCTCTCTCTTTGGCAGTTCTGCACATGGGATTCGCTTGCTTGTGGTGGATCTGAGTCGTAGATGTCATTTCCGGTTCTGCACATGGAATTTTCCCGGTGGCGGTAGATCTGAGTCACAGACACATTTTTTGGCGGTTCTGCACATGGGATTTTCTCGGTGGTGGTATATCTAAGTCGCAGACACATTTGTTGGTGGTTCTCCATAGGGGATTTTCCCGTTGGAGGTACATTCAAGTCGCAGACACAGTAACCATCAGACCAGTGGCGAATCTGAGTTATAGTCACAAGATCAAGCCAGATTGGTGCCAGATCTGTGATAAGGATTTGGTATGTATTGAATTTCTGTTAGTGTAGCTTGTAATTATTCAACTTGTTAGAATCGTCAGAGGGTATGGAATCAGATCAGTCCATTATGAATAACACCATAGAAACATATCTCAACGAGTCTAGCAAACTCTATGGGTCCAATTTCACCAATTGGAAGTTCAAGCTACATACATTGCTTGAGGGAGAAAATGTGTGGTCGATTGTCATAGGTGATGAGCAGAAACCAAATATTGTAACAGGAACAACCGCACTTATACAAGACTGGGATAAAAGTGAGAACAAAGCAAAATTCATACTAAAGATGTCCGTCAAGGATAATATTATTCCATACATTAGAGATGGAAAATCATCCACTGAGATCTGGACAATGCTCGAGAATCTATACCAGACACAAAATACAAATCGAATCTTGTCACTCAAAGGCAAGTTGTTTGCGATGAGGATGGAGGAAAGTGAATCTACTGATGGATTCATTTTAAGGGTTAAAGACCTGAAGGACAAATTG
Source organism: Pinus albicaulis (assembly GCA_034641835.2). NCBI lineage: Eukaryota > Viridiplantae > Streptophyta > Pinopsida > Pinales > Pinaceae > Pinus > Pinus albicaulis. The sequence continues at coordinate 408,866,767 of CM076573.1, forward strand.
GGAGACATCGGAGAAAAGGTGTCTGATTCCAATCTAGTCACAATTACATTGAATGGAATGAAGGATGAATATCAGATGTTCATCACGGGATTGGCAGCAAGGGATAAAGACCTTGCATTGAAGAATTGACAGGAATTTTGCTATAAGAAGAAGAGCGATGACAGAATTTAATACTGCAGAATGATGATCTTGCTCTAGTGGCGAAGAGGCGACAGTTTAGAGGGAAGCAGCCACAGCAGCAACAACAGCAACAGAGAGGAGGTAGCACGTTTCAAAAGAGACCATTTAGAGGTATTTCTACAAACAAATTTTCAGGCAAGAAATATTTATACTATGGGAAAATTGGCCACCAAATTAGGTTCTGTTTGAAGAGGCAAACAAATGAAGCAAGGAATAATCAGAGTAGGCACAAAGGATATTTTGTTAATGAAAATGAAGACCATAGTCATGAAACTCGACTATTTGTAGCTGATTGTGCGCTTTCAGCTTCTAAGAAAGGTGAGGACGACATATGGTATGTCGATTCTGGCGCATCCTCACATATGACAGGTAAGAAAGAATGTTTTGAATTTCTTGAAGAAACTTCATGTGGATCTAAAAAATTTCTAGGAGATGACAGAGGATATGAGATAAAAGGGTATGGTGATATTCTAGTAAGATTGCCTAATGGTGACATTATAAATCTTAAGAATGTATTGTATGTGCCCGGGATTAGGAAAAACTTTATCTCTGTATCTATGATAACATATCAGGATCTGCTAGTTGAATTCTTCAAGACATGTTGTGTCATAAAGGATAGCAAGATGGAAACAGTTGCATCAGGAGTGAGTGTGGGGAGCCTGTACAAACTAAATGTCAAATGCATGCCACAACAAGCCCTAGTCGCAATAGGATTGACAGCCGAAAACCTCTGGCACCAAATATTCGGTCACCTTAATTTACAAGACCTCATGTTACTTAAGAGAAAAGGTATGGTCGATGGACTCCCTGTTTTTCATAGTGTTCAGTTAGATTATGATGGATGTGCATTAGGGAAAATGTATAGAGAATAATTTCCTCTGCATATTGATAGAAAGAGAAGAGACATTCTAGAACTAGTGCATACAGACATATGCAGACCTATGCAGACCAGGTTTCTAGGTGGTGCATATTATTTTCTTCTGTTTACAGATGACTGCAGTAAATTCTCTTGGATATATTTTCTCTTGGATGACCCTTACCTTTCTGTGCTTTAAAGAATTTAAAAATTTTATAGAAAAGTAGATAGGAAAATGTATAAAAAATCTTCGCTCAGATCAAGGGGGAGAATACAGGTCGGGAGAGTTCATGAATTTTTTGTAGATATCATGGGATTATTCAACAGTTTACAGTGCCTCATACACCACAGCAAAATGGAGTGGCAGAATGAAAGAACATAACTCTTGTGGAATGCGCAAGAAGTATGCTTCAAGGTAAGGGTCTATCAAATTGTTTTTGGGCGGAAGCCATCAATACTGCTATTTATTTAAAGAATAGGAGTCCTAATAAATGTCTTATCTTCAAAACCCCTTTTGAAGCATTATATGGATTCAAACCAACAGTGAGTCATTTAAGAGTATTTGTGTCAAAAGCCTCTGCCCATATACCCAAGGTGGATAGAAAGAAGTTAGATCCTAAAGCAATGAAATGTATCATTGTAGGATATGGCACTGAGTTTAAAGAATACAAGTTATTTAATTTTGTGACTCATAAAATATTTGCAAGTCGAGATGTGGTATTTCATGAACAGGTTGAGGAAGGAAAGGATGACAGTAATAATGAATGGCACATTCCATTATTGTTGGAAGAAAACAACGGGGATGATCAGGAGCAGGAGCAGAAAGAAGAAGAAACAAGTGATGTAGTCAATAAGGCAAGCCCGTACAAGTCTGAAGTAGACAGATTTGAGGTAAGTCCCCTACCAACGAGATCAGTTAGGCAGACACAATTACTAACCAGATTGAAAGACTATGCTTTAATGACAAGTATTTTAAACATTGTAGAGCCCAGAAACTATAAAGAAGCAAGTCAATATGATGAATGGAGGACTGTGATGAATGAAGAAATTGAATCAATTAATAAAAACCATACTTGGGATCTAGTTGAACTGCCTGAAGGAAAAATGCCCATAAGTTGTAAGTGGTTGTACAAACCTAAAGTGAATGCAGATGGGAGTATAGAAAAGTTTAAAGCTATACTGGTAGCAAAGGGTTATTCACAACAAGAGGGAATAGATTTTGATGAAACCTTTGCCCCTGTAGCGAAATTAAATACCATTAGAATGCTAGTTTCTTTAGCAACAAAATATAAGTGGAAGCTACACCAGTTAGATGTTAAGTCTGCATTTTTGAATGGTCAATTGAAAGAAGAGATTTATTTAGTTCAACCTGAAGGGTTTGTTAAAAAGGGGCAGGAACATCTAGTTTGTAGATTGAAAAAGGCATTATATGGTTTAAAACAAGCACCCAGGTCATGGTATGAGAAGATCGATTCATTCTTCTTACAGCATGGTTTTCATAGGAGCATGAATGATCCAAATCTGTATACCAAGTATAATAAACAGAGGCAAATTATTTTGATTTCTTTGTATGTGGATGATATGATTATAACAAGTAATGCACATACTCTGATCAAAGAAATCAAATGACAAATGTCACAAGTATTTGAAATGAAAGATCTCGGAAATCTCCATTATTGCTTGGGTCTGGAAGAATGGAGAGACTCTCGACGGACTTTTATTACTCAAGGGAAGTATGCTAGAATTTTGCTAGAAAGATTCAGGATGGAGCAGTGTAAGTCAGTAGTAACACCATTGCAGCAGAATCTAAAGTTGTGCAGTGACAATGGCACTAAGGAGGTGGATGACACTATGTATAGACAACTAGTTGGGAGTCTAATATATCTTACTACAACTAGACCAAAGTTGGCATACTCTTTTAGTGTACTGAGCCAGTTCATGTCTAAACCTCTCAAAATTCATTGGGTTGCAACAAAGAGTGTGTTGAGGTACCTTTGTGGTACTAGTGATTATGGTATTTTATACACTGACAAATCTGATGTTACTCTAGAAGGTTTTTCAGATTCTGATTGGGTAGGAAACCTGGATGATCGAAGATCAATCACATGTTATGCATTTAGTATTGAATCTGAGGTCATAGCATGGAGCAGCAAAAAGCAAAGTACTGTAGCTTTATTTTCAGCTGAAGTTGAGTACCAAGCATTGTGTGTAGCCACATGTGAAGCTATCTAGTTGAGAAGACTTCTCAATGATGCGGCAGAAGTACAAAAACAAGCAACTACCATTAAAAGTGACAACCAAAGTACTATCAAGCTAGCATACAATCCAGTGTTTCACAAAAACACCAAACACATCGATACTCAGTTCCATTTTGTTCGAGAAAAACTTCAGTCAAAGGAAATACTTGTTGAATATTGTAAATCTTGTGACAAGATGGCAGACATTTTTACTAAGCCTCTTGGGAGAATAAAGTTTGAATTGTTTAGAGAGATGTTAGGAATTCAGAGTAATCCTTTCTCCATTAAGGGGGAGAGTTGGAAATAATTAATATTATTTGTATATTAATGGAGAAATGGTTACATTGTTGTAACGTAGCCCCTTAAGTTAGGATTAGTTCTTAGGATATAGGAGTTTGTTTACAACTCCCTACTTCTTTGTGATGTACTTATAGTTGTATCATTTGATTAATGAATGTAGAGTGTACTCTCCATTGGTGTGCAGTTTCGAGATGCAGTACTCACCTGTGAGCTGTAGTTTCTATTCAATTCAGTTTTTATCTTCTTTCACAATGGAATTTTCACCTCATTGATAACCATAAACCTGGAAAGGTACGAAATTACTAAAACTAATTATGAAACCTACACTGAAATACCATTCCCTAAGTCCTTTGATGTACTCGCTAGTTCATTAGTCCTCAATCAACTTTACCAGCACAAGCAACAACTATTTCCCAACTCCTTCATCCTCTTGTTTTTCTTCTACTTCATTCATTCATTCTCACAACTCTTCCTCTACGTGCGCATCCTCTAACACTACTCAATAATCGCGAAAAGCTTCAGCATATTCATATGGTATAGTTGTGTTATTATTTTGAACACTATTTTCAAGAATTTCTGTAACGATTATGATTAATATGTAATTTGCAGAGACATCCATTACAAAGAGTTTGTGGGTTTAATGACCTATGACTAGACCATTTTGGTTACCATGGGAAACGTACGCTGCTTAGAATCACAACTACGAACTTTGGAAATTTTGTGTAATGGCATGGATATTGTATTTGTCTAATGTCTGCCAATTCTTCAAGAAGTCATTGTGTCTAAAGTAAGTGGAAATGTCTGTGCAAAGGCAGAAGATGAAAACTCATAATTCATTGGGTATAAAATGCATGCAAAGTTTTGTTGGAACGTTATAGGATAAAAAACATACAATTCACCAAAAAAAACATTTAATCCAGTGTTCAATTGAATACAGTCGGTTTTTTTATTTCGTTTCACATTAGAATGACCCAACTAAACATCAAACCTACTAAATATGGAATCATGCAATTTGGAAACTTCGTTTGCAACTTATATGCAGTACCAGTTTCCGCATTTTAGTGAGAGTCATGTTTCAACGCCGATATCAACTGCAAGCCCTTAAGCCATTGATCTCACCAATTCACTTTGTGCATGAGATCCAAGCAAGAAGCAATAGGCCAATCGCAGCCAAATCGCTTAAGCATTCATTTTATTAGACTCGCCTGTATATACCACGAGAACCAATCTTAAAGTATCAATTTATAGCTAATAAATGTAAGAGAGAATCTGAGGAAAAACTTGGTTGGTAGAAATTGGAGGGGAAAACATCCTTCCACCCCTTGAATAAAAAGGGACACCGTTTTTTATATGTGGCACCCCAACGAATAGTAGTTATGAAAAGACGTAGCACTAATGACGTGTCGTGAAACAAAAAATAATGGAAAGCAGACCTATTATCAGCGTCGAACTAATAATGTTGTAAGACCTCCAATTGTGGAAGGAATTTTGTTTTCCATCGAAAAAACACTACTCTTTTACATCCAAGTCCGTTTCCACAACTCCAGTTCTCTTACACATTACAAATGGTCGCAAACGTAAACCAAACACACTACACATCTACGCAAGTCCTAGATTCGAGTTCTACCATCATTGCTCGAGGGACGCAGAAGTCATCGTTGATGTTGTTGTAATGGTCAATGATCCTCTTTGGCTACAATTATCATGATTGATGTTGCAAACGACCACAAAGCTAGGTCAATTCTCATTCCAAATCTACGCAGTCGAAAAAACCCTATTGCATCACATGATCAAATATGCCTCCCCGGCAACAATCCATCCATGAGATATTGAAGATACACCATCCTACTATCGGTATTTCAATTCATTCATATCATCCATTATGAATTCCCTTCTCTCATTCGCATTAGATACCACAATGCACATGTGAACAAGATTGTAGAGAGTCAGTTGTAGAATACCAAACGTAATAGCAAAAAACCTGCTGAAGCAAAAAAACTTTATGCACATTACATAGCGAATTGTAAGGACCATGGTCATGGTTGTGAAAATTGGAATGACCAACCTTTTAACCTACATCGCACTTGAACTCAAAATCCCAAAGTTGGTTTCGCCATGTTATTGTTCCCTTAAAATGCTCAATCAAATTTACGCACAGTCTCTCAGCCACATTCTTTATCCCTTACGAATCCCAATCATGCATGCCATGCACGCCACCCTTTAACAACTTAGTTAAACGGTCAAAAATGAAATTTATTCACAAAAAACACTCCCACAACACAATATCCTACCGTAATCTATTTACATGGCAATAAACTCATGGTTATCTCACATCTTCTTGGCCCTCCTAGGAAGGAGTTAAGCTAGTACTCGCTTTGATACCAAGAAAGAAAATGAAATTAGATATAAAAAATAAAATGAAATAGAGTAATATATATATATATATATATATATATATATATATATATTACACTTGATTTGTATAGTTGGCCTCAGATCCAACCAATTTCAAATATAGATATGGAGGTTGATATATTCTTTCAATAAAATCATAAACTAATTGTGAATTGAACATGGAAGAATTATCTCAAGAAGTCTACATACTAGGAAGCAAATTACCAACAACAAATAAAAGTATAAATAAATGAGAGTTTGCCACGGCTTTGAAGTTTGGGAGTGTAGAACCACTACACTTCTTTTACCAATACTAGAGTGTATGAAATACGCCTAATTCAACACTTAATTAAATTAATCTTTCAAGTGTATTTTATAATACAGCAAAATAACAAAAATTTCAATAAACATTACTCACACGAGTACACCCATGCATACTGAAGAGGAGAAACTCCCTTTAGAAATAGAGTCTGCACAATATCAATATATTATGTAATTCAATTGTACATCAAATTACAATACAAGAGTTATGCAGCCTTGAACACATGATCTTCATACTTTCCAAGTCCAAATTTTACGAAATACAGCTTCACCGTGCAATTCATGGACCCGAACATGCCCTACCCGAATTCACATTTGGGTCGTGACCTTTTCTGTACAACTGCAACTCGGACATCTATCCCTGAAAGGAAAACACACGACTCTACACGCCTGCTGGTCATTGCTCGATTCTCCACCTATTCAGGGCGTTCAGATCCTGCTCGACACCTTTAGCAAACACCCGACCCGCCCACAGGTCCTCCGTAGCGGCCTTGAGTCTCAAGGGTCACCCCACGATGGCCTTCTCCCGCTTATAAGGTCGCGGGTCAGTCCTTGCGTGCTACATGCTGTAGAGCTACCCGCGTTGCATGCATCCGACCTGTGGATCAGCTCTTGCATGCTACGCGCTACAGAGTGATCCTGGCTACACGACACACTTCATGCCTGTTAATAAAACCGAAACTCCGACTCGGCTACGCTTCGGTCCTTTCCAATGCAACTCTGCTTGCCACCTTGACTGTTCACCCTTGCTGTTTGATTTCGTAGATGATTTTTGGAAGATTCGATGATGATTCCAAGTGCCATCTGCACGCTATGTGTATACACGTTGGGGTGGACCCGACTCCACCAAGGGTCAGATGTTTCATGGTCGGCCCGCTCCATACCATGGGTTGGCCTGCACGATTCGTTATATGCCGGCCCGCTCCATATATCCATGGTTCTACGCATAGTCGGGTCACTCGGATAGTCGGGTGGGCTATGTCGCTCGTCAACCCGTTTTGCCCTGCTTTCCCGATATAAACATGACGCGTCTGTCGTCACAACATGACTCACCCTCAGCTACAACATGACTCGACTATTTCTATGGCATGACTCGCCTCCTACAAGTCCACGACTTGCGCATGACTCACCCAAGGGGTGGGTGCTTGCCAACACTCCACGCCGATTGCACATCTTGAATGCCACCTCATGTCATCGCACATGCTCGAGTTTGTCAATACGCTGCCCGTCGTACATGGTCGCACCCATTATAACTTAGTCATACACCAACTCAACTCGTGGTCGTGACATCCTCCACCATTCTAAAGAAAATTTTGTCCTCCTTAACTTCGTCATATCATTGCACACTGTCGCATTCTCCAACATCCATATGTTAATGCCACCAACTCTGACATACCTCAGATAAAACTTTGAAGTGCCTAAAATATCATGTCGGCATCCAGATAGCTCCACTTGTGACTCTTCTTCATGTTGTAAATATGTTAGATCTTTACAAGAAAATCATGTGTTAGATCCCCTTGTGATGGTGATTATTTGGGTATGTAATCCAACCACAACATTGTCTCCACAAGAACACATGTTCTCTACATCATCATGGTTGTCAAAGCATATTTTTTTCAACTCTGTCCATCTCACTGCACAACCTGCTTATAATGTCAAGAGGACTCATTGCCACAACGAGAAGACAATGAGCCTTGTCCCCATGTTATTCTAAGAAGATGGGGAGGATGTGGAGGCTAGAGGCCCTTCCTCATCCTCTACTAATAGCTAAATACACCTATCTAGATATTCCTCTTCCGGTCTTTGCATGTACACTTCCTGAATTTCTCCCTAAATGTTTAGTCGTGCATCTCTTCTTCCTTCGACTCCTAGCCTTCCTATCAAATCCAGCAATATACTATCAAAAAATTATCTCATAACATGTGCTTTCTTTGTGATTTTTGTCTTTGCAATAGAAAAACACTCATAGAGTCCTTCATCCTGCTTAATTTCATCAACATTCATCATTTTCAATTTACATCCAACTCTCATAGCTGCCATAGTAGGAACACTTATAGGGTCATCCTCTCGCCCATCATAATTTTACAAGTTCTTTATATGTGGTACCATCATAGCCTCATACTGCTTCATAAATTACATCCCAAGTGTTAACTCCAGAAAATTGTACAGGAAAAAGACATTAGAGAATGTTAAGTAAATAGTGAAAATGAATATTTTCAAGAAGAAATAAATTATGAAGGAAAAGTATTTAATTGTTCCCTAAGATTCATTCATAAATTGGTGGACAATGCATCAACATCAAAGAATTTTTGTGCACAATGCACTTAATCCTTCGATAGTCGTGTGGTCCTAGGGATTGCAAGAATTGACCATCCAGGACCACTTAGCACACATGGAAAAGTTGATTTTCTGTCAATTTCAGTCCAAGACAGTTGAATTCGAGACACCTGGAGAAGGCCTGCAACACAAAAAGGAATATCTTGTCTAACTCTTGGGTCATTATCAATCGTGGGCCAAGAGAGGGAAGAGAGTTCTAAAAATTTCTATATAAACTGGGCATGGGAAGAAAAAAATGAGACACATTGTTATGCTGGCCAAATTGCCTCATAACAAACCAGTTTGCAAGTGTAGCAGCAGAAGGATTGGAGAGACTAGCATGTTGGCCACCCAACATCTTAAAGTCAAGTAGAGAGCTTCATCATATGAGAGTGATCATCATCCTTTTGCGAGAGGGGGGAGATACTTGGACAGAAACTTAGGAAAGGAACCCCCATTGTCTTGAATATTTGAGCTCCATAGCTCAACGGATTCATCACAAGAGATTTATCTTTGTATTCTTCATATCATGAGAACCTAATAAAGGGATATTTCTCCATTTGTTTCTATTGGGTTGTTGCTCAATTTGTGCATTTGTATCTTGTGTTTTCTGTTTAAGTTCATGTTATTGTATGCATCACTTATCTCTTGAGTTTTGTCTTACATTGTTTAGTCTATTCACTAACAACAACATCATCTTCTCTGTGACCTTTTGCAAGTAGAAACTGACTACAAGAGAGGTTCATTTTGGTACACTTATGTAGCAAAAACACCACCACAGGAATCGCGACCATAATGGATTATTTTTCTTAGTTAATGGTTTTCCTTTCATGTCATTCTCCCTACTCAAACAACTACAAAACATTCATACATTCTCTGTGAATTTCTCATCACATTTAGTGACTGTTATAAAAAACAAAGAGTTCAAAATTTTCTTTATCTTGCATAGCAGCGTGCATTACTCTATGATATATGCGCACCCCGTGCTTGTGGGAAGAAAAGAAGTAGATGAGCAAGCCAAAATTCATTGTGTTTTTTTCATTTGTAAGGTGATTGGAAACCCCTAAGTCTTTCCATCACTATTGTTCTTCATTTTACTATTTTTAGGTCAATTAATTGGTGCACTAAACCTTAATTAGCATAGAAATTAGGTGTTTTTAATTTTAATTTATATTTTCAAATTACACATAACTTAAATAGGAGAAAATAAAGTGGCCCTAATCCACACATGATTTCCAAACAAGTTATTTGCTTATAGAAATACAAAACACAGTTTAATTAGTCAAAAAGTAAGTGGCCCGCTAAATACACACATCTTTTACTAGTTAAGTTATTTCAATTTTTGCAATAGATTCGGGACTAGGATCAAAGTGTCAATAATGAAAGCGAGTAATATTTGTTGCCCTTGCACCTCTTGGTGAGCCTAGGCATGCCTATCAAAGCTTTCCTAAGACAACTTGAACTACCATCTCCCTTTAGTGCAACATAGTTTAATTAGGCAAAGTGTAAGTAGCCCCTAATCCATAAATCATTTCAAATGTTCACAAGGAACAATCAAACGTAGTGTAATTAGAAGATGAATGTAAAGGATCACTGCATATCCAAATCTCATCACGCTCTTGATTGTTGACTCAAAAAACACACAAGAATCATTGGTAAGTTTTAAACCAAAAGGGACTGAGTGTTTTGGGACATTTATTCTTATCTTGTGTTTACTTCACAAAATCACACCCTAAAGAAAATTGAGGCTATTTAAAAACAACAATAATTTGACCTCACTAAATTCTCCCCATAGGGGCCACAAAAGAAAATTATAGTTTAAGTTAGGACCACCATGGGTAGGCATCCAATAAGACGTCGTGGTCATAATACATTTTGAAACATAGATTTTGATGTTTTATGGAGCTTCAAATCTATCTATTCGCCCACAAAATAATACCCGAGAACTACAGAGACCCATTTTAGAGGGGGTTAGGATGAGACCTAGTGCGTGTGGTACTATTTGGGACTACCTAACCCATCTAGTGCTTGGTACTAGTAACAAATTACTAAGAGGCTAAAGACTTCAATGCTCACGTGGGATGATGCCATACTTTAGTGGGAAAAATTAGGGCATCCTTTACTTATATGTGATGGTGTATGCATCACTCGACCCTCATACCATTACCTTGGTCAATTATTTGGCTACTAGAAGGCGTCACCAGTCCTTTTAGGACGTTGGCCCCAATACCCATCATCAATTATCTTCGCAAGGCCCAATTACAATGAGACTGTGAGGACAATTAGGGCTATATAGGCCTTTTGGTAGCATATGCAAAACAAACAAAAACCTCATTTTTTCCTTTATTACTCACATAGTTTAAAGTTAAGGAGAAAAATTACCTTTCCATTTTTTGCTTTGTTTTATGGATGTGATCATATTATTTCTTTGATAGAAATAATCCTTCCTCCAAAATAAAAAATACCAAAAATATTATGTTATTCGACACCATAGAGGACCCAGTGGGACCTTGTCAATCTAGATGTTTCTTACACCTCCCCCCATCAGAGGGAGGAGTGTGAGGCCTCTCGCCATTCACACATAGAGGAATTCATGCTTCCTCTAGTATATGATTGTCCTTTATCGGGGCATCTTTGATTAGAGCCCCACCAAGGGTCACCAACTACCAAAACAGTGGAGAGCCCTCCAGAGTAACCATACTCAACTCCTCCTATGACCCCTCAAGATCAAAGGATCACTACCCCTCCAAGGAGTGAAAAATCACTCCTTAGGGAGCACCATAAGAAAATATTTCTCAGACACCTTCCCAAGGTCACCATATACACATACCTATGCATCATCATCATACGATGACGGTCAATAATCTGTTACCTTTCTTAGTGTCGTTAAATCTTCCAGATCTAACGAAGTTAACGAATGACCCCATTGCACATGGCCTTAACTGGACCCCAATGCACACGAATCTCCCTTCATATATACCAAAATTTGAAGGGCAGCAAGCAGAATACCCCATAAATCATATAATGACATTCCACCTGTGGTTTTCTTCGAATAGTATCATATATGACACCATTCGATTAAGACAAACGCACCTTGACATGGCCAGTGGTGAAATGGCATGTCGTTCAAACATCTGCAACACATGGAACCTTTACACCATCCCTACTGCTTTTCTTCCCTACTTCCATGTACCAATTCATCATGATTCAGGAATGGAATTGGTTACTCACTTTAGACAAACACTTTTTGTTCATATATCAGACCATACCCACAAATGACAGAGGCTTCACAGCTTGTGCAAAGGCAACCTTGACAATCAAGTCCTCTTGGAAATATTCTTGAAAAATATCACAGCAGAGATTTCAAAAGACGTGGCAATGAAAAAACCCTACTCTAAGGAAGATGCCATTAGCAAAGCTCAGCAACTTTATCTCATTTACACCCAATCTAGATATATCTACAATATCCTTCCAAATGCCCCGTGCCTGCAAACTTATAGAAAGCTACCAGGCGCATCGAATACTACTCATGGTTCCATAGGGTCCTTAGTCCAAAATCAACCAAACAAAATTTATTAGTACCCAGGATACTCTTAAGATACTATGCAAAATATATCACAACATGGTAGTATCATAGTCAGCCTGCACCTATCAAAAACATGATGAATAGGGCTATGACATACCATCCCTAGAAATGATAATGCAAGAGAACCACATCAAAATTCTTAGAACAATCAGGGATAGGGAAACCAATACTCCCCTTTCCGAGCATAAAAGGTACCACTGACGCATAACAATGCACCGGTGAATATAGTGCAACCTTCCGAGGCTCAACAACAACCATCTTATGACCATGAGAATAACAATAATCCTCCAAACGCTGGAAAAAGGAAGCGAAAGAACAAACAAAAGGGATATTCTAGATAGGGAGCAATAAATCAACAGTGCCCCCGATTATCTCACGTTGGGGACAACTCTAACTAAAATCAAAACCAGGAGCTAAGTAATAACTCTCAAGGGCAAAACAAGAGACCTAGTCTACGAAAAAACCATTATTTTTCTTTATGTGGGGAGTACGATCATTACACCCACCACTATCCCAAACTCCCTAAGTTGAAGAAACTCTAGGGTAAACATGGGCAAGGGGGAAAAAACCAACAGACTGCAATAATGCAGGAACCTTCTCCCCATCAGGGAGTGTTTAACACCCAGCAATAAAAACCACCCCAAAAAAATTCCAGAGGAAACAACCATCATATCTACATGGATGGAGAATAATTTTTCTTCCAAACATGGAATAGGAACTATGACACGCCTCCAGATACCAACCCTTCAGGTAAAACTATAAGTGCACTTACTACGATGTTAACCATCTCCAAGATACCTATTGATCCCCTCCCAAACATGGTGAAAGGACCAACAAGGCATGTAGGGCATCATTCCAAATTTTCTCATATCTATAGTATAGTGGATGCCTTAGCTCAATCTACAACAACCCTGTCAGCTTTGGAAGTCCTGCAATCATTCCCAACATAGCAAAAAGTATTACTTTCTGCTTTAGGTTCAATTGACCCTTAAGATGCTCGCCTAACAGTTTTATATATAGATAAGGCATGCCCTACTCTTACTTCTCTAGTCACTTTCCATATATCGGTTTTAGTTCAAAATATCACCATACATCATTGCATTATGGATGAAGGAGTGTCCACATGCATCATTTCCAAAACAGTTTGGAAAATTAGTATCGCCTCAACTAAAACCAACAAACATCATGCTCAGAGCATATGATGGGCACCCATCAAGACCTGTAGGTGTTTTCCAAAATGTGCTAGTGCACCTGATGAGTAGAATAGTTCTCATAGATATTTAGGTCTTGGACATGCAATTAGACTACAATATCCTCCTCCGAAGGAGTTACATGTATGTTATGTCTGCGGTAGCATTCTCTATTTTTAGGTCGATGATGTTCCCTCATGAAGACATAATCATCACCATAGACCAGCTCATGTAATACGAAAATAAACCAGTGACTGCTGTAGATGTTGTACTACCATACGTAGATACGACCATGGAACCACTCTGAAAGTACATGGAATTTTACCCTAGTCAATTCAAACCATCTTCTATCCTCAAAACATACCCAAGATACCCCACAATACCGAGGGGGAAACGAGAAACCACGGATGCGAGGTGTACTTGATGATTTCATCGAAAAAATGACATTGGTTGGGAACCGAAAACTTGTTGGAGGATCTTTTGAGAGGGGGGGTGAATCAGTATTTAGTGCATACTCAAAACTGTTCACTTTTTCATTCCTTAAAACCCATACGCTACTTTCTTTTAGTAAACTCGCGTATATACGCGGATACCTTTCATTCAACTAGCGTATACACAGAGATCTAAATATGTCATTAGTTCTTTGCTTATATCATTCCATTATTCATTCATCAGATGTTCAATAAGCAGTAAACATGTGCAGTAAGAACAGAATAAACCATCACACAAAGCATCACACATGAACACCAGGATTTTTAGGTGGAAACCCAAGTCGAGAGAAAACCACCACTGCAGTTGCTCAGCCTTCAATATTTTATTATAGAGAAAACATCTTACAACATATGTGCTGGTGCAGACTCCTACCAGCACGCAGGCACCCACCTGCGCTCGTTTATCAGCCTCTCCTGGAAGGGAGCTCCAACCCCCTGACTCGTTTACCAGCCTCTCCTGGAAGGGAGCTACGACCCCCTGATCTCGTTTACCAGCCTCACCTGGAAGGGAGCTACGACCCCCTAATCTCGTTTACCAGCCTCACCTGGAAGGGAGCTACAACCCCCTGACTGAAGGCTACAACCCTCAGCACCACCTTGGACCACGTTTCATCAATTTTCACACTGGATCCAACAACTTCAAAAGAACACAACTTGCAGGCCACGTTTCATCATATTTTCAGACTGGACCCTCTCCATACATTTAAGCACAGTCAAACATCAACAACAGATAGCTAAAACAGAGCAGATCAGATCAGAGATTTCATACCCCATGTTTCAGCAAACCCTAGTTTGCATACGCGCTTTCCTTTCACTGATGTCGCGTATATACGCGCTTCCGTCCACATCAACCAGCGTATACCTCTGTATTAATTTCACTGCGCATACGCGCTTTCTCTTCAGCAAAGCCGCGTATATACGCGCTTCCTCTACGGCTAACTAGCGTATGGTTCTTCAGATATTTTAGGTCATTGCAATTCCTCAGAACATATACATCACACAGATTTTACCCTTTTCTTCAGACAAATGTTCGCCTCATCTCAGATCTAATCATGTCATAAACAGATCTAGCAGATACAAATACATTCCAGATCTAGATCCTTTCTTCATCATTTCTTCATTGGTGCATCACACATTCAGATCTATCATTCAACTATAACCCTTTCCATTCAGATATACTTCAGAGAGAAGTATTCATTCAAGCTCAGACATCTTGCACCCACACTCATGATTTGCACAATGAATTTCTTCTCTTTATATAGGTTTACCCTTTTTCAATACCATGAGCCCCTTTTTCAATACCATGAGCCAAAACAATATTACTTCCGATGGTATTCTTGGACGGGGTCATTTAGACGAATCATTACCCAATACAATGGGTCAATACCATGGTGGTTACCCCTGGTTTTGCACTTTTTGAGCGCTTTTGCCCATACGCGACTTGTCACGTTCTTTCCCGCGTGCATACGCGACTTCCCCTAGACATATCCGCGTATTCCTTGAGACATACCTGATTTAGCACATGCTGAATTCCTTTCTTCAACGCATGCAGTACACACGCCAGATCCTGTCGAATAACTTCATCGGGTGGTTTGCCATCAAGGACAACATAGCATCATATTGCCAACAATCTCCCCAACGCCATGTGTTACCAACGTTGGATAAACCAACGCTCCCCGTGTTTCGCGACATGGACTAACCGCCTTTCGTGGATCCTTATCTCTGGCGATGCGATCGTTGACTAACACCTGTGGGTTTTGGTCTAACGGCAATCGTGATTCCCAACAAGTGGTATCAGAGCGTAGGTCACGAGTTCGATACACACCCGGCTCGCGTTGGGGGGAGATTGTTGGACATTGGATAAACCAACACTCCCTGTGTGTTTCACGACATGGACTAACCGCCTTTCGTGGATCCTTATCTCTGGCGATGCGATCGTTGACTAACACCTGCGGGTTTTGGTCTAACGACAATCGTGATTCCCAACAAAAACTAGCGACACGGATGTCGTTTCCTCTTAAGCCAACATTCCTACCATATGCTATCAACCAAACCCCATTTTTTTTATTTCCCACCTAGTTTTTTTTGCAACAATTCATGACAACTCTTATATTTCCAAATGTGGCTTTCTCAAAACATGTCTAGTATTTGGACCCTCTAGCCACGTTGGGAAACCAAAGCATTACCACTACAGGAGTAATTCCTATCACCTCCCAACGGGTCATAATGTCCAAATAAGCCCCCGTAGCGACACCAGCTGGTACTACCAAGAAGGACAACAAGAAAGGGAAAAAGGTAAAAACCCCTAGGTTACATAGTGTTGTGAAGGAAATGCCCTCTGCGGACAGAGCCAATCTCTCTAGCCCTAGAGTGGAACTAGCAACTTATGAGACTATATAGTGAACTCCTTCTTAACTAACATTCAAAACAAGACAAGAAAAGTAAAAAATCCTACCTTTTCATGATGCTATGCTCAACTCTTTGGTGAAGGCCTTAATCCAAAATCCTTTAGGCTCGATCTTGGCTATTAGTGGCATTTGAATACGTGCAAGTGATTAAGAGATAACAAAAAACATGATCTAATACAAATCATACATTGAACGCCAATTACCTAAGAGATCAAGGAGCATTATGCTACTTGTATGAATATTCAGACAAATATACAAAGCAAAACACTAGATGTATTTATTAATAATGTAAAACAAGAATATTACAATTGTGGCCTTGATGTTGGAGACCTCCCTTTGGTGTAATCCTAGTCTAAATTGAGGCTCTTAAGAGATCCTTCTCTTGAATGGGAGATTAAGCATTGACAAAACATAGGGGGTGAAAATGATCAATAATCAGATGCGCCCAATAATGACCAATGAGTAGTGGATGGATGGGGATCAATTTATAGGAAGGGAGAGGTACTTAGGAGCCCATGAAAGAAGGAGGAAGGCCCAATTTTCAAGGGATAATCCTCTATTGATAATACCAAGAGCCCCAAATGAGAGAGATCAACCCTATCTCCACTGAACAACATCCAACTCATTGTCCTCGAAAATTTTAGAGGTCGAAGCTTCTCCTCCATTTGAGGAAACACTTATAGAAAGGGTTTAGCACAATTTTTCCAATTAGAAGGACATTGATAACGCTATGCTATAATGGGAATCCTGCCATCATCACGGGCTGATAAATGGAGAAAAGCGTTGACCCAGAAATTTAGAGTTTGAGTTAAGTTTCTTCAAGAATTATTCAAGGCAGGTTTCTTTTAGTCTTTAGATGATGTCATTATGTATTTTTCTAAGGTTAATATATTGTACAGGTTTCATCACAGGGCACTTTAGGATCAAGGATGGGAAATGAGCAGGGTGACAAATTACTGTGTAACATATTCCCCCTAAATCATGGAGGCGTAACAGGGAGTGATGGGTGAAATGCTTTACGAACCAAGGCAAGGACTCATAAAACTTCCACGAAACCTACCAAATCAAAACATAATACAAATAATAATTCTTACATAGAAATTACACATAAATTGAAGCTTTTGGATCTCCTCTACCAAGACTAGAAACGAAGACTGTTTCCACAACTCTAATGCTCTTACACTTTACAAATGGCTACAAATGTAAGCCTGACAGACTGCATATCTACACAGGTCCTAGATTCGAGATCTACTAGCATTTCCTGAGGCACATAGAAGTCATCGTTGATGTTGTTGTAATGGACATTAATCATCAAATATAGTTCTTCCATAGAAATTTCCTAAAAATTGAAGCTTCCAGATCTCCTCTACCACGCCTCGAATCCAAGTCTATTACCACAAATCTAATGCTCTTACACTTTACAAATATCTGCAAATGTAAACTTGACAGACTGCAGATCTACGCAGGTCCTAGATTCAAGATCTACCAGCACTGCTTGAGGCACGTAGAAGTCATATTTGATGTTGTTGTAATGAAAATTGATCATCTCCAGCTTCAAATCTCATGATTGATGTTGCACACGACCACAAAGGTAGGTCAACGCTCATTCCAAATCTACACAGTGGAAAAAATCCTATTGCATAACATGATCAAATATGGATCCTTTGTGGCAATCCATCCATGATATATTGAAGATCCACCATCCTACCATCGTTATTTCTATTCATTCAACTCATCTATTATGAATTCCCTTCTCATATTGTAATTATATACCACAATGCACGTGTGAACAAGATTGCAGAGAGTCAGCCATAGAATAAAAAACATGATAACAACAAACATGCTCAAGTAATACAAACTTTATGCACGTTACACAATGAACTGTAATGACCATGGTCATGCCCGCGATAATGGGAACAACTGACCTTTTAACCAACATCACACTTGAACTCAAAATCTCGAAGTTGTTTTCTCCATTTTATTGTTCCCTTCATATGCTTATTCAAATTTATGCACAGTCTCTCAGCCACATGCATGATCCCTTGCAAATCCCAACCATGCATGCCACCCTCTAACAACTTAGATGAAAAAAAAAGAAAATTTACTCACAAAAAACACTCCACACAACAAAATATCTTACCCTAATCTATTTACATAGCAATAAACTCAAGCTTATGTCACATCTTCTTGCCCCTCCTATGAAGGAGTTAGGTAAGTACTCATTGAAATTAGAGTCACAAATACGCACAAAAATAATATTATTTTTTATTGCACACATGATTCAATTACATCACAATTATATAATTGGTTTCACATCCAACTAATTTCAAATATAGATATGGAAGTTGAGATATTCTCTCAATAAAATCCTAAACTTATTCTAAACTCAACATGGGAGCATTATCTAAAATCTACATACATGAAAATATACTACGAGCAACAAATAAAAACACAAAGAAATAAGAATTTGTCACTGCAAAAAAAAAACAAAAAAAATAAAAAATCTTATTAAGTTTAATAAAAAAAATAAACTTTTATTTGATCGAAAACTATGATTAAAAAGAAAATAATAATAATAATAAATTTATACAACTTTCATTAATCATTATCATTGTTCAAGATCCTCCACATCTATAATTTCCATATCTCTTATAATTCAATAGTATATGAATCTAATTTCATATAACACACGTTAATTCTATAATTTTCAAATATGATTAAAGTATTTAAAAGGAAAATAATAAATTTATAAAACCTTCATTAATATCATATCTTTCACATCTATAACTATTATTATTATGATTAAATAATAATAATAATAATAATAATAATAATAATAATAAATTAATAAAATTTTGGTTAATAATTATCATGGTTCAAGATCTTCCACATCTATAATTTTCATATTTTTTATAAATCAATAATATATCAATCTAATTTCATATAACACAAATTAATTCTATTATTTTCAAATATAATTAAAATATTTAAAAGAAAATAATAAATTTATAAGACTTTCATTAATATCATTATTCTTTTAAAAAGCTTTTTTAACATCCTTCACCTCTATAATTTCCTATTTCTTGTAATTCATATTTTTTTATAATTCAATAATATATGAATCTAATATAGTATAACATAATTTATATAACTAATTTTCATATACTTACTTCAAACAATTTTATAGAAAATAACAAAAGTATTTCTAACTTTTATTTAGATCATAATGACATTATTGCATATTAAATTTATTTTATTTACAAACCATCAATGATTATGTATACCAAGTTAAATTAGATAAAAATAAAATAAAATTAAAAAGTAATAATAATAAAATTATTAAATAAAATAAAATTGAAGTAAAATAAAAATATACATTTGTTAGAGTACTTTCAATTAATATTATGGGTCAATTACATGTATTATAAATATTATGTGTACAAACAACTCTAACTCAGTTAACTAGCTCATGATATTCACAATTCTAATTCATTTGACTCCCTCATCTCATTTTATATCTAAAACAATCGAACCACTAAATATCAACTTAAATTACTATAATACTCCATACATGGAGGCAAACTACCAACAACACATAAAAACTAGAGTAAATGAGATCTTGTCAATCCTTTTAATTTTGAAAAAAAAAACCTTTATTATTTGTCACGATAATAAAAATAAACTTTTATTTCATAAAAAAAATAGGATAAAAGAAAGTAAAATGTGAAAAAGATAAATTTATAAAACTGTCTTTAATCATTATCATTGTTCTTTTAAAAAGTAAGTATAAGATCTTGAGGAGTTTTGTTCTAGATCTACAATCTTGTTGTTTAATTAATTTGTGTCAATAGTGAATTTTATGAATGGATTATGATTTTTCATGAAGTTTCTCCCTACTATCTATGTAGTTACTTTATTTTCTATAAATAACTATGTTACTACATAATGAATGAACCATATCTCTTTGTTATTTTTATGTCGAAGTTATTTTTTGCGCCTATACAACGAAATTCTATTGGGAAATGACACATATATCATGTGTGACCAGTTTATTATTATTCATGGGAGGTTTTTAACCTACAAAATAAGGGTTATGAATGTATGTGTGTTCAGTGGGATTGTATACTACATATGGAAACACGTTTTTAGTTTGGCTAAAAGTTTTTTTAAGCTAAAATTGTCTCTTAGTCTCCTATCTCTTTGCATAACCTTCAAAGTTTCATCAAACCCATCAAAATACCAGCAGTGAGACCTTTTCTGCTTACAGGAATTAACTATGTTGGTGTCTATGGGGGTTTTGTTGACAAATACTTGAACCCTAGGTCATTTCCCCTGTATGCCAATAAGGAAAGTTTTATGTAACGATGTCTTGTTGATATACATACTTTGGGCTTCCTTGCGATAAGCCACCAACATTGTTCACTTTCAAAGTGAGATGAGGTGAGAGGGAGAACATGTACCTGGACTATGCAATAGCTATGAATGCACACCATGGTATAATATGAGGAGTTGATTCCTCCCCACACCAAATCAATGTCTTTCTATTTGTTTAATGTTCATGTATTGGATTTTCGGTTTGTGCTAATGCTAATGGGTAATGCAGGAAGACGTATTTGGTAGGTTTTTTTATGTGTGCATGTATTTAACACAAGGAAACTAGGAACAAAGTCTCTAAAGGTTTCTCCAACTAGTTACTAAAATAAGCAACCAACACTTGATTAGATTAGTGTGGCACTTTAGGAGCAGATTCACATGAACATGTAAAGTTTTTTCTTGCACTTCCTAGGCTCATCATTAGACCTTTGGAAAAACTTATGAGAAAAAATAAAAAATTGATCTTGGATATGAAAAGGATGTTCCGTTTCAAATTCCAAATTATTCCAAACTAATTTAATTTCAAAGTGCTTGTTTCCTTTAGGACAATTCATCCTCTCCTCCTCCACATCTCACTCCTCTTCCAAAACCACTAAGTTATATTGTCAAATTCCAACATTATGATCGATTTGGCCATATGAAAGATCAATGTTTTGATATTCGCTCTTGTGACCATTGTGGAAAACATTCTCATCATTCACACAAATATTCTAGACATATGACTCATGTAAAGGAATAGATTCACTTTGAATGGCTCATTTCTTTGAAATGGTCTTCAAATGATAAGAAGATATATATGTGATATCTCAAAATTCATTCTCAAGTATTGATGTATTGTAGTGGAGATATTTTCATCTTTTCACCTTGTATGTGGCAAGGGTGGAATCGATTGTGAGCTACTAGGTTCAATGATATGTCAAGCCAACTTGAGCTACAATTTGATCTGGAGTCAACTGTCAGATATTAGAGCCAACATTGTATATGTAGCTGAAGATAGACTCATGTTCCATAAGCATGATTTTCTCAATGGTCAGCCTTACCACCACCTATAGAATACTTTGGTTTCTACTACCCATGATTAGGGAACACTTCTGCTCCCCAGAAGACTTCAAATTCTAGCTAGATGCAAATTGTTTCGAGAACTGCTTCAAGCCTAGTTACATAGTTCGTGATCAACCTTAAAACACTAATTATAAAATATTTTTTCATCTACTACCCATTTTTTGGGAGAACTTCCACTTTGTAGAAGTTGTCAATTTCTATCCAAATTCAAAATTCTTCTAGGATCTTCTTTGATCCAATTTCAACATTTAGTTGTCACCATTAAACCACCAATAGAAGAAACATTCAAGGTCTACTAGCTCATTTGGTTTTTGGTCTTCCTTAAACCACCATTTCATAGAGAAAATTCAACCATTCACTTTCATACACTTTTTCATGTTAGATCTCTTTTTGGACTCATACAGACCCATTTAAATTAAGGGAGGTATGTTGGAAAAATAATTCTTGGCTCTATGTGAACTTGTCACATTCACTTGAATGGACGGGAAAAAACCTCAAGTGAAGGCCAATAGCCATGGGAAGTCCAAGGGACCTCTTGGAATATGAAAACCAAGGGTCAATAAAATAGTATTGACATGTATATCTTGTTAATATAATGCATCACATGATTTACCAAAACAATCTATTATTTGGTGTGTGTTTGTGTGTTTTACATTTTGGACCTATGTAATTACTAATACTTTTTCAAAATCTACTCTACAAATTCGTTAGTTTTGTTTTCATCCAAATTCTCTAAGTCTTTTCCGATCTTTTGAAATCCATTACAACTTCCAATGATTCTTAAAACTAGAGAAATGTGTGAAAATTGGTTAAACTCTATCCTTAAATAGTCTATTCAATTTTATCTATATACTATGTATATAAAACATGTGTTAAATATAGAAAATAGTGGATAAATGAAAATCCAAAATAATAAACAATATTATGAGTGTAATATCCATCTGGCGAACATAGTGAAAATTTATCAATGTTTTTCTCGAACAATTGCCCTAAATATTCTTCAATCATATGCACTAAATACTTAACAGTAAGATGACTTGCACACTAGCCAATGAGTTGTTAAGCATAATCCTCATGTTTATGTTATCAAAACCTACATTTTTTTTTAGTTTGGTTTCTTATTACATGAAATATAAATAAATATATATATATATATATATATATATATATATATATATATATATATATATATATATATATATATATATATATATATGGTTTTTCTCTTTACATGGTTTCCCCAAGTTCTCTTAACTATATTTACCATTTTCTCATTCTTTCATTCTTTAACTTTCTCTTACACTTGATCTTTATTAAGTTATTTTTTTTTCATATTTTTATTTTTATTTTTATGTATTGTGCATATTCATTGTTAAATAATCCATCCTACCACTTTTGCTGTAATATAAGCCTAAATTACCAAAAATTAATATTTGTTTGTACACACTTTTCTTTTATTTTTGTCTTGGGGCTTCTTTTTTTTAAATATTTTATGTTTATGTTTAAGTTTGAACAAATCCTTGATCAAAATACATAACTTCGTTAAAATTAATCCCTTAATTAAAAAAAATATAAATAAATGTCATGCTATTATCGAAACATTGATCAAAATCTTTTCAAAGTCTCTTTGAACTACATTTCTACTTTTCTTTTACTACAATTTTGCCTAGCCATAATTTGGAGGAGTAAAATTCTTTCATCTCTTCCATATCCATATGAAGTAGTAGGCTCGATATCAATAATAATGAATTTTTTTTAAATATCTTATCATTTTCCCAACTCTTTTCATTTATTTTACTTTAAAATTATACATATCTAAAAATCAGCAACAAATAAATAAATAAATCTACCCTTATCAACATTCTTTCCAATTTTTTTTTTTTTTTAATAAACTGCACTAATGAAAAATAATGAAAACATATATAATAATCATAAATATTAGTGTTTCAAAAATATAATTCTATTTTTTTTAATAAAATAAACTAAACAATATATATATATAGATGTTAAATTTCATTTTCAAATTTCAAAAAAATAAATTTCAATATTCAATATTCTTTAAAATATATATTATGGGGAAACTCAATTAGTCATCCAAATATATATCTATTTTTTAAAATACAAATTTAATTTTAAAATTTCAATAAATATATATATATATATATATATATATATATATATATATATATATATATATATATTATAGAGCAATTAAATTAGTCATCCAATTCATTTAGTCATCTAAATTATCTAAAATACTATAAACTAAAATATTCAAGTTTTAATTACAAGAGTATAAAACTGTACGACAAAAATCAACCCTTTATCACGCTAATAAAAACATCTAAATATGCCAAAGTACCTATCCATGAAAAATAACCAATGTGTTGGTTCATGAAAAGTGCCATAATATGCCAAACCACATGTCCATTAAAAATAACTTGAGGACAACGATATAAAATTTTCCAAAGTGTTGGTTCCTGAAAGGTGCCATAACATGCGAAATAAAAGTATAAAACGTTTTCACAGAAATGAACCCTTTATCAGGCTAATAAGAACATCTAAATATGCCAAAGTACCTGTCCATGAAGAATAGCCAAAGCGTTGTTTCATGAAAAGTGCCATAATAGGGCAAAGTACATGTCCATGAAAAATAACTTGAGGACGACAATATAAAATTTGTCAAAGTGTTGGTTCATGAAAGGTGACATAGTATGCCAAATAACCTGTCCATGAAAAATAACTTGAGTACAACGATCTAAAATTTTCCAAATTGCTGGTTCATAAAAGGAGCCATGTCATTTCGAGGAACAACCAAAGCCAAATTCTTTCTCAAAGAGAAAACTACAAACAAAACCTCCTATTTTGAATAAAAAATATTATTAGGGTTGACCATAAATGCAAATATAATTCCCCGATCTGTATATAACTACTGTATGTTTTCAAGCTACAAATCAATAAATGTTATTTTTGAAACCCTAACCCCTCTAACTTGTCAGGCTATACCAAATGTCACTAAATATTCTTTCGCATATCACAGGAAAGTGGTGCGTGAGGTCGAATGATTGCTGGAAGAAAGGAGGTTATGCTAGAACACTGCAAAACAAGGATTGTCCAGGACTTTTACTGATCCCTTCTCAATGTTAGAATGGTCATTCAGCGCTCTATCGAAGATATGGAGTACGATTGGTTTCACAAGCTGTGTTCAATTGCTGGTCAAATATTGACGACTACTACTTTTGATATTAATATAGACATCATTTTTCTATCCAGGTCATAGAGGTCTTTCAAATTAAATAAGAAGGTTATGAGTTATTGAACTATGTTCTTTCCAGTGGCCTTCCAACAAAGAAATGGATCAGTACAAGGTTATCGAGAAATTGGGGGATGAAACTTATGGGATTGTGCGTAAGGAAATCAAACACTCAATTAATGAGATTGTTTCCATTAAGAAAATGAAGAGGAAGTATTTCTCCTAGGATGAATGTATGACAAGAATTGAAAAGTGAAAAGAAGTGGAGCAAAGTATTTCTCTTCTGAGTATTACGAATTAGTTAAATAGGATTACATTAGAAACATCTGTAAGAGTGTAACTCGACTAAACTGAACTAACTCAAACTGAATTGGGACACTTGGACTGACAACTTCTACACCTAGCAGGTGGTTGGAATTAGATTCTCCAACATTCCCCCTTAATTACAACCACATAAAAATTTAATTAAAATAACTGTTGGTCTATGTCTCAGTCAGGCTTACAATTTAAAAAATTTGACTTCAACTAGATTTGGTTTTCTTCTTCTCTTATTCCAAATCATGTAGCCTCTAAATTGTTTCATCATTTTCTTCTCATTGTATTCTTCAAAGCTCGGATTCTTCATTTGTTGGTGTAGGTCTTCTATTGTTCCTAACTGTCTAAGCATGTCATGGACTTCTTCAAGAAATGACTTGTATGTGGGTTGTTGGCACATATCATCTTCTGTAATGCGCTTTTCATTATCAATCTGCTGTAACATAAGATCAAAATAATATTTTGTCTCTTCATAACTCGAATACCTGAAAATTTAATTGACTTGTTTATCATGCATATCATCCTCAACATTCATATCTACAACTTATGTGTAGACCTCATGAAGACATGGTGTTGCAATCTATGTTTCAATAATCTTTAAGTCTTCTTCATAATCGATCTATTTACCTGCATGTTGGAAATCAATGGTAAGTGTAAAAACATCTTCAAAACCAAATTGGTTTTTCTCCTTCTGCTCTGTAATGGAAACTTTCTCCCGTTGCACTTCCTTTTTTTTTTGTCTCTGTCTATGTTTCCTTCTGCTCTACAATGAGAGCTCTGTCCTCTTGTATTTCTTTCTTTTCTTCTACCTCTATATATATTTCCTTTTGCTCTACAATGAGAGCTTTCTCTTGTTGTACTTCCTTCTCTACCTCTTCATCATTAACCTATGCTTCTACAAACATGTTGTCTTCCACTCACTGAAGTGAGATTATCTCACTAAATAACATCATATTAATATGATGTTTATGTTGCATCATCTGTAACCAGTTATCATTAGAAAAAAAAATCTTTATCGAAGTTTAAATTAGCAAGTTGTGTTGTTGGATTTAGCATATCATCATCTACAAAATTTGTTGTTGGTATCACCATGTTTTCATCATCAACAAGCTCTATTACTGGTATCATCAAATCTTCGTCAGCAAGCTCGGTTGCTGGAATCGCCAAATCATCATCAGTAAGTTGTGTCACTGGAATCAACAAGTCATCATCATCAAACTCTGTTGTTGGAATCCTCAAGTCTTCATCAGCAATTTGTGTTGTTGGAATCATCAAATTTTCGTTAACAACCTTTGTTGCTGGATTCATCATATCTTCATCAGCAAGCTCTGTTGCTAGATTCATAATATCTTCGTCCACTTGTGGTTGTGCACAGTGGGGTTCATGAGCATCTTCGTGTTGCTTCTCTACTTCTTCTGTGATTTCTTCACAGACATCATCCACTTGTGGCTGAGCACAGTGGAATTGGACAAAATTTTCATCTCGTTGTAGATTTGCTCCTGCAGATCCACCTTCATCTTCGACTTCAATGCTCCCCCTTGCACCAAAACACCTCTCAAGGGTATCCCATGCCTTCTTGGCTATCTTGGCATCTAAAATCAATTGGAGAATGCTTTCATCCACAGATTCTTTTATGAATTTTAATGCATATGTGTCTTTTTGCCTCTTTATTTCCAGATCTAAAAAGATCTCGAACATCTTTTTTTTTTGCTTTAGCCTCTTGGATTTTCCTATGACCTCGTTGCTTGGCAAACATACGAGTCTACATATGCATCAAATACCTTGCTTCTAAAAATAATTTCCTTTTCTAAAAAAAAAAAAAACTTTTACACATTAGGCTTTCACACTGACTATTTTTTAAATTTCCTTTCCAAAAAATTCTTTTACACATTCACTTTCACATGCCATAAATAAAACCCTTTTCGTTTTCTAAAACCATTGAAAATTTAATTTTTTTTTTTATTTAAAAAAAAATTTAAATTTTCAATGGTTTTAAAAAACGAAGAGCCCTTAAAAATAAAATACATTTAATGCATTCATACATTCATGCATTTAAATTTCCTTTTTAAAATCCTTTGAATACATTGGAATTCCTGCATCATACAGATTACATTAACGAACAAAAATACCTTAATGCAGGTGATTGAGGTTGGACCCACGTGAGCGAGGAATTCATGTAAGTATTTGAAACTAACGGGGCTTTTAAGACTCCTTAGCTATGTTAGTAACTCTTATTCTAAATTTATCAGGTGCATTACTCTGGATTCACATCAAAAGATCTCGGTTTTTTTTTCTCGAACTAGATTTCTTCAATTTCTTTTTCCAGCGCCTTCACGGGCTTCGCCTAGCGTTTTCTTTCTTTTGCTGCTTCTTCTTAGCAGGAGGCGGCTTTCAATTTCTTCAAACTTTTGTTGCTCTCTAAATGAGTCTTATGGATGCTCACCTCTCCTCTCTACTGCTCCAACTTGGATTTGTTGCTGCTCTCTCGGGAGTCTTATGCAAACTAGCTCTGATACCATGACAAAGAATGAGAGAAAAAAACTAGAGTAGAGATTGTCCTTCTCAATATCCAAAGATAGTTAAATAGATTACATTATAAACATCAATAATAAATGACTCAAGTAGAACTCAAATAAAACAATTTTTAAGAGATTTTTTAAGTCTTTAAAGGAGATTAAAAAAAAAAAAGGTTTTTCAAGTCTTTAAAGGAGATTTACAAAAGGCACATATTAACATTTTAAGAAATAATGGCTTCTCCTAGCTCTTTGCCACAGACCCCAAAACTGCTTGGAAAAAAATTATGAATTTTGGAATTTAAGAATGAAAAAATTTCTACAAGCTCAAGAATGTTGGGATACACTTTAGATCACCTATGTAGAACCTACCCAAGAAGCATGGGCGACCATGACCAATAATCAGAGGAATGCAGTTATTGAACTCAAAAAGAAGGAGCACATAGCTAAATGTTAGATACAAAACTCAGTCGATGATTCTATCTTTGAAAAAATAACTATTGCATCAACAGCAAAATAATGTTGGGATATTTTTCAAGTTGTGTATCAAGGAAATGATACAGTGAACATGGTTAAATTGCAAACATTGAGAGCTCAGTTTGAAACCATAAATATGGTTGACACCGAGAATGTGGATCAGTTCATGACTAGAGTCATGGGAATAGTCAATCAGATCAAACTCATTGGCAAAACCATTGCTAATCAGGAAATTGTTGAAAAATTCCTTCGAAGTCTACCAATGAAATATGACATGATTGTGACAACCATTTTGGAATCCAAAGACTTTACAACTTTCTCAGTAGAACAATTGACTGGATCAGTTCTGGCACATGAAACAAGACTCAACTTGACTGAAGACTCCACAGAACAAGATTTCAAAACACAACTCTCATTTGGCAGAGGTAGAGGCAGAGGATATAAAGGCGACAGCAAGCAAGGCAGAGGTTGAAGCAGTGGCAGATCAGATCATCATCATGTAATAAAGCAGTAGAGACCTCCACAAAATCAAACCCAGAGAGACAAATCATGGAATAGATTGAGTGTCCAATGTTACTGCTGCATTAAGTTTGGCCATTACGAACAAGATTGCAGAAAGAAACAATTAGATCAACAAAGAGGCATTATCAATCTCTCCACCAATGAAGGAGAATCCTCTAAGACCGTGTTTCTTTCATGCCATCTTTCGGAAGACAGAAACAGTCAATACCTTTGGTTTTTGGACAGTGGATGCATAAATCACATAACAGGCAACAAGAATCTTGTTTCTTCTCTTGATGCTTCCATAATATCAGAGATAACACTTGGAGACCGTACAAGTATTAAAGCTGAAGGAAAAGGTATTGTCTCTATTCTTACTAAGAAAAATCAGAACAAATACATCCCTGATGTTTATTATGCTCCTCAGCTAAAACATAATCTCATTAGTGTAGGACAAGTAATGGAACATGGCTATGATGTATTATTTCAAAAGAATACATGTTATATATATGAAAAATACCCCCATAAAATATTGATAGCAAAAGTTGAAAAGACCAAGAATAGGATGTTTCCATTGACTCTTAGAAGCCAAAATACCAGACAATCTTTAGTCCACAATATATCAAGAATAAATTAGACTCATTTATGGAATTGTAGGTATGACCACATCCCAATCAAGAGTCTAAGGCTACTTCAAAAGAATTCTATAGTCATTGATCTCCCTACTATGAGTGAAAAAGACTGTAATTATGACCTTTGTGTCCTATACAAGCATAAAAGAGATAGCTTTCCCACATCATCCTCTAGGGCAAAAGAGCCTTTAGCACTTGTCCATATAGACATATGTGGCCCAATGCAGACACTGTACATTGGTGGTAGTTTCTACTTTCTAACATTTATTGATGACTTTAACAGGAAGATATGGGTGTATTTAAAAAAAAAAAATCAGATACCTTCTCTAGAATTATAGAGTTCAAGGTAGAAGCATAAAAACAGAGTGGAAAACTCTTTAAAGTACTCATATCAGACAGAGGAGGAGAATACAACTCAAATGAATTCAAAAAAAATTGTCAACAACAAGGTATCATAATTCTGTACACTACAAGATACACTCCACAACAAAATGGAGTTGCAAAAAGAAATAATTAGTCTATCATGAACATGGTGAGATGCATACTATGGGAGAAGAAGTTGTCAACTAAATATTGGGCTGAAGCAATGTCAACAATAGTGTATGTTCTCAACAGATCACCAACATCCAATCTACAAGATACAATATCTCAAGAAGCATGGGATGGTAACAAGGTAAATGTACATCACACTTTAAAAATTTTGGATCAGTAGTTTTTTCACATGTTCCTGAGAAAGTAAGAAAAAATATTGATGATAGGAGTGAAAGATGCATATTTGTAGGCTAGAGTGAGCTGTAAAAAGCCTACAGACTTTAGAACCCTATTACCAAAAAGTTCATTCTAAGCAGAGATGTCAATTTTTTAGAAAATAAATCTTGGTTTGATCATGTAGATGAAACTTCAAATCAGTCCATTTATCCACCCCAGTCTCCAAGATTGCAGGTTCAAGAAGAACCAGACCATTATAAAAATGGTACATCATCAAGCAATGATTCAGTCAGTGATCAAATATCTTCATAAGAGGGACATAAAACAAGAATTATCAGAGAGATATATAAGCAAGAGCATGAACTTGACCAGTAGAATATATGTTTGCATTTATTTCAACTCAACCGACCCATTTTGAAGAAGCAGTTAAAGAAAAGCATTGGGTTAATGTAATGAAACAAGAAATTGCTGCAATAGAGAAGAATCAGACTTGGGAATTAGTTGATCTCCCAAGAGACAAAACCAAAATTTGTGTAAAATGGGTATATAAGACCAAGCTAAATGAAAAAAGGAAAAATCGAGAAACATACGGCAAGGTTGGCTGCCAAAGGATTATCACAACAATTTCGTGTCAACTATGGTGAAACATTTTCGCCAGTAGGAAGGTTAGACACTGTCAGAACCATTTTTTCGACATCAGCTCAACACAAATGTAAATTATATTAGCTTGATGTAAAATCTGCCTTCCTAAATGGTATAATACATGAAGAATTTTATGTAGAGAAACCTCATGGTTTTGAAGTCCCACGACAAGAGCATAAAGTATATATATTTAAGAAAGCTTTATATGGTTTGAAACAAGCTCCAAGAGCTTGGTTCAGTCGCATCGACACCTATCTCATCAAAAGTGGTTTTTCGAGAAGCAGCCATGAACCCTCTTTGTATAGCAAATATCATGAAGGTAAAATTCTTATCGTATGCCTTTATGTAGATGATCTTCCTTACATAGGAAATATGATGTTAGAAGACTTCAAAGCAGCCATGCAAGTAGAGTTTGATATGACAGATCTAGGAGTCATGAAATATTTCTTAGGCATTGAAATTCACCAATCTGATAATGGAATTTTTGTTGGTCAACAAAAGTATGCCACTGACATCATTCAAAAGTTCAGAATGACCAATTGCAAATCATCTGATACACCAATTGCTCAAGGTACCAAACTTAGCAAAGAATATGTAGCACCCTCTGTTGATCCCACATTGTGTAAAAGTCTAGTTGGTAGTTTGTTGTATCTCATTGAAACTAGACTAGATATTATGTTTATAGCAAGTTTTGTCTCTAGGTTTATGCAGTCACCAAAAATTACTCATTGGAAAGTTGCAAAAAGGGTGCTAAGGTATATTGCAGGGACCATAGACTATGGTTTGTTTTATACACATTCTGAAAATTGTTCACTTTCATAATATACAGACAACGATTATGCAGGGAGTTTAGATGATTGCAAAAGTACCTCAGGGTATGTTTTTCATCTGGAACCAATCTGATTTCATGGGCATCCAAGAAACAGTCAATCGTTTCAATATCTTCTGCAGACGCCGAATATGTAGCAGCAAATTCAGAAGTTTGTCAAACAGTGTGGTTGAGAATATTATTGAAAGATATTTCAAATATTTAGAAGGAGCCAACTCCAATTTTCTATGATAATAGTTCAACAATTTCTTTATCAAAAAATCATGTTTTTCACAAAAAGAGAAAGCACATTGACACACGTTTTAATTTCATTCGTGAACTTGTCAATGATGGGGACATAACACTTTCTTTTTTTGGTTCCAAAGATTTTCTTGCAAATATTTTCACAAATCCATTGGGAATGAATGTATTCGAATTTCAGAGAGAGAGATTTGGCATTGTTAGTGCCTCCACTTGTAACAGTTGAGATTAGGAGGGGATGTTGAGATACTAATCTCACTGTGAGTTAGGTTTCATTACATTTAATTATATTGTCTGCTAGGTGTCGTAGAGAGTTTAGTTTTACTTCAATTTTAGTCGACTTCTACTTCAGTCATTTATTATTGATGTTTACAATGTAATCTATTTAACTATCTTTGAATATTGAAAAGGGAAATCTTTGCTCCAGTTTTTTTCTCTCATTCTTTGTCAATGTATGAGTCTTCCTGAAGTGAAGTTTCTTCAAAAAATTAAACATCCTAATATTGTTAAGTTGAATGAGATTATCAAACCAAATGACCACTTATATTTTGTTTTCGAGTATAAGTAATGCAATTTGTATGAGTTAATTAAAGGACGTGAAAATCCTTTTATAGAATCTTAAGTGCATGATTGGTGCTTCCAGTTGTCTCAAGCAATTGCCTATATGCACCAATATGTGTATTTTCATTGCGATCTTAAACCTGAAAATTTTCTCATGAAGAAAGATGTTATCAAAATTTCTGATTTTGGTCAAGCACAAGAGGTCTCCTCATAACTGCCATTTACATAATATGTTGCAACACATTGGTATCGTGCTCCAGAATTTCTGCTCCAGTCACCTTCCTATGGCCCTGTTGTTGATATGTGGGTAATGGTGCAATCATGGCATTTAGAGAGTGGAGGATGCCAGACAAAAAATGGAATTATGTGATGAAGTCTAGACCGTCTGCCACTTTTCCCCACTCCTTTGAAGATTCTAAAATTTGGCCTCCATGGCTAAATTTTTTTCTTATTTTTACTGTTAGATAGTGATGTTTTGCTGGTAAAATCTTGATTCTACTCAATTTTGTTTTGATTTTTCCATTGCAGGAGAGATTGCTTGAAGCACGCTCTCATAATTTGTTAGGATATTTTGGTTTCACCTGTGTTTGGGTCGATCATGATAGAATATTCGATCATAAACCCTCAGGGACAACTCTATATGTAGTGAGTTCTAAGATCAAACAAAGGTTCTGGAATTTTGAAGAATTTTGATGTAGTTTTGTATGATTGTGCTCCTTGTACCTGAGACACATACTTGAGAGAGTTGTTTAAACTTAATATGAATACAAAGGTGATATTTGGATTCCAGATGGAGCAATTACTAGTATGTATTTGTTATTCTTTTGTTATTAGTAATCTCCTCTCTATGTGTAATCATATTTCATGTCATTCTGATTTGATGGTTTGTGTAATGTAGTTGCCAGTGGTATGCAATTTTATTCACGAATTTTTGTTTTTATAACGCTTAGGTGTTAATGTTCATGTATTAATATTGTTTCACTCCTTTAATTCGCGCTCCACGAATCTCTGTTGTTGTCCATATCTCATTTATATTATTTTCCTCGGAGTTCATAAGGGGCAGATTCTTAAATCTCTTAAGCCTATCTCTCGTAGGTTCCTTTTACGTTCTCTCTCAACACCTCTGCATATATTAAGATTTGTGTTCATTGTTTTATACTTGGCCCATTTAAAAGCCATTAATATCACAGCCTCTCGAGCCCTCTCACAGTATAAGGAATTCACATGAATCTACTTCAAGGTCTTCTCCATCCATGAACCACCAAAACCATTGTTCTCTTATTCCATATTTTGTGAGAGGCATTTTATACAATTGTTCACATTCAACCTCTGATTTTTAAGATGTCTTAGGCACTAGTATTTTGCAACTCAAGGCTGTATCTAGGAGCTACAACAAGTGTAATCATGACAAATATTTTTACCCTTCTCCCTCTTTTTCTAAGACATTGTGAAGCAAATGAAATATACAAAATATGTAGTGTAATTAGTAGCCCCAATCACAAAAGTTGGTCTCAAGGATTAAGTCTTGCAGCTTCTTTGTAGTATCAATTGCCACAGTTTAGTGAGAGTCATGTTTCGACTTTGATACCAACTGCAAGCCCTTAATCCGTTGATCTCATCACTTCACTTTGTGTGTGGGATCCAAAGAAGAGGCCAACTGCATCCATGTTTTCAGGTTCGCTTGTATATACCATCTCCTCTTAGAGTAAGGGGACCGACCTTAAAGAATCAATTTTCAGCAAATAAATGTAAGAGAGCATATGAGGAAAAATCTATTGGGCAGAAATCGG
This sequence comes from Pinus albicaulis, assembly GCA_034641835.2. Lineage (NCBI taxonomy): Eukaryota > Viridiplantae > Streptophyta > Pinopsida > Pinales > Pinaceae > Pinus > Pinus albicaulis. Next base: position 408,900,943 of record CM076573.1, read on the forward strand.
AGATGAAAACATCGTGTCACCCCTCACATGAAAAGGGACATCAGTCATTGTATACAACACCACAACGAAGAGTAGCTATGGAAAGACATAGCACTAATGAGGTGCAATGTAAAAGAAATAATGGAAAGCACGCTTGTTATCGGCGTCCAACTAATAATGTTGTAAGATCTCAACTTGTGGAAGAAAATTGTGTGTGATTTAGTTTGTAGTTTATTTGAGTTTTGATAAACAATTGTTTTCACATATTATTCTTAACGTTGCAATATTTTTATTTTTAACAAAAAAATAACTGTGTCTAGGAATATATATTTGAAAATTTTAATTTAATTATTAATATTGTGGAAATAATTTTAATTTTAATTTAATTATTAATAGTGTTTGGATTTTTTCAATCAATGGTTTTTGACATGATAATATTTTTTAATGTATTATGGGAATGTAAACCAGTTTGTCTTGGTATTTGTTTATCGAGTTGTCTTTAGTGTGACTTTTTGAAGGGTTTTCTAGTGGATTTTTCAGGTTTAAATTCTCTAAAATCCTTAGGAATTCATTGAAAACAGGAGTTTGATAGGTAACCTTGCACAATCGAAATGTCCTAGTGGTTTTTTAAGATGTTGAATCCATATATATAGTCAAAAAATATTTAAATAACAAAAATCAAGATTTCAACTCATGAAACTCCAAAAAATCTCATTAAAAACAACTCCTTTTCTTACAAGTTGAAAAACTTTTTGACTGATTAAAAAAATTGAATTTAAAGATCAATGTACACCAGTTTCTCTGATATCATATAAACCTGGTTTTTAAGGCGATAAAACCTTCCTGAAGTGCTGTGGGGTCAGCCAGCCATGCTTATTTGTGTTAGAACAACCCATAATTTTTTTCCATAATACTATTAATGATTTTACCTATAATATATTTATTCTCTAATATAACTTATTTAAAAGACAAAACGTTTTTCCTCCCATCTGACATGATGGCATTTTCCTCCCGTTTGACATGGATGGATGGGTATATGGATCAGAAAAGAATGAATGGGTATATGTATTATGGATCGTTAGGCCTTCTTCAAGCTGTGATTCATGAACCCAATGACGCGTGGTGGTGTTCTTTATGTGAACACAGCCATTATTGGAACTTGTGCGGTAGCTATCTTCTCATTTAATCAGAGATGTTTCGGGCTGAACAGTTTTGTTGTCAATATATCAGTTGTTATTTTAAATATATTAGTTGAAAAAAGGGCACGATTAAACAAAACAAACTGCATTTTTATAAGGTTGTTTTTTATTTATATTTATTTTATAAACTTTTCATGTTTGTTTATATTTTCGAGTATTGGGAAAGGATGGTCTGCTTCTCTTCGTGAAATGTTCAATTCATTCACATTGGAGTGAACATTGGAATTTGCACTCATTGATAGCCATAAGGTTGTTTTTTATTTATATTTTTTTATAAAAATTTTATATTTGTTTATATTTTCGAATATTGGGAACGGATGGTATGCTTCTCTTCGTGAAATGTTCAATTCATTCACATTGGAATTTGTACTCATTGATAGCCATAAACATGGAAGGTTAAGAAATTACTCAAACCAGCTATGCAATCTGCATTGCAATACCATTTGCTATGTCCTTTGCTGTACTCGCACGTTTTTTTGGACTGACTAATCAGCCAGTCCCTAATATATCTAAACTAATCACCAAATAAAAACATTATCTTCCAATAAAGAATTAAAATTGAAGACATAAAAACATTATATTCCAACCATGGAGACATAGTATTAGGAAATACACAAAACATATCAACTAATTCCAAACGTAGATACCAAGATAAAAAAAATTTAAACTCAAATAAACTAATTACCAAATAAAAACATTATATTCTAACAAAGAATTGAAATTACAAACACAGTATTAGGAAATACACAAAACATACCAATTAATTTAAAACCTATATATGAAGATAAAAAAATCTTAAACTAATTCTAAACTCAAGTCACCAATACACATTACAACAACATTGATTACCTTTTCATTGGTCTTCATCAACACTTCCATTCACTAGTTTTTTTTTTAACCACTACAACTTCTAGATAGCATTTTATCTCCATTTAAAATATAATTAGCTCTCACCATTGTTCTTAACCACTACAACTTCTAGGTAGCACTTTACCTCCATTTAAAATATAAGTAGCTCCCACTATTGTTGACAAAGTTTGCAGCTAGCCCTTGACCTCCACTTAAAATATAATTAACTTTAACCATTGTTGACAAACTTATTGACCAACTTTACAAAATTGATGCTTCTTGACATCTTAAAGGACAATATTGATACTGAACCACTCTATGGACGTAAGCCATGCCACTTTTTAACAATCCACACAATAGAATCTCCCATTTACATAGAAATAAAATCAAACCTATCTCACATCTTGAAATTGAAATTGGATACATAGTACTAAAAAATATGCACAAAACTTATATAATTTTTTATTGCTCACTTGGTTCAATTACCTCACAGTTATATAATTATATAGTTGGTGTCGCATCAAACTAATTCCAAACATATCTCTCAACAAAATCCTAATCTAATTCTAAACTCAACATGGAAACAAATCAAACTACCAACAACCAATAAAAATACAAATAAATGAGATTTTATTAGTGCTTTAATTTCTCTCAAACAAAAAAAGGAAAAAGAAAAATATATAATTCTTAATTCAATATGGAAAAATCACAGGTAAAAACAACTAGATTTAAGTCTATAATTTTCGACATATTTTAAAACTCCAATTTTTAAATATTATTAAAAAGAATTAAAATAAAAATGATAAATTTATAAAACTTCCATTAATCATTATCATTGATTTTTTTTAAAAACCATTTTTAACATCTCCGCATCTATAATTGTCATATCTTTTTTTCATCATTCAATAATATATGAAATTAGAATTGTCATATCTTTTTTTTTATAATTCAATAATATATGAATCTAATTTCATATAGTTAATTTCATATAATTATTTCAAATAATTTGATAGAGAAGAACACAAATATTTCAAGTAAAAATTACAACCTAATTACACTTTTACATTATTTATAAAATAGGATGAATATATTTACTCAATTAAATTACATAAAAATAAAATAAAATTACAAAAATAATAATAATAAAATTAATAATTAAAATAAAATTGAAGTAAAATAAAAAATTATAATACCTTTGACTATTATTATGGGTCAATTATATAGATTATCAATACTATGTCTTCAAACAACTATAATTCATTTGATTAGCTCATGACATTCTAAAAGCATGAAAATGTCAAAATGCTAAATATATTTTATTTTAATTTGATTTAGTCACACATTTAACAAATGTACATTAATACCAAAGCTATCAATATCAAATCATCTTCTAGAAAAATGAATATGATATTCTAAAAACATGAAAATGTCAATGCTAAATATATTTTATTTTAATTTGATTTAGTCACACATTTAACAAATGTACATTAATACCAACGCTATCAATATCAAATCAGCTTCTAGAAAAATGAATATGATATTTCAACTTCAAATAACTAAATCTATAACGGTTTTCAAAAATATTATATTACTATTATAAATTAAAATCTATCCCAAAATATATCTAAAACAAAATAAATCAACATATACTGACCGCTAAATGCAAACATAAATTATTATTATACTCCCTATAACATGGAGGAAAGGTGCAAACCAGACATTAAAAACACAAAGTAAATGAGATCTTGTCAATTCATTGAACTTTGTCCAAAAATATGCAGGCAAGAAAATCTTTGTTTTTGTCCTGGTAATAAAAAAAAACTTTTATATCATTTAAAAATATAATAAAAAGAAATTTTAAAATACCCATCATAAATTTATAAAACTTTCTTCAGCATTATATTGTTTAAAAAAAAAAAAACTTTTTTAACATCCTGCACATCTATGATTTTCCTATCTTTTATAATTCATAATTTTTTATAATTTCATGTAACACAATTTATATGTATAATTTTCATAGATTTATTTCAAATAAACTTATAGACAGTAAGAAAAGTACTTGCAACTTTTATTTTAGACCACAATCCACTGCAAACAATATTATATGACACTCTCACCATTGTACGTTAAGGTTAACTACTTAAAGAATTAGGGATGGTTATGTATTATACTATTTCAGTATTATGGTCTTGTTTTGTATTAATTATTTGAGCCACGAAAGAAGCTTCCGAGCCATGGAAGAAGCTCTTTGATGAATGGCTACATACACAGATTACATTTTGACCATAAAGGATTGGACATTTTCTATCATCCAATTCGAACGCGAAAGTATATATGTGATCGAAGGGGTTCAAGTACTTGAAATGATACTTTCAATAAAATTCACTTAAAATAGTATCCAATCCGTTTTCTCATTCTTTCTTTTCTCAAAAGTATTAGTGGCACACAGCCAAATTGAAATTAATGGGAATGATTATATCATTAATCCAATCCCATGACCAAAGATGGCTTGGATAGTGGGATAGTTGATGAGATGGTTTAGATAGTGGGATAGTTGTTCTCATCGTATTTAATAAATTTGGAAATAATTATATGGTATTTAATATGGTTCAAAACCCACAGCTAGTTGGTTTGGCCAATTGCGATCTCTCACGCTCTATATTAAGTATTATCTTATTTTAAGTCAAGGAAATCGATAGGCTGAATTCCCGTGTTAAGATAGTTGAATTTATTCAAAATGTTGATAGTGTTGATGTACATGCACATAGGTAATTTTAATTATTTTTAATTCGATTTTAGTTAGTGTATATGATGTGTATTTGGCTTTAGCTAGTTAACTCGAGTGGTTACATTGGTGTACTCTTGGCTTTAGTGAGTTAACTCTAGTGCTTGCATGTGTTGTATGTGCTTATTAAGAGAACATAAACCACTTAGATTTAGTTAGCTTTAATTTTCCATAGTTATTGCATGTAGAACTAAGATTAACTTAGTTTCTTTATGTATTGATTCTCAAACTAATATTGTATAATCAAATTTATTCTCAATTCTATTTTTTCTATTTAATTTATGCAAATTTGTGCAATTATTCTTCAACTAGATCCGTATTTGTGATATAATAATTTTACATAGTATTAGAGCTACAGGGACTTGGAGAAGGTGGATGAACAATATTCTGCGGGTTTGGAGATTATAGAATTTCATAGATTTGATTTGTAGATCAAAATATTGGAGGACTCCCGGAATTGTTACTACAACTGCAAGTTGAAAGAATGGAGTTCTCATCTTCAACTATTCTTACTCTCTAAATAACTCTTTTCTTTAGGTCCAATAGACCAAAGATTGGTCTCAGTGGACGTTAACCACCACCACCATCATCATCAGCTTCTTGAAATGGAAGCGAGAGATTTTGCTTCACCTTAGAGGCAAAGGCTTGTATCAGATAGTTATGAATACGATTCTACCATTGAAAAATCCAAATACTTTAACAAGATGGACAAGGCTTTTGGCCTTCTATTTTTCTCCATATCTCCAACATTGTGTTTCCATGTGGACACATGTAGCACTCCAAATGAGGGCTGAACAACCTTGGAGAATTTATTCGGAAAGAATGATGAGATGCATGCTCATATTCTTGAAAATGAGCTAAATTCGTTAGATCCAAATAGCCTTCAGAACATTCAAGATTTCTTTATGAAATTCAAATCATTTCTTCTACAATTACATGATTGTGGGATCCATAAATACAAACAGGAAGGTCAATTGATCCTTTTAATTTTGTCTAAATTAGGCTCTGAATATGTTATTTTTGTTTCTATATTTCATATAGTTATACTTGCAACTCGACATAAATAAAAAATGCTCAAACTTGATGCATTTATTGAGACTTTTATTCATGAGCAGGATAATCTCTACAATCACAATTGTTATTTTAGAATTTTAATTTAATTAATTTTTAACAAATATATAGTCTATAGTCATAATAGCTATTTTACAATTTTAATTTAATTATTTATTAACAAAAATATAGTCTATAGTCACAATAGGTATTTCAGAATCTTAATTTAATTATTCCTATTCATAAAAGTGTTTTCCACTCTCACTATGATAGAGACGATGTAATGTTTTGCCCCATATTATCATATTTTGTCGAGTATCAAATTATATAAAATTAAAACTAGTAATTGCACCAAATATTACAAAGGAAACACCCTAAAGAAATTTAAGAATAATAACATATAAAAAAACATTAAAGATAAAATATTCTATGAATATTAACTTACTAATTATTAATAATCAAAGTAAAATTGTAAAATTTTGTTTAAAAAAAGTCCATATCTAAATAATTGAAAAAAGACATAAAATAATATTTCAAATAATTATAAATATCTAAAACTTATAACTTCTATTTTATCAAAACTTAAATAAAAAAATAACAATAAAATTTATGTCACACTTTATTTTAAAAAAAATTAATATTAAATGTCCATAAAAAACCAAAATTCAATAAAATAATAACAATAAAATTATATTATTTAATTATAAAAACTCATACTACTAAGCTTCATAGACGTCCCACCATTCATTAAAAGGGAATCTTGTTTCTAAATTCATCTGCAATTTTTAATTGCGCAATTTTGTAATTTTCAATTTCACAATTTTCATAAACCCTTTGAATATGGTTTCCCTTGCCCCATCAAACGAGAGAGAAATCGAATCAAACAAGAGGAATGAAACTAAACTTAGGAAATCAAAAGTCATTATTTGAAATGAAAGTGAAAGAGAGAGAATTTTGTCGTGTGTTTTTTGAAATTTAAAATAGTATTTTCTAAACATAAAATTATCCCATTATTCTATAAATTGACATCATTAAATATTACTCCATTAAATCTCTTGCATCACCATTATGCATTCCAATGCTCAAAATTCAAGTTCATCATCAGTTCAAATGAAAAAAAAAATCACAAATTTCAATTATCACCATTACGCCTACCAATGGTCATATGCAATCCCACTCTTATTAGTTTTAGAGGTTTCAAAGTAATTTTTCCATCATTTTCTTTAAATTTTCAGGGGCAATAATTCAATATCACTACATTGTCATCCAATGCCCTGCATGTATCACTGACCACACCAATAGTAATAGCATAAACTTGGTATTCTTCAAAGTTTTACCTTTTGTAACTTGAGTTTTGTAGTTTTGTAGGGCCTTGAGGGTGCACAAAGCTCATTTCTTCTTACATAAGAAAAAATACACATTATCTTAGTAATTTATGCTATAGGCATATCAACTAGAAAAAGAATACAAAGAAAGGGAAGAATCAAAGGAAATTTAATTCTAAGTTGTTGGAAGTAACAAGCAAATTGACCAAAATCATAAGAGTTAACATTGGAGGTCATAGTTTTATGTGCCTTGTTAAATGCTCATTAGTTCTCTTTTGCAAGAGACATGAAAGCCAAAATCAAACTTCTTACCATTAGAATTAGTTTCCAAAACAATTTTATCCAACAAGAGTAGAAACAATAGCCAAATTTTAACTTATTAATTACGATGACTTTTTGAGCGCCAAGTGATTAAGAAATACTACACTTCAGAAAAGAAAGCATTATTCTGATCGCAAGACCCAAATAATAAAAGATTATATATAATGTTGTAATAAGGATTCCACAATTGTGTATTTGACATTTGGATAAATCTTTGAGGCTTCTCCCTCTTTAGGTCCAATATGAAAATTTGTAGTACAAACTTCATAGAATATTTGGTGGGCATGGGAAATTGAAATATGTAGTACAAGAGGCTTACCTACAACTAAAATTTTCAAATTCAAAACCCTAAAATGCTACATGATAATCTAATCGCATCTCTTCACATAAACCAATATCCCTCTCTTTGTGCATTGCTTAAAAATATATAGACCTTCCATAAACTTGAGCCATTCTTCAGATGAAATGTAATTTTTCTCTGAGAGGATATTGATTGGTGGGAGGATGTATATTGTTTTTTTCAGGGCCCAAGGATTAACACCTAGCACTAAAAGGAAAATATCCTCTAGTAGAGGTTATAAAGGATGTTTTTCGTGTTACTAAATTGGCCAAAATTGTCAAAAAAACATTTTCTACAACATCTGTTTTTAGTAACAGAGGTTTTTGCGGAGATTTTAACGGATTTTAGACATAACTAAAAGAAACTAGGCGGCCAGAGGTTGTTACGGATGTTTCTCTCATCAATGCGCTAATCGGATGTCAATGCCCCAGTGCGTTGTACCGTGAACACATCGGTACTATAAACCTACCAAGCACTAGGACGGAAAATAAATTTATGATGCCCCAGGGCATTTAGCAATGGCCTGGTGCATGTCAGCCACACAGTCACATGAGGTCGGTGGAAGTTGCATGCACCGGGCCTTGTAGGTGATACAATGCACCAGGCCGTCAAGTTACAAAAACGCACTGGTGCGTTGAAGGAAAGCCACACCAGTGCATTCAATGCCTATCAAACTACCCGGGTGGTAGTCGTCGATTGAGCATACTGGGCATTCTAATTGGTATTGATATTTTTGTCATGCCCATAGGTTCTAGAAACACACCGATGCACAGTATCATACAAACCCACCAGTGTGCAGTGACTAAAGTGCACTGGTCTTCCTCATTGGTATTGGTATTTGTGTAGTGACCATAGGTTGTAGAAACATACCAGTGTCCATTATCATACAAATGCACTGGTGCACAGTATCTAACACACACCAGTGTTCATTTTGTATTTTTTAGAAACATCGACCCGTGACAGTGCAGTTATTGTCATTTTTTAAAATTCATTATTGATCAAAAGTCGACACATATCTTATAACAATATTCATATCAATTAAATTTTTATTAGTGCATTTGAATGTGATTTTTGGATTACTTTGTTATATCATATGATTATATTTCACATCTCTTCATTATAATATTTAATCACTCATATATTTAATCAATGGTATAACATTTCACAACGACAACGGAGAACACAATAGAATAAATTAAAACATATTATATATATATATATATATATATATATATATATATGACACTCTTTGTCATAAAAAATGGGAAATTTATTGGTATCCATTTGTCTTTCAATTGTGACACTATGTAAATTCATTAAACAAAATGTTTGATTTCACAGAAAAATATTTCAAAAAATACAACGCCTTGCTTTCATATCCAAACATATTCATCATCATTCTTCACTGGAATTGTTGTCACTGCTCGAGCTACTTCCATTACTTGGGGTTATTTTGTGGAATGTTTTGTTCATGGTGTTTATTGTTTTCTTCTTCTTCAACGTCCATCTATAAACATAAAAATAAAATGTAATGAGTGTATATACATTGGTGAGAATAATGAAACTTGCAATATTAAATAATATACATCAATGTAAATTGATAAAAAATGTACCATATTATATATACATATATAATTTGGTTACATAACATTTGGTTTCAGAGCTTTGGATCCTAGGGTTTCACTGCTTTAAACATGACATCTTGGAATTGTCTCGTATAACATTTTTTCTATGAGGCTTCATTCTCTGAGATTTCTACCACATGGATATGAAATCTTGTTACAAATCTTGTAAAAGTTTTAGAAATTGGTTCACTATATGCTTGGAGATATTATTCAAGGAAGTTAGGGTTTTTGTATGATTCAGAATTTTGTCTCAAACAAATGTCTTGGGGAAAATCATCATAACTTTTTTTGGGAATCCATATTTAATTTTGTAAAAATTTACTAAAAATTCACAGATTTTTGTTTCTTAGGTACCATTTTGAGGGCCCAAGGATGAAACAGTGACACTCGGAATTCTATAAAATTTCGCTCTACTAAACTATTCCATAAGAAGATCACCTTGAGAGATTTGACCTAACTTTATCTTGAAGAATCCAATCTTGATCTAACTAGTAATGTTGTAAAGACACATAGAGCTACCTTAGTACGCAATTTCAGACCTTGAAGGTTGTAATAACATATAATAACATATATACAATAGTTTCAATTTCATCCTTATCGGAAAACTCAAAATCAAGCTTTTAAAAGGTGTTTATCTTTAAATATCCCTAACTTTTGTTTAAAAAATCAGTTTGAAGTTATTAAAAGGGCATATTAAAGCATAGATATCATTATTTTGTTCTAATATGTCTTGCGAAAAAAATATAGATACACCTAGTAAGCCAAAGGAAATTTCTACTATTATGCATGAAGAAGAGGAAGAAATGCAACATGATATATCAAAATTATGGACCAAGTGAAACAAACTTCACTCACACAAAAGGCCACCAAAAATGAATTGGCTGGTTTAAAAGAAAACATGGAAGGTTTAAACGATGGTTTAAAAGAAAACATGGAAGTTTTAAAGGATGGTTTAAAAGAAAGCATGGGATTTTTTAAAGTAGACATGGATATGATGAATGTCAGGTTGGAAGGGTTGACAAAGTTGTTGCATGAAAAGCTTCCTAGTGGTGATAAGGTATTCCATAAAAATTATAATGAGAATATAAATCATATGAATTATGATTTTAGATACACCAATTTTGGGTCTAAGACCTGTTATAGTTCAATTTGGGCATCATCCCCAATGACCTGGTCAAACTGGACATCATCCTCAGTACCAATGAAATAGGGTCTATCATCCCCTAACCTTTCAGTTGATATATGCCATAAGAGAAGAACAATTCATTCATAGCTTATATTGTGAGATTTACAAGGTTTGAAGTATATGTTATATCACTTATAGACTCACCAACACAACCTCCAAAGGGACTAATTGCGTTGCATATGCAACATCCTCCACTCAAGGGTGCATTGCAATGCACTTTGCAACATTCAAGAGTGTGTTTGCCACCTGGGAGCGGAATTCTCATTGTTCCAAGAATCTCCACATGGAAATTGCATTCTAAAAGAGTCTATATGTGTGAAAATTCGAATCCAAGTGTCCATCTAATACCTCTGAACTTGGGAACATGTATTTCCTATTCTTAGAAAGTCATTCATTGAGAAACTACCATTAGTTTCCCTATAAATTGAGCACAGATCCTAGTGCTAGGGAAGGAATAATTTTGGTAAAGAAATGTTGTTGGATTCTCATTTGTGAGAGTGAAAGTATTGATATGCTGCTGGTTTGATGTTGGATGTGATGAGGTTGGGATGAAGCTGGAGCTGGTGGCAACAAATCGATCATTAGTTGTAGCCTCCCCCTTCGACTCTTTAATAAATATTGATGTCCATTTTTCCATATATATGTCTCTATATGTTTATATTTCTTATGCAATGGATTTCTTAATGATATATGTATTTCATATCTAATCGATTTGATTGAGTAATATAGGTAGATATTTGTATATGCATGTTTTTTCTTATTCTTTGTTTGTGTTTGCAAGAATCGATCTGATGATCTGAGTTGGATTTAGCGTGATGGTAACAATGATAGAAGGAGAATGAGAAGCTCTTGGATCATAAGTAGGTTATTTCATCATTCTGTGTATCTGCTTATTTTAGAGGAAGTGATAGTAAATTATTTCTCTGTTGTTCTAAGTGACTAGTACCACACTTAGGGAATTCGATTTATCTGTATATCATAATTCTGCATAACAAATTGGCAACTCTGTTGGGGAGTATCCTATCATTCTTGGTGTTTTTTCCTCTTCTTATCCTTATCAGTAGCATATACTTTCTCTTATTAGACATTTGAATGAAATAATTGCATTAGAAGTATGTTCTGTAGCTTGATTTTTCAATCCCTGTTGCACCCAACGCATTGTTGGTCAAGACACAGTGCACTGCAGTGCACTGTCTCGCACTCAGGGGTGCATTGCAATGCACTGTCTCCCTTTAGAGACTGTGTTTCCCCCTTAGCCAACCAAATTCCATTCAAATTTGTCATTGCTATCATTCTCAGCCATTTGTTTGATGTATTCTCAATTGTCTAATACCTCTTAGAGACCAGTAAACTTCCCATATTCATCCTCCTTTGAAAAATAAGTTTGTTCAATGCCTCTTTAGTGTTTTTCTTTATCATTGGAAGATAAAATTAAAATTATTTTATTTTTGCATCATATCCATTTTTTTCATAAAGGAAATTTTTGTTTCATTCCTCGTTTCTTGTAGTAAAAATTGTAGTTTCATTCTTCATTTTTCCTAAAAGATAAATTGTTGTTAACTTCCTCGTTTATCAAAGAAGAAAACACTTGTTTTATTGATTTTTTTCATATAGTTTCCTTTCATGCATTCACATTAAGGGAACTGAAAGGAAAAGCATGCATGTTCATATAGTGAATTGTGTGTGTTGCATAGGAAGAAGTTAGGAAAATATCATTTTAGTTTGTGCTCTTTGTTTTTTTCTCTAAAACTGATTGGTCTTTCCCTTAGCAGCTAGGATTTTCATTGAAAAAGCTAAATTGAAAAGTTTGCTTATCATTTTAGTTTCGCAATTTTAGGAATTTCCATCAGATCACATGGTGAACCTCAGAGAAAAAATTTCTAAACAAGATCAACATAAAATTTACATCAATTTACCTAAGAAAGCATTGGAACATTAGCGATAACATTTAGAAGGTCTAGGATAGAGACGTGTTTCAGCGTTGTTAAACATAGCATCTGTTGGTAACTTTTCTGTGATACATACTGAGTGTTATAACTCACTCCACGTACATAAGTATATCATACCTTTTCCACATACCTTCGGGTATATAGGGCAGTGTTCTAATATGAAAAGTATAAGGGGGTTCTCTCACTGTACGATTTTGCATTATACAGCGCTAATACGGACTTGGGCCTCCACGTACCTTCGAGTATATTTAGTAGGACAACTTTAGGTTGCTATCAATCCATAGTGAACCGAGTCAGCCACCTTGTAACTTGTGATACACCGAACACAACATTCGGGGAGATTGCCTCCCCGTACTTCTTGGTTCGTGAGGAGCTATTCTGCAATTCACAATTACTTGGTAAACCTTTTGCCTATAATACCCTTTTATTTTGTTCATTTGCTTTTGGTCATAAAATAAATTAGTCATCATGGAAGAAGAACATCCCTTTCCCTGACTTTCACGTAGAATAGCACTGAAACCAGCTTTACCACTGGAAGCCATTTCTAGTCTTCAAAGGCGACATCATTCTACCGAAACTAGCACTATCAGTACCTGTGGTGCGACATCATCTTCACATATACCAGATTCGTATCGAGTTGTTTCTACAAATATTGGTTTTTCTACTATTGTTGAGACATATTCCTCACAACTACCTATGGTGATGATCCATCCAATCAGTGAGACCATACCTCCCAAACCCGACGTTTTTCAACTACAAGTTGATCCAAATCCTGTCATTCTTTTGCTAGAACATCTGAATCACAAAGTTGAACAACTGGAAGTTGTTCCTGTATCGATCGCCCCACAATCTATTGTAGCTATTCAGTCTCCCATATCGCGTAGTAAACCTCTTGAAATATACTTCGAGCCTGATGGGAAAATGCTTCCACCTATTTTTATTTCGATTGAAGAAAGACCACAAGACAAAACACCTTTAACTCCAACTCATTTTGGGGAGGAGATTTACCTATACGAGTCTTTTCCTCAATCACCTTCCTCTGCTTTTGTTGATCCTATTTCACTTCGAGTTCCTGTAGATCCGGTAGGGTATAAATTTGGTCGAATAACCATGCCTAAGCCAAAATATTTGGCTAGAGCATCTATTCCAGTTGCAACATCACCTTCTCTTGCTACCCCATCGATGTTCAAAAATTCACCATAGTCACATTTATATGGTCGCCCTTTCGTCCCACTTGGTTACCAATATTTATCTGGAACCTTCTTTGGTGCATCCTCAAACCCATGTATTTCACCTATGTCATCATGCGGAATCCTATCTACTTCCTCCCTTATGATACTAAACAGCTTGATCCTTTAATCATATCTTCAGTGCAATATCAAGCTGGAACCATCAGTTATTATCCTTGGTAGCCATTGATACCACATAAATTACCCTTGGATATTCCTAAATTCAATATAAACCCTGGAGAAGACCCATCAACGCATGTTATAACTTATCATTTGTGGTTCTCATCAAACTCCTTAATGATGACTCCGTTAGACTACGTATTTTCTAGGGAACGCTCACTGGTCCAACTGCACCATGAGTATGATTCTTTTACTATGTCAACCTCGTTAAAAAATGAAACATATTCCTGAGGATAGTTCCTTTATTGTGTCAACCTTGGTAAATGAAACTAATTCACGAGCATAGGTCTTTTTCTTGTGTCAAGCTCGTTAAATGAAATAGGTTCCATGAGCGTAGTTCTTTTCCTGTGTCAATCTCGTCAAAAAATGAAACAAATCCCCTCCTAGTTAAGATGTAAATTTGTGTAGATGTTCTATGCTTGATGCAACTTTGCCTTTTATCCCAATATGAGTCAGCAATAACATAAAAAATAAAGTAAAATGTTGATAGAACATACCAGTAGATCAACAGAAGATAAGCCAGAAATATATAAGTGTGTTGGTGCATTACAACGATCAGCAGGATGCTTCAACCAACAAAGTCTGAATATGGTCAGCCAACCAGCAATGCCACACAACCCTCTAAGACAGCCAAAATGGTCAACACAAAAGGCAACCCAAAAGTCAACACTGTCAGTCAACGGTCAACGCAAACAACAACAACAGTTAGGTCAACGCAGAAAAGTCAAATTCAACCTCTAGCCTCAAGAATAGTGCTAAAAAATGTGGATTTGGAAAATTGAACTTTTGGGGGAGTTTCAAGTCTGTTTGACCTTGCATTGACCAAAGTCAATGCTAGTCAAAGTTGCTGCAAAAACCCTAGATCGAAAACAAAAAAGTGCAGCTACTGAAATTTTCCCACGTGTGGAGAAAAGAGCCTCCAAGGTCATCGAACCAATCAAATGAGGAGAGAGAAATGTGTGAGGACGAGATGAGTGAAAATTTCCTCCAACATTGACCAATTTATATCGATCAGTGAGGGTGTGTGACAGAACTGCTGGGGCACAAAACCTTAAGGCCGACGTGCACATATTTCAAATAAATTAAAAATAAATGTTCTACTCATCGAATTAAGAGGATCTTTAGATCGATCTTGCACCTCTCTGAAATATGAGTCCAATAAAAATATTGGCATCTTCATTTGAGCATCACAAAATGGAGTTTGGACCTAGTTGCCCAAAATTAACACTCCCTCTAAACTAGGGAGAATTCCATCCACTTGTGCAATCCAAACATCATGTGTGACATCCCACCGTAAATTGCTTTGCTAGCTTCTTTATTTCAGAACAGAAGTGCGTCAGTTAGAAAGACATCATTCCCGGCTGACAGATTCAACCCAGAGGTCTGAAACCTCTATAGGAATCACAAAGAGTCTCATACCAACCCAAAGTTGGTTTACCTAACCCGAAGTCAGTTGGAGAACTGAAACCTCACTATACTTGATCCTA
Source organism: Pinus albicaulis (assembly GCA_034641835.2). Taxonomy (NCBI): domain Eukaryota; kingdom Viridiplantae; phylum Streptophyta; class Pinopsida; order Pinales; family Pinaceae; genus Pinus; species Pinus albicaulis. Next base: position 408,916,447 of record CM076573.1, read on the forward strand.
GATCAAGTGGTTGGACCGTGCCATCCTAGAAAGAGATTACGAATACATCCATCAGTCTTTGCTACTAGTCTCTAGCTTTTCCCACCTTACTTTCCAAATGAGAGGTACTTCCCATGAGCCCTGTAATCAATGGGTAGGATGCATACGGGGCACAAATAATGAGAGTTTAACCAACTCAATCATCATAATGGTGGGGAAGAAGCACACCAACAAGGTTCATTAAGCCTAACCTTATGGTTGCTTATAGCTCCGAGAAGCTATCCCCAAAGCCCCCTAGAGCTCCCAGAGCTCATCGTCCAACACAACCCTCAGCATAGGGTCATTCCACGATACCAATACTCTCACGGAAGGTTAGGACCTTGACCTTCCACAGGGACTTTGTGAGAATATCCACGACCTGCTCATCAATTCCTATATGATCGAGCCTTACGACGCCTCGCTATAACATATCCCAGATAAAGTGGTACCTGATATCAATATGGTTGGATCGACCGTGGAACACAGGATTATTAGACAACCAAATACCACTTTTTTTATCACACAGTATCACGGTGTTATCTATCACATGCCCGAATAGCTCACTGAAGAGATTTTGTAACCAAACTTCTTCACAATAGGCCATACTTGCTAAAATGTATTCAGCCTCCATGGTGCTCAAAGCCACCAACTTCTGCTTCCTACTCATCCATGATATCGAAGCACAACCAAGTGTGAAGCAGCATCCCAATTTTCTCTTACAATCCACCACACTACCAACCCAATCGACATCAGAATATCCATGGAGTGTCATGTTCACGGTAGTGTATCTCAGCCCATGGTTTATCGTGCCCCAAATATATCTCAATAGATTCTTGGCACCAACCTAGTGAATGTGATGAGGATCAACCATATGTTGACTCAAAGTGTTCATTGAAAAACATGCATCGGGATGGGTTTTCACTAAGAACATCAGGGCCTCTAAGAGTTGATGATTCTCAGTGGGATTTACTAACATGAGCCCAGCAGCACTACCACTCAACTTCTTAAAGTTGATCTCCATTAGTGTCGACATGGAATTACAGTCCAAAATACCAAATCTTTCCAAAAGCTTCACAACATGTTTTCCTTGAGAAAGGAAAATCTCGTCAGGTCTGTGCCAGACCCCTAGGCCTAGGAAGTAATGCATCAGTCCTAGGTCCTTCATCTCAAACTTAGTTGCAAGGTCCCTCTTCCACTAATGAATGAGAGGGTCAGCACCTGTTAGGAAGAGGTTGTCCACATACAGCACCAGAATGAGAGGCCTATCTCTATCAACCTTGAAGTAAAGGTTCAGATCAACATTACTACTACTGAAGGCCAGCTTCATCAGGTAGCTATATATCCTCTCGTACCAAGCTCTGGGTGCTTGCTTCAAGCCATAGAGGGATTTCTTCAACTTGCAGACATGGGTGTCCCGATCCTGGACTTCGAACCCCAGAGGTTGCTCCACATACACCTCTTCCTTTATCGCACCATACAGAAATGTAGTCTTCAGATCCATTTGATGAGGACTCCATCCTTGCGTAGCAGCAAGGTCTATGATTGATCAGATGGTGGTGTATCAGTCCACAGGTGCAAATATGTAATCATAGTCTATGCCTTCCTTTTGACAGAAGCCACAGGAAACAAATATTTCCTTGAAATTTTCAACACTTCCATCAGAGCCATGCTTGATCTTGTAGATCCATTTCGAGGTGACAACTTCTTTGTCCTCCAGTCTTGGAACCACATCCCAGACATCATTCTTCATTATGAAATCATACTCTTCATGCATAGCATCCTTCCAGACTTGATGCTTTACGAATTCCTCAAAAGATCCAAGCTCAGATTGTACAATAGTACTCATGGCTGCTAGATACCCTTGGTATCTATTTGGCTTCTTACTTTCACGAAATTTCCCCCTTGGGTCCATATGTCCCTCGGCATCCTCGAGAGTGTTCTTGAGCCATCATGGTCTCTTCCTCGTTGAAGGAGGTGGATCAATCGGGTCCATCGGTCCTTCAACATCAGGCATCGTCTCATTCTTCAGTTCTTCTTGATTTCCATGCCTTGCTTCATGACCTTCCTAAGATCTCGGAAGATTGACTACTTTCCTCGGGGAAACATCTTTTTCAAAGGTAACATCATGTTATATCTCTAGTTCCCTTTGACCATGAACATAGACTCTATAGGCCTTTGAAGTTTTGTTGTAGCCCACAAAAATTCCCTTCTTCCTAAAAGAATCCACCTTGCTCCTCTTCTCTTTCGAAACATTAAAATAAACAATACGTCCAAAAAATCTAAAATGTGAGACGTCAGGTTGCTTACCATTGAAAACCTCTTTAGGAGTTTTGGAGTCCATAGTGGAATGAGGGAATTGGTTTTTTATGTACACAAAAATGTTTGTAGCTTCTCCCCACAAAAAATTCGGTAGACCCTGGTCACATAGCATGGCACGAGAAGCTTCCACAATGGTGTTATTCTTTCGTTCAGCAACGACATTCTGCTCAGGAGTATAGACAGTTTTGGTCTCCCTTTTGATGCCAGCTTCTCTGAAAATTTTCTTGAACTCGTTTGTCTTATATTCAATGCCATTATCAGTCCTCCATATCTTGATCTTCTTCCTTATCAGATTTTCCACCAAGGTTGAAGGTAAAGAACCACATGAAAGCCTCATCCTTCTTCTTCAAGAAGTATATCTAGGTTTTGTGAGATAAATCATCTATGAATGTCATATAATAATAACATCCACCCAAGGATGTCACGGGCAACATACCAGACACATTAGAATCTATCAATTGCAAGACATCAGATGTCTTTGTGACACTTAAGGGGAAAGGTCCCCTTGTATTCTTTCCTTCGGCACAACCTTGACATACACCTTCATGATTATTTGAGAACTCAGGTATCCCCATCACCACCTTCTTTGCTTCGGGAAGTGCCTTGTAGTGAAGGTGTCCAAACCTCTGGTGCCATAGTTCAGTTTTTCAAACAGTATCACACGTCATCGCTCCCAATGGACTTCCTCCAACCTGGTAGAGTGTATCAACTCTAAACCCAATTGTGATAGCTTCCTTGAAGCTCTTTTTCTAGATACACACCTTCCCATCAATGAATGCCACATTGAAACCTTTGTTTTCCATGGCTGAAATAGACACAAGGTTCTTCTTCAAATCAGGTACATAGAGTACATCTTGCAAGCGGAGGACTTGACCTTGAGACAAGTGGAGGGTCACAGTCCCTGTCCCTTTCATAGGATATGTGGCATTATCTCCAAGGATAATTTCCATATTAGTATCCTTCTCATCCATATCAAAAAGTGCTTCCTTGAACCCAGTGATGTGCCTTAAGGAACCACTATCTATCAACCAAACATCCATAGTGTCAGGTGGAGATGTAGCAGAGAGGGCAGATACAAGAATGAATTAATTTCTTTTGTCAACAACATTTGATTCCTCATACCTGGAATTTATCGACCTTTTGAAACGTTGACCATTTCCGCTAGAGGGAGCCTTCCTATTCCCCTTGAACCTGTTGTTCCTTTGATTTCTATTCCTCCGGTTGTTTTTTTTGTCATCATCGAGAGAATCCTTCTTGAAAGGGAATTCTCTAGCATAGTGACCTGGCTTATGACAAGTTTAACACTTTTCCTTATTTCCTTGGGCCCCTACTCTTCCTTTGTTCCTTGGACCACCAAATTTCTTCTTCCTAAAATGAGAATTGAATGCATCATTTCCTTCATTTTCATATTCCTTCAACCTTGTCTCTTCTTGTACGCATCTCGATAGTACTTCGTCAAAGTCAGGTACGGAATTTTTATTGAGAATGGTAGTGTTGAACACATTCCATTCGGATGAGAAACCTCCAAGTGTGGTGAGAAACATCTCTCGATCAACTATTGCCTCCCCAATAGCCAACATATTATTCTTGATCTCAATCAGCTTCAGAAAATATGATTGAATAGACTCATCCCTACCTTTCCTTAGTTTCTTCAATTGATTCTTGAAGAATAGAACTTGATTCAAATTTTTGGCCTTCAAAATGTGGACAAACTTATCATACATATCCTTGGATGTGCCCAACTCAGAGATGTGGGCAACCAGACTCTTATGAATTGAGTCCCTGATCATCAGCTTTTCTTTGATTTCTCCCTTCTTGTACTCTGTTTTGGCAGCAACAGGTGTAGTGGATGGAAGCTCTTGGATTTTACCCAGTACATATTCCATGACATCTTGGTCTTCCAAATTAAGATCCAATGTCATCTTCCAAACATGGAATTCATCCTTCCCAGTCAATTTGTCATCAGCCTTAAAGCCATTGTAGTTTGAGGAACCCATCCTCTTGTTCTGTGATTGCTATAAACTAGGGCTTTGTCTTCACCTCGGCTCTGATACCATGTAAATTTTCTTATATGTTCTATGCTTGATGCAACTTTAATTTTTATCCTAATATCAATTAGCAATCACATAAACAATAAAGTAAAATGCTGATAGAATAGACCAGTAGATCAACAGAAGACAAGCGAGAAATATATAAGTGTGTTGGTGCATTATGGCGATCAATGGGATGCTTCAACCAGCAAAGTCTCAATATGGTCAACCAACCAAAAATGTCACACAACCCTCTAGAAAAACCAAAATGGTCAACACAAAATTCAACCCAAAAGTCAACGCTATCAGTCAACGATCAATGCAAATAGTAGTAGCAGCTAGGTCAACACAGAAAAGTCAACGTCAACATCTAGCCTTGGGAATGGTGCCAAAAAATGAGGATTTGGAAAATCAAACTTTTGGGAGAGTTTCAAGTCTGTTTGACTCGTTGAACAAAGTCAACACTAGTCAAAGTTGCTGCAAAAACCCTAGACTGAAAACAAAAAAGTGCAGCTACTGAAATTTTCCCACGTGTGGAGAGAAGAGCCTCCAAGGTCATTAAACCAATCAGATGAGGAGAGAGAAATGTGTGAGGATGAGATGAGTGAAAATTTCCTCCAATGTTGACCAATTTATATCCATCAGTGAGGGTGTGTGACACAACTACTGGGGCAAAAAACCTTAAGGCCGACCTACACATATTTTGAATAAATTCAAAATAATTATTTTTCTCATTAGATTAAGATGATATTTAGATCGATCTTGCACCTCTCTGAAAGAGGAGTCCAATAAAAATATTGGCATCTTCATATGAGCATCACATCATGGATTTTGGACCTAGTTTTCCAAAATTAACAATGAGTCTTCCATATGATCTCGTAAATGAACCTTCATTCCATCCAACTATTAGTAATGAGTCGTCTACTTAGCTGAATAAAATGAATCTTGGTGGGCATGTGCTCTTGCAGGGGGCATTTGACATGTGCTCTTGTAGGGGGCATTCAAAACTATCTTCATTCCATTTCGGTTATTTTCAAGATTCGTTAAACTCATGAAAGTCCTGAGCTTATTTTTCTATTTTCATGCTCGTAAAACACATGAAAATGTCGACTTATTTCCATATTTTCCTGCTCATAAATTATATTAAAAGTTGTTCAAATAATACTTTTATCCTTATTTTTCGAGCTTGGATAAAAACGAAAAAGGACTTGAAGCGCACTTTTATCTATTTTTCGAGCTTCGATAACGGTGAAAAAGGAACCCATGGAGTCTTCTTTTAGTTCTTTTCAGACTCTAATAATGTGAAAATATTGTCAAGAACTTGTCTTTTCCAGCTCATAAAAGTAAATGAAACGACATCTACTGAGTATAATTTTAACCCTTTTCTGAATTGAGATAGATTATTTACAAAAAATGAAAACCTTAGTCGAACATGGCTAGGAGGTTCTCTCAGATATCATTTTATACTTTTTTAGATCTAAGTGACAAATTTATGAAAAAGGACTCATGGATTTTTCTTTTGTCCTTTTTTTCAAACTCTCTAAATATGAAAAACGATTGAGCTATCACTATCATTAAGCTCGTTAAATCATAAAATAGCGACGGGCTTGTCGATCATGACAAGAATCGAGTTTCATTTATTACTAGACTCATTAAATTATTAAATATCAATGCATATTCGCTCAAAGGGTTGAATTATATATCAAGCATATGTTATCCTCCTCAAGCTTGTTAAAAAATATAGAGGTATTGGTAGAAAAATGACCAGGGAAAATTTGGGAAAGCGAACATAACACTTTTACGGTAGCAGGTCACTCTTGAACATGACACTTTCACTCCATCATTGTGACTTGTGGGTTGGCTAATATTCTTCATGGTTCATTCATACCTATGCTTCATCATACCTTCAATTTGGTTTTGGGTCGCCAAATCATCTCAGTGTCGTCGATATGTTCAAGAGAAGTCATCCAGTGAATACTCATCCTTCTACAATACTCATAAACCTTCATTTTCATGACAATAATCCTTGAACATTTCTATATCAAATCACATTTTTTCATTGAAATAAGTAACTCTCGTTTCGCGATAAAGTGGCTTCCTGTCAATATCAAATCATCATCTAGGAAGTTTACTTGGAAACATCATCCTCCGATACCATGAGGCTTGTTACATCATCAACAAGATCCTCGCTTCCAGACCTTTGATGGAAATATTTTGTTTGGCATTCGACATCAAATCATCTATTCACGCCTTAAAAATTGTACTGCAGTACTTTGAGATCCATTAACATCAATTGTGGTTCTCTCACATTTGTTAACAACTCACATCATTGGCTGGTAATCAAAATATGTCTTACCATGTTTGACTAAAAATCATATATTCACGAGGATAGAATTGTACCCGAATGATCAAGTGAAAGAGATAAGAAGATCCTGGATGTAGTTTCATCCATCTGAGATGTGATTTCAGTATTGTTGTACATCTCATCTATACAATGACTTTACATACAGATCGTCATCCGAAAATGGGTCTATATCTGTAGCCATGTCTGTATTGGGAAAAATTCCAATACAGACGAATTTCTAAACTATGTACATGCTATTAGATAGTTTATGTGTTGAGCATGGGAATTCCTCCCTCAGCAATTTTTGATCAAGTTGAAAATATCATGATGTAATTTATTGTAATATTGATGCAGGTCACCACTCCACTTCAGTCCTAGCTCATCACATCGTAAAGCATCTCATCCAAATATATTATTATTATTTTGACTTCATGATTTATGGGGGAGCCATGATAGGTCAATTTTGGCATCATCCCCCATGACATGGTCAAACTGGACATCATCCAAATGACCAATGAAATAGGGTCTATGATCCTCTAACATTTCAATTTTTATATGCCCTAAGAGAAGAACAATTCATTCATCGCTTCTATTGTGAGATTTCCAAGGTTTGAAGTATATTTTATATCACTTATAGAATCACCAACGTAGCCTCTAAAGGGACTAACTGCGTTGCATATGCAGCATCCTCCATTCAAGGGTTCACTGCAATGTACTTCCCGACATTCAAGAGTGTGTTGGTCACCTGGGAACAGAATTCTCATTGTTCCACGAATATCCACATGGCCAGTTCCGCTTCTAGAAGAGTCCATATCTATTAAAATTTGAATCCAAGTGTCCATCTAACACCTCTGAACTTTGGAACATGTCTTGCATATTCTTAAAAAGTCAATCATTGAGAAACTACCATCAATTTCCTTATAAATTGAGCATTGATCCTAGTGTTAGGGAAGGAAGAATTTTGGTAAGGAAATGTTGTTGGATTCTCATTTGAGAGAGTGAAAGTACAGATATACTCCTGGTGTGATGTTGGATGTGATGAGGCTGGGATGAAGTTGGAGCTGGTGGCAACAAATCGATCATTGGTTGTAACATCCCCCTTCTACTCTTTAATAAATATCAATGTTCATTTTCCCATATATATGTCTCTATCTGTTTCTATTTCTTATGCAGTGGATTCTTGAATGATATATATATATATATATATATATATATATATATATATATATATATATATATATAGATATATATATATATATACATATACATATACATATACATATATATCTATATATAGATATATAGATATATTTCACATCTAATCAATTTGATTGAGTAAGATAGGTAGTTATCTGTATATGCATGTTGTTCGATGTTCTTTGCTTGTGTTTTTAGGAATCGATCTGGCGATCTAAGTTGGATTGAGAGCAACAATAACAATAAGAAGGAGAAGAGCTTAGATCACAAGCAGGTTCTTTCATCATTGTGTTTATCTCCTTATTTTAGAGAAAGTGAGAGTAAATTCTTTCCTCTATTGTTCTAAGTGACTAGCACCAGACTTAGGGAATTTGATTTATCCGTAGATCATAATTATGCATCAAAAGACCAACCAAATTCCAATGATCGATATGAGGAATTTTGATGGCAATGATCTGGTAACATGGATATTACATATGGAGTAGACCATTGATATACATGATGTGAAACAAATAGAAAAGGTATTCATTACATCTTTATATTTAGAACCCAATCAATTTGAATGGTATCAATGGCTTTGTTATCGTAAAACACTTGTCACTTGGAAAATTTTTAGAGGAATTGATAGCACATTATAAGGATACAAAGAAGAATACCTTCTTTAACCAAATGATAAATCTCAAACAAAAGGGCTCAACTAGGGAGCACATTTAGGACTTCCAAAGATTGAATATCAAGCTAGTTGATATTACAATAGAGTATCTAATTGATGTCTTCATAGGGAAATTAAAGGATAACATCCAACATGAAGTTCACCTTTTCAGAACCTAAGTCATTCAAGAATGCATTCAAGGTGGCAAGAATATTTGAAAGAAACATTATGGAAACAAAGAGGTCTACCACTCACAAATGTAACGATGGAAGTGTCATTGGTTATAGTTTCCCACAACATATAAGATTCACACCACAACAACTAGAAGAAAAAAAAAGCAAAAGGGATTTGTTTCATTTGTGATAGAAAATCCACTAAAGGTCATAAGTGTGTTTAGAAGAAATTATTTTACATATATTCTGAAGAGGAGGAAGAAAAGGAACAAGAAATATCGAATGAAGAAGATGTACACCCAACAACCCTAGGGGTTTAAAAAGAAGAAATGAATCTGACCATATCTTGTAATGAATTGGTGGGAATTATGACTCCTCAAACTCTAAAAATAGAAGGATATATCAAGAAGAAAAATTAAAAGTGTTGATTGATTCAGGTAGTACTCATCATTTTATTCATTGTAAGGTAGCCAAAGTTTTAAATTTATTTCTATATCCATCACCTAAGTGTCAAGTGATGGTTACAAATAGTGGAACTATAAATTTCTCAGGTAAGTGCCATAATATCAATGTAACATGGAGGAATATGTATTAAATAATCCAACTCTTTTCATGCCAATGGGTGGTGTGTATGTTGTATTAGGATTCCAATGGTTACAACCTTTGGGGATGATAGCTTTTAATTTTTAATATCTTGTATTAATTTTTTTTCTCAGAAGGAAAGGAAATTGAACTAATGGGTATCACAAGGAAACCTAGGAAGGTAATCATATCCAATTTTATAAAAATAAAAATTGAAAAAGAACAATGAGGTGTGATTGCAAAATTATGTTCATTAGATTTTTGAACAACTTAGTCAATAATTTCTCCAGATCTCCAAAGAGTCCTTGACAATCATTCCAAGGTTTTTGAGACTCCCAAAGTTCTCTCACCTATTCATGATCATGGTCATATTATTCACTTGATTCAAGAAACTCTTCCTCCAAACATTAGACCTTACATATATAATTATTTCTAGAAGAGTAAAATTGAATGCATGGTTGCAGAAATCATAGAGGCATGTATAATACAACCTAGTTGAAGTTATTTCTCTTCTCCAATAGCATTGGTGCACAAGAAGGATGGATCATGGATTATAGAGAGCTCAACAAGCTCACTATTACAGATAAGTTCCGCACTCATGTCATTGATGAATTGTTGTATGAACTACATGCATAAATTTACTTCATGAAGCTACATTTGTGTTCAGGATAGGATCAAATTAGAATGAAGATAGAAGACATTCTGAAGAAAAAAAAATTTAAAAAAAAAAAATAAAATAAAATAAAATAAAAAATTAAAAAAAAAAAAAAAATCATTTAGAACTCATGAATGTCATTATTATTTTTTTGTCATGCATTTTTTCCTTACTAATGCACCTTCAAAATTTCAAGGATTTATCAATTCCATTAGAAAAATTTTGTTAGTTTTTTTTTATGATGTAATAATCTATAGCAGGTCTTGGAAATATCATGTTCAACATGTTTATAGGATACTCAAACTATTGGAGAGAATCAATTGTATGAAAAATGCTCCAAAGGTTTCTTTGGGGTACAGGAAGTGGAATATTTTGGGCATATTATATCCCATGAGGGTGTTAAGTAAGACCCTAACAAAATTAAATCCATCAAGGGATGGAAAATCCCCACAACCTTAAGGAAGCTTCGAGGATTTCTTGGGATGACAGGGTATTATCATAAGTTTTTTAATAATTATGGGAATATAGCAGCACCTCTAACAAAATTACTAGAGAAAGATGCATTTTCTTGGAATCCAGAAGAAATCAAGGCCTTTGAACATATTAAAGATACAATGTGTTGAACTCGGGTATTAGCTACACCAAACTTCAAAAAAACCTTTATTATGGAATGTGATGCCTCAAGAAATGGAATTGGATTTGTTTTAGTGCAAGAAGGAAGACCCATTGATTTTTAAAGCCATCCAATCAACGGAAAATATTTACAAAAACCTATTTTTTGAGAAGGAAATATTGGAAATTCTACATGCAATGAAGAAATTGTGTCATTTCCTAATGGGAAGACACTTAAAGGTAAAAAAATATCACAATAGTCTTAAATACATCTTGGAACAAATCTATATTCAAAAGAGAAGAAAAAACAGGTGACAGAGATGTTGGGTTATGACTTTGAAAATATATACAAAAAAGGGAAGAAAAATGTTGTTGCATATGCACTCTCAATAAGGGATGAGGGATGTGGAAGCATTATTTTGTGTCATTTCTATTATCTAACCTAATTGGATAAATAAAGCAAGGGATGAATGGCCCATTTTTGTATAATACATATTATAAGAAAATTATTTGAGTCAAATTAGAATCAAAATACCCTCCAAGTCCAAGTCAATAATGCAAGCATTAAGTCTGCCTAATGAAGCAACAAGTCAGCCTAAGGACATGGAAATTATACCTAATAGGAGGTTCAAGGAAGCTTATATATTGGGCACTCAACCTAATTTTAGAACACACACTCACTCACATAATTTTGATCATGAAGATGAAAAGAAGTGTGAAGTAGAGGAGGTTGAAGGAAGGAGAATGCATCGAAGTTTTGGGTTTTCTTATAGGCTACTTCTATCCACACGTGCGAAAATATTAGGGCACATATTTTTGCAATGAATCTAAGTCGCAAAAGTAAAGGTAGGTCACCAAGAAGAGTTTTTTTGAAAGAAAAATTCTTTAGGAGATATAATATGCTCAAGAAAATAAGATAATTTGAAGTTTCTGGTTACAGTTTCTAGGAAAATCGAAGTTGCAGTTTCACGTTTTAGTTTCTCATTGAAGTCAAAGTTGTATTTTTTGGGAAAGTCAAAGTTGCAGTTTCTAAATTTGCGGTTGTAGAGTAGGTCGAAGTTCTCGAAAGAGAATCTATTCAAAAGGAAGTATTGACTTGGTCTTGTAGGAGTTCTTGGTCAAGGGTCTAGGTCTTGGTATTCGCCAATTGAAGATTCTATAAGAAGAATAATTCTTGTGGGTTTTCCTCTGAGGTTGGAGAGCTTTTGGCCCTATACGATTGCCTAAATTTTGTGTCCTTTGTCTCATTTTTCTTTATGGTTTTTGTAGTGTTTTGATGAAGAATAAAACATAATAATAATCAATTACAAGAAGAACCTAATTAAGAAAAGTAAAAATTCCTCACAAGAAGTTATCATTATAAGATAAATCATCTAATATATCTTCCATGTATTTCTCAACATGGTATCAAAGCTAAGGTGACAAGTCAAGAAATGGAAGTTTAATAAGGGACACTAAAGCTCTCAAAGATTAAGGTTTTTAGAAGGATATAAATGGATTCAAATAATCAAGAAGATCCTCTCATCGCCAAGGAATTTTGAAGAAAAAGGCTACATTATAATCCTAAAGGAATACAAAACCCTAGTTCATGCAAAAGGGCGTCTACACATAAAAAATTCTTGGGATCCTCGATCTATCAATAATACAAGGGAAACGAAGGGCTTTAAAGCATATTGAATTTTTCACATTCAAGGGTAAAATAATAAAGGGGTTATAATTATCATCAAAGATACCAAGGCAATATCCCTCTCATTAAAGCAAAGGATTTCATCTCAAATTGAAATCCTTATCTCAAACATCCTTGAATAAGATCATCCATGAAACATCAAGAAGCCATCCTCAATCATCATCAACAAATACATCAAGTTTAGGAGTTCATATTCACTTGACAAGTAATTATTTATACTTCTATATCTAAATCTTAAAAAATGAATTTATTTTGCAAGGAGATCAACAATTTGGTTGGGTCATCGAACTTCCTTCCATGTAAAAGGAGGATAGAACTAGTCCTCAAGAAAAATTAAGTTATTAATCATGTCAAAGGAAAAGTATCTAAGCCATATGAACATAAATCACTTTATAATTATATGAAAAAGGATACAAGTGATCAAAGGATTATCATAGAATCCATCAATGATTCTCTCATACTAGATGTAAAATAATTGGAGACAACAAAAGAGATATATGATAAGGTAGTAGAATTATTCTCTGAAGGCTCAACAGGAAAAGTCGTATCACTAATATATGAACTATAAAAGTTGAAAGCGTCAAAGGATGAAGGGATATCTACATGTCTTGCTAAAGCATGACAAATAAGGAATCAACTTCAAGATCTAGGAGAGAAGATATTAGGTAAAGAAATGATTACCATTGTTCTAGATACTCAGACTGATGAACAAGGAATAATTGTATCAAAGGCCTATGAAGAGGATAAATCTAACCCATTCAATATTTTTTTTTTCATTATGAATTATTTAGGAAAAAATGTTGAAGGAAAAAAGCGATACAATATCAGATAAGCAAGTTCAAACATTTGTTGTCATGTTAAGAAGCCAAGGAATATTTGGCAAGTTTGGTCCTCAGAAAAAGAAGAAGATCAATATGTTGCAGATATAATGCTATGGATGTCAATAATATTGGAACTTCAAGAGATACTGTCCTAAGCTCAAGAATCACAACAATAAACAAAAAGTGGAAGAACCTTGTATCATTGAAGAAGTGGAAGAATTTGAAAAGAATAAATTCAAGATTGTGGAAGTAAAATATCTTTACTCTTGTTGAGATATGTCTTCCTCACCTAATTGTTTTCAATATTTTATTCTAAAGTATAAATATCATGGTATGAATCATTAGAAGCATGATAGGATGCATCATGCTAGGAAAAGGCATCATAGAAGCGTACAATTGAAAGCAAGATCTCATGACATCATCATAGAGAAGCATGAAAGATAACTGAAATGGAATTATGTGGTTGTCACCTATAGAAGTATGTAGCTCTTCGTAACATAATTAGAATCATAAGTAGTAAATATTAGAAAAATAAATTCATAAATCTCATCATACATCATTCAAAAGGATCATTTGCAGGATGAGGATGATCAAGATCCTCCGTTGGAATCTTCATTGGAAGGTTCACCTACTAAAAGAAGAAAGTGTCTCGTCGAGAATTAAAAATTGTATGGGATTCATGATATGGTGGTATGATGTCAAAAGAAGTAAATCAGGTCAAGGGATTGAAGTTATTTCACACAAGGAATTCTTCGAAGGAAGTCTAGATGACCAAAATAAAGAGATGAGGTATGTATGCTTGTACTTAATAAAATATATTCATGTCATACAGTTGTAGGTATCATGAATGAGTTCTCTACCTCAAGAGAATGATCAAAAGAAATGATCTCCTCCTGTGAAAGGATGCATGAATGAATGGTTCACACATTGACTAGAAGAAATCAACATAATATTCCCTCATATGAAATATGAGGTGGTTTACAAAGTTGAAGGAACTATGATTGGAAGTTCCTGGGAGAAAATTTATGAATAAAGAAAGGAAGAGATCATGAAAAATGTAAATATGGAGAAGGAAATCAACATCCAAGGACTAGAATATTTTACTATGATGTCTCCATGAGAAAGATATGAAGATTTTGATGAAATTTTAAAAATAAAGAGACCCTTGACATTGTATATACTTTGGATAAGTGTCAATATATATGGAGGATGTTGATGCAAACAGGAAGATGTCATGATGAAAGACCATCACAAAGGTAATATTGATCTAATGATTCATTTTTATTTTTTACTTTTTGAGCAATATCTTGATGGTCTATTGTAGGGCTTCCAAGGGAAGGGTTGTAGATGTCTTCTACAACCGATGCCCATGTGGTAGGATGAAAGGTCCTTAAGGAAACATGACATAAATAAGGCAGAAAGGCCTGAAGTAATGCCATATATTGACTAATAGGTCACTTTCGTATGAAAATAAGGATGACATGATCGGCATTATTGGCATGATTCATGAATGAAAGTGATGAATGCTTGATGCCCTATGAAGAAGTCCCAAAATGATGAAGACTCTCAAATAAAGAAAAATAAGTTCATTACATCGAAAGCGGGATCTCTTCAAGTAGTTGGTTTTCCAATGATCTCCACCAAAATAGTTGCATGAAGCAATTCCATAATCAAGAGGGAGCTTGGGTAAATTCCTTGTATAGGAATGGTTACTTTCCTTCATTGGAATGGGTATGTCCTCCCCAGTTAAGAGGGAGAGATAGACACATCAGTCTTCTCTTCACTTAGGAAGATAGAATGGAGGATTGGGTAAGAATATTGCATCCAATACTCTTTAAGGATGTGGTGGGGAATCAAAGATGAGAGTAGTCATATAGGACCGATACTCTTTGAGGACTGGGAATCCAATATAAGAATAGTCTTGGTGGAACACACTTTGAGTGAACCCAGGTGCGGTATGTTCTGAGAGAGACAATAATGAAGGTGTCTATAAATATTGGTATCACCAGAATTGTTATTTGATATTGTGGAGATAGATTTGTTAGTAAAGGCCTTTCTATTTGAAAATTCTGGATGATATGATGTTATACAGAAGGGTTAACAATCTGATGCTTCTTATGAGAATTATTCAGATTGAGAATGTCCAAGTACCTTGTATGGATTATGAATACCTCCCTAGTTAAGATGGAGTGTTGAAATATGTAACTAGGTTAGTTATTAATAATAACACATGTAATCATTATTTTATGTAATTAATGAAAAGAGACAAAATAAATTTATTATTGTGAGCCTTTAGGCATGGGTTTCATGCTCAAGAAAAATCACTTTTATAGGTCAAAGCACCCATTAAGTACTTATAGGTTTTTTATAAATTCATTCAGTTATTTTCATGCATGAATGACCCATTTGGAATGTTACATATTATAAGAAAATTATTTGAGTCAAATTAGTATCAAAAGACCCTCCAAGATCAAGTCAATCATGCAAGCATCAAGTCAGCATAATGAAGCAACAAGTCGGCATAAGGACATGGAAAGTCAGCCTAATAGGAGGCTCAATGAAGCCTATATATAGTGCACTCAGCCTCACTTGATAACACACTCTCACTCACATAATGTATATCATAAATACGAAAAGAAGTGGTAAGTAGAGGAGGTCGAAGGAAGGAGAAGAAGTCAAAGTTTTGGGTATTGTTTTGGGCTACTTCTCTCCACACCCGTGAATAAATTAGGGCACATATTTTTGCAATGAATCTGAGTTGCAGAAGTAAAGTTAGGTCACCAAGAAGAATTATTATTAAATATGAATTCTCTAGGAGAGAGAATATACGCAAGCAAAGAAGAGAAGTTTGCAATTTCCGATTGCAATTTCTGGGAAAACGAAAGTTGCAGTTTCAAGTTGCAGTTTTTGGTTGAAGTCAAAGTTGCAGTTTCTTGGTAAGTCGAAGTTGCAGTTTCATAAGTTGTAGTTATAGAGTAGTTAGAAGTTAATGGAAGCATAAGTTATTAAAAAGAAAGCATTGACTTGGTCTTGGAGGGGTTCTTGGTCAAGGGTCTAGGTCTTGGAATTCATCAATTGAATATTCTATAAGAAGAAGAATTTTGTGGGTTTTTCTCTCAGGTTGGACAGGTTTTGGCCCTGGATAATCGCCTACATCTTGTTTCCTATGTCTCATTTTTCTTTATGTTTTGGTAGTTGTTTGATGAATAAGAATACATAATCATAATCAATTACAAGAAGAACCTAATTAAGAAAAGTAAAAATTCCTCACAAGCAGTTATCATTATAAGATAAATCATCTAATATCTCTTCCCTATATTTCTCACCATCATCATGGTGGTAGTTGATAGACTTACCAAGTATGCACACTTTGTGCACTATCTCATTATTTAAAATCCATTACATTCGCTTTAGCATTTATGGAAAAAAATCAAAAGCTACATGGAAACCTAAAAATTATTGTAAATTGTAGAGATCCCATTTTTAGTGGAATTTTTTGGATAAAATTATTTTCTTATCTTGGTACTTAGTTAGCTCATATCTCATCTTATCATCCTTAATATGATGGGAAAATTGATATAGTAAACAAATGTTTATAAGGATATCTTTATTTGTTTTGTATATGATAAACAAACACAATGGATCAAGTGGTTACCCGTGACGGAATGGTGGTATAACATTTCCTTCCCTATCGTAACAAAAATGACTCCATTTATGGTGTTTTATGGACATCTCCACCATCCATCACATAATCTTTAAGAGATAATTCTAAGGTTAAAGTAGTGGAATATCACATCAATCATCAACAACAACTTCTCCAACTCTTAAAGGATCACTTAAATCTGGCACATAATCAAATAAGCAACAGGCAGATCAGCATCGTAGTGAAATAATTTTTGATGTGGATTATTGGGAAATTTTATGACTACAACCATACAAACAAATTTCCCTCAAGAAAGCTAATAATTATAATAAATTATCACCCAATTACTATGCCCCTTACAAGGTGTTGCCAAATATTAGTATTATGGCATACAAATTGGAGTTACCTACATCTTTGAGAGTACACCCAATTTTCCATGTTTCATGCTTAAAGAAGGTTATATGTGACAAGCTTCGAGTTCAAAAAATATTTTATAAGTTTATGAAGAAGAAAAAATCATATTAAAGCCTTAAGAAATCACAAAAACAAGAATTTGGAAGCTATGGAACAGATCAATTTCAGAGTATTTCGTTAAGTGGAAGAACTTACCCATTGAAGACTCAAAATGGGAAGATGAGTATTTTATTCAGAAGCATCCATAACTACTCAAGAATTGAGGAAAGCACTTTTTTCAAGGAGAGGGGCATGTTAGTTCCCTATAGTACTAGTGTATCCCCCATAGTGTATTGTTGTGCCCCATACAAGCCCAATATTTTTTATTTTTTTCCCATACATTATTATTTTTATGTGGGCCCTAATTATATTTTGACCCCATAGACTCCTATATATACCAAGGAGGTATTTTAATTTGAATCATCCAAGAATTGCTCATTTATGTGACGTAAAGGAGGTTTCCCCCTCAAAGAGGCATATTTTCAAGTCGTTGATCTATCTTTTCTTATGTTTTGGGATTTTGTTACATAACACCATAGATTTAGTAATTGTGGTTTAAACACGAAGTAGTGTTAAATTAGGACCAAATCAATTTTATAGTAGGAGTGGACGTTGTTGAGGAAGGAACATAGGTATTGAAGCATTTTGCATTAAGACATCCATATTTGACTTGTGAAGGATGAAATACATAGTTATATGGATATCAACTATATTTTCGTTATCCATCTGTGCCACTAGAAATTCATCAACATTCTTTATTAAAAAAGAAGTCTTCTATTTTCATCATAGAATGTGAGAAACACATGAGGCCTTTCTACAAGTGTTATTCACCATGGGTTAATAAACATACTAGTTATGGATGATTTGTCTGCAGTAAATAAAACATGGGAAACTTTCTTACATAGAGTTACTCAAGTTCAGAGAGTACAAAGAGTTGAAGAAGCAGGATAGTATGAATAATAGGTGAAACAACATGATGAATAAGAAGAAGTAGCTATTGAGAAACCTTAAGATATTGTTGAGAAAAATAAATAAATAATATATCCCTTAGCTTCTAGTCTGATTGATAATGATGTTTAAACCAGTGGTGAAAGCCATCCTAAATAAATAATTTATTAATGTCTTATTGTGGATAAATTATCTACTAATATTGGAGCAAAATCGTGTTCAAGTAAAAGGGGGAGTACCACAAAATCCAGAGGTTTAGTTAGGCTTACTAGGATAAAGAGAATTTTTTTTTTAGAAATGATAAGTTCTCGGTACATTAATAGTGTTGTTACACAAGAACCAACATGAGTAAACCTTTTAATTGCTACACAAGAAGTAGTTATAAAGGTTCTAGATTCTCAAGCCATAAACAAATGGATGTTGCTATACAAAAACCAACATTAGAAAATATCATTTCCACTACACAAGAAATATAAATAGAGACAATTGTTAGATAAATTATTCCATAAAGAGATAGATGATCTATAAGAACCTGTTGTAAGAAAAATATGCTACAAACAAAATTCCCCTTACAGAGAGAAAACTTAAGAAAAAACAACTATCCGACAGGAAATAGTTACTATAGAAGTATAAGAATCCTTTTAAGAACACATTGTTGCACAAACATAAAAATAAAAAAAAGACCCTATTGATCATACTATACAAAACTTCTAGGAAGAATATTTTTTAACAACAAAGTCATTGAGGAAAGAAAAGAAAAAATGGTCCAAATTTTTATCAAGTAAAATTTATATACAAATTTTCTAAATTAAGAAAGGAAATAAGAAGTTGAGAGTCTATACAAGAATATAGGACAATGAGCATGCAACCTAAAGGTGATAGGTGATAGCCCCATATGGGGTAGACTTTTTTTTCATGTTAGCCTTAAAGTGACATTAAAATTTAAAAATAAAATTACATCAAAAAATAAAAATAAAAATTACCTAGGTAAGGTCCTTGTCAGAAAATCAGGAGACTTAGATGTTATATATGATTTTCCTTAACGTGATAATTACTTGTGGTGTGTGTTGGCATTTTATCACTTTATTAGATCTTGTTCATCAAGCAGTTATCAGCAATGAAAATGACAACAAGACAAAGTACACAAGGTATAGGCTCCAATTGAGGGAAAAACCACTCCATGGGGAAAACCCAAAAAAATGCTTCTGTTCTTATAGAATCTATTTTCAAAGAGACTTCAAAGTCCCAAAGACCAAATCCCAAAGTCCTTCCAAGTACCAAGTCATCCCCCGAGCAAGATCTTCTTCAAGGAAACTCGCAAACTTCGACCTACTGAAACTTCACTCCAAAATTCCATCTGTGCAACTTTTCCTAATGATTTTGGCCCTACAATTTCGGCCTCCTACAATGGGAGTTTTAGAAAAACCCTGAATATATACATGTGGATCGAGAGAAAGAAAATATCCAAAGAAAATAATTTTGATGGCACGTTGAGTCATCTTTCTCCGCATGAGGATAATGGCTAGCAGTTTGTAAGCACTCATTTGTTGTACATTAAATTTAATGGCATCTAGTATATTTTAGGAGTTTCAGGCCTAGTCATAAGTATTTAGAAGGAGCATTGGTAATTTATGTATTGTTTTAAGATTTTATCCTTGCATTGATTCATCCCCCTTGGAAAATTTGGTGGAATTCCTTGCTACAATTGTTGTATTAGCCCATTATGTTAATCCATTAGATTTGTTTTTTTTTTCTTTCCTTATTTTTTCTTGGTTATCAACTAATTCCTTTCTCATTGGCTTTTCCTAGCTCCAATTCCTTTCTCCTTTAACAGTGGAAAATATTTCCTTTTGACTTCATATACCTCCTCAAATTTCACTCTCTTGTTTGTGCTAACCTATCTCTATGGAAATCGTTCTCCTCATAGCTCTTCCTTTGTGATTTCTTCGGGAACAAAAGTGCGGGTCCACTATGACAATACCTATTACAGGGATATTGGAAACCTCATTGCCTAGAAATGGGTTGAAAGCTTTACTTATTTTTATCATGAGTTTTCTTCTACAAGCATTTAAGAGGAAATCAACCAAGTTAAATGTAAAATTATAGATGAGATACAATTCATTATTGAATTTGAGGTGCTTGCGGAGGTGGCAGGATAGGTTCTGGACACGAGTCACTCCTAAAGTCACCTCAATCACTATATACATATAGTCAATATTTATTGGCACCTAAATTTGTTTATAGACCACGTGGTAATGGATACCAATGCATCTAGAGAAGAGACACTTATTTATTTACATGAAACGTAGGTGTTCGTGCACTCCATGGACAACAAACTAGGGAAAATTAAATCCCACCTTGGCCTACTCTATGCTCCAAGTTGTTCTCTAGGAGTTAAAAGTGATCCTATCCCTTTGAAAGCCTCAAACTCTAGAAAACATTGAATGTTAATTATGTTCTCTAGCTATTTACTCTTAAGTCCAAGTTACTTTGTTTTTTTCATTCCAATGTAGCTCTATAATTCATTTATATCAAACAAACTTGTTCATATTTTAGTACACTATTAGTAAAATGTTTTTGTGGAAATTAAGGAAAATTAAATTATGTTCGTGGTCTAGTTTCTTGAGTGGAAGATTAGGATATATTCCAATCTATTTGGATGGAAAACATTGATTTCAAAGAATGAGAACACTTTTACTTACAAAAAAAAATTACAAGTCCACTTCAAAGAAAATTTAAATTTATTTTTGTAAGTTAGAATTAAAGTTGTGGTGAGCATGAGGAGATGTGATGTAATTAGGTGTCAACAAAAAAAAACATATATATATATATATATATATATATATATATATATATATATATATATATATATATATATGTATCTTTAAAAAAAACACAATTAAAGCAATTTTTTTATTAAATTTTTTAACGGATTGATAGTATAAAGTTTTGAAATTTAAATTTAATATAAAAATAAGGTGGATAATTTAAGAGATATTTTTTAATTTTCAACATTTTTTATTTTCACAATGTTTATTTTTTTGGAATTTGTCTTTTGTGATCTCTAATTTGTAAAGAACTGTTTTTGGTGATAATCATACATGATCATGTTTTGTCGACGTGCTTTGAACCAACCACTGTGATTCATTTTCAGGATAAGATGAGAAATCAGATCAAGGAAATAGGTTTAAAAAGATGGAGAGAGGATTCAACTAGCCATTAAGATATAATTGCTAGTTTGACTCAGAGAAATATATATATATATATATATATATATATATATATATATAAACGAAATAATCTAATAATTTATTAAATTATTTTATAATTATATTTAATTTAGTTTACATTTTATTATTATATTTTAATTTCTTAATTAAAAGATCTTCATTAAAATATAATATAGAAAATATAATAATGGGAAATGAATGTTAAAGAATTTATTTTTAATATAATATAAACATAATTTTATTATTAAAATATATCTTAATTTAATTTATTAATTAAAAAGTATGGTCCAAGGTGATTAAAAATAATAGTAAAACCGAATTATAAGGAATATATATATATATATATATATATATATATATGAAATTATTTAATGTATTTATTATTAGTTTCATTAAATTATTTTATTATTATATTTTTATTTTTATTTAAAAATATTTTGAATAATCGTGGGAAATTAGGGTTCATGTAGTTATTCTTAGTATTATATAATATAAGTATAATTTTATTCATTTCATATAAATATAATTTTACTAATTTAATTTATTAATTAAAAAGCTAATGGTCTAAGGAGGTTAAGAATAATAAAAAAATCAATTTTAGGGATCATTTAAGGGTAATTTTTTTAGGAAATAAATAAAAAGATTAAAAAAGAGAAAAGAGGGGTGGTGCACTAAAGATAAAAAACAACTAAGGATGAAGGGTCTGGATCCAACATCTACTAACACTCCATCCATCATATCTATTAAGGTTAAATCACCTTTGCTTTTTCAATATGTAACACTTCCCTAAACTTATGGTGATGAAAATGGCCAATCTTAGCAATAACCTTACCTTCTTCGATGCAAATGTGATGCTTCCTCTTTTTAGGGTACTCTGCTAGGGCAGAAGAGTGTGATCATCCATGTTGTCTACCACTTGCTCATGAATCCTTTGATTAATTAATGAAACAACCAATTTCACCAATGTATGGATCCCCAGAGGAGCAAGGTAAAAACCTTTATCATCTCTACCGTTTACCTGCTCTTTAACCGACTTTAGAGAACTCAGCTTGAAAGTCGAGGAAACATTATGTTTCCTTAATTGGATTTCTCATCTTATCATAAAGATGAATCATATTGGTTGGTTAGAAAAACTTCCACAAAACATGATCATATGCAATTATCACCTTAAAATAATTCTTTACAAATATTTATATTTTTTCTTTACATTTATTTACTGTCATAAAGTTTATGTTTTTTCTTTGCACTAAAGAAAATAAATATTATAGACATTTTTTTTTAACCATGTTTTTCTTTACATTATTCAAAATATAAAATTCAATAATTAAAATATATGTATATATATATATATATATATATATAAGTATAATAATAATAATAATTACACCGAAGGTGTTATATTGGAAGAATTCCACCAAACCATCGTCAACATTTTCATTTTCTACCGTTCGTTCTGGGCACAGTTGTCATTGTTTTAAGTCGTTCTGGGCACTGTTGTCGCACTGTTGTCATTGTTTTAAGCCGTTGATCTTCTGTTACCGTTGCCGCAGATGCCGGATGGATGTTTCCATTTTGCAGCCGGATGGATGTTTCCATTTTGCAGGAGTGGCTTCTCTATTATTAGCTCGCCGCAGCCATGTTCTGGTGGCATTCTTTGGGGACGCAACCTTTGGTTGGTTCACAGAATCAAATTTGGTACCTTTCGAGCCCATTTTTTCCCATAAATCAAAGCAGACGATGTCTAGGAGCTTCTGTGATGCCGTCGACGATGCCATCGACGAGCTGGGCAGGCGTGCTGCGTTGGGTTTGATGTGTGGTTGCACAAATTCCTTCAGTTCTACAGCAAGGGAGGGGCATATTGAGATTAGTGTGCCCGGTTATGAAGCTCCAGTGATATATATGGATAGGCAGGTCAAGGAAGCCAAGGAGGGGTTTCAACAAGCGCAGATGCTTGCTTTTATGCAGAGGATGGCTGTGCCTCCTAAGTGTGGGGAGGACAGGATGATCTCAGGTATTAAGTATGCAGCCCAAGTCCGAGCATACCGAGCTGCTACTGCTGTTCCTGTGACTGATGAGTATCGACAAGCCTTGAGGCTTTCACAAAGAAGTTGTTTGCAAGATGTCATGGCTAATATATATGGGGTCAGGTAAAGTTTTCTGAAAGTAGATCTCATGGCCAATAATTTTATTATAAAAGCATAGACTGCATCGTTGTTATACAGAATGTAAAAAAATTTACTCAGAAAATTAATGATAGGAAAAAAACAGAAAAGCCGATACAGTCTCAAACCAGTGGACTCTTTTCACTTTATACATGTTGCAGTATGCAAACAATACTGTGCAATTATAATAATGAGGATAGGAAAAAAAATCATTAAAGATTTTACCGGATAGAACTGGCTGCACACTGTTGAGAAGCATTATCAGTGCAAGCAAAGTTGCTAGCTTGGATACTGCATGCACAACCTCCTCGCTATTTGTAAAAGCCATTGGATATTTATTTCTGGTGCCAAAAATAATGATCATACATACGTCCTATCATTAGTGAGGTCAAGGTCGCCGCCGCTACTGCAAACTGTCCAGCCTTCGGGCGCCCAACTCCAAGTTCATTAGATACTCTCACGCTGTTAAGAACAAGCCGAATACAGAGATAGATAGTCATACTCTGGTTTTTGGGCATGACTTAAATGATTTTATTCAGTTCAATCAAACTATCATGGGGAAGAACTAGAATCGTCCAACAGACCTGACAGCAGCATTGAATCCAAGGGCTATCATCATTTCCCAACCGTTCAAATTAATACTGCAACGGCATAATGGTAATGGTTTCCAGTATGATAATTACTATACTCTGTAACATTGATGTACCAATAAAGAAGAATATATACATAAATTGATTTTGCAAATTATCATACCAAATGGAGATTGAGTCTACTGCAATTTCTGGATTTTTCATTCGCTGAACTAAACTGATCAATATCATAAGATACCAGAACTCTAGGCTGTCAATTTAAGAGTACATGATCAAAACGAGTACTTTCATTCGTCCAACTAAAACGATCAATATCATAAGATACCAGAACTCCAGGTTGTCAATTTAAGAGTACATGATTAGAACGAGTACTTTCGCTAAGATATGAACGATCTAAATAGTAAAACCAGAGACCATAGCAATAAATGATTGAAGAAAACAAACCATAGCATCACAGCAAAAGCCAAGGAAAGCCTGATGAAGGCAGGCAAATCCTGGAATGCCAACCATGACATTCCAGTCCATGAACCAGGAAAGGAGCCCGACATTGTATATATCAGCTGCCCTGCATCAACTAACACCCATGCCAAGGATCAAAAATCTCAAATCTCAATCCAAAAGCTTGGTGGAACCATAACCCAGAGTTTCCATGATCTACCTGACTTTTGGGTATTACAAATAGCCTTGGCCCATGTTATTATGATTAGTGAAGGAGATTGAAGCTGAAGAATTCATGAGCTTTGCATGGGGAGCATACTACATTTGTTTGACTTCCCTTCAGGAAATAAGTTACTCACAGACAAGACGCAAGACGCATAAAGATGGTTAGTCATGCACAGTATTAATGGAATGATTTGCCATGTTTACTTCAAACTAATGTGCGCTTTGAGAAGCAAGATTTTATGTTTCATAACCTTCTCGTTCGTGGTTGGGAATTACAGGATACTTTTATGAAAATAAAGCATCATTTCTACATATTGAAACGAGTTTGTATTTTCAACTTATTTAGGCTTTTGCAAGTTCCAGTTCATTATACATGATACTTGGCCCTTAAACATATGAACTAGATAAAAGGCTTGACTGAAACCTCCAATATATTAGAGAATGTTGCTTTTGGTTTGGTTTATGCTCCTTGCTCTACAGTAAGGCAACCAGAATCTGAGTCTATATTCTCTTAAATTTTATAATTTTACATCAGAAAGAGAGGCAAATTAAAAAAGAGAATAAGGGTTGGATGCATTAGTCCAACCAATACAAAAACCAATAGTGAGAGAATGATTGACAGGGAAACCAATATAAAACAGAGAGACCAGCCAAGATAAGACAAACCAAGGAGTAGAAGAAGGCAAAGAGACAAGACCAAGCACTGTGTCTGAGGCCACCTTCTCTGCTTGCTCAGTCATGTCAGGAAGGCGTAAATAGGTCTATCCGCTAATGTTTTCGAAGCTGCCCTCTGCCATCCCACAAAAGTAAGAGGGGTGCGGATAAAGGAGCCCACCGGAGAGTGCACCAGACAGATATTCTTCACTTAGTATGCTTTGGTTAAGGCCCTCAAATCATTCAGAGAGTACGTGCTACATACAGACGCAGATTAGTATGCTTTGGTTAAGGCCCTCAAATCATTCAGAGAGTACGTGCTACATACAGGCGCAGATTGTTGCATATGTTCCTCACATTTAAGTCAAAGATGTTTTCTTCCAGACAGACGCAGACGGAAGGAGGGTGATGAATTTTGTCATTTGGCAGCCGAGGTCTTCACTTCTGGTAGATTTCAGAAAACCAGCACTGATCCCTCGTGACTGATCGAAAGAAACTGGGAAAAACTGCCGAAATAGCTATGACGTCTGTTATAATTTGGGCGGACATGGGCATGTGTCACCGTACATGCAAATAAGGCAGGGGCCGTTACATATGGCATACTAGCAGCATGGTGTACGTTACTACGTAGCAGGATGTTGTTCGAACCAAATAGCATTCCACCAATGCACTAGCATTTTATCATTACTCTGCAGCGACGAAAAAATAACGAAAATATAATGAGAAAAACGAATATAAACTATAGTCTGCCTCGAGAAGAGGCCAGAATCATGGCACCTATCCATTTATCTTAACTAGTGTATTTCCCTGGCATCAGTTACTTTTATGCTTTTTCCATATTTAGGGTCTGATTTGCACAAGCATACTGATTATTTTAATGATCTTAATGGTTGTGTCCGATTCGCTTAATGGATTAGAATGTACGACATACACATGTTTATGTGTATTTTCTTGAATATCCTCTGCCTTGGCCTGTAACCACAGATCGAAAATAGATGCAATTGTAATGATTAATTGATACTGTTGGACCTATTTGTGTAAATGGTACATGTTTTTTTATAATAACCTGGAGAATGATTCCTAGGTGATGAAATTGTTTTATGAAGTAAAATTGACTTAATCAAAGCCCATTTATCTTTGATCACATGCGTGCATGTTAGCCCTAAGGCAATTGTAGTCTTATTTAATTGAGCACATTTATCTTATGCTGGTAATGTGTGCATCGTGGCCCTAAGGCATATAAATTGTAAATATTTTAGCAGGTACATATAGGGAAGCACCTACAAAGGACGAGGATGGGCATTCTAAAACCATGGATCAAGGAAGGAAGTCAGTTGGGGAAGGTGAAACCAGTGATAAGGAAGATATATTATTGTTCGAAAGTGCAGTGGAATGTCACTTTGATATAATTAATGGCAATAAAATGTTATCTCTGATATATTTAATTGCACCACTGATAGAAATCATCACGGCAGTATCAGTTTATCTAAGCATTCTATTTTGCCATTGATTTAATTGAAAATGTAGCGAGACTCGTGATTTACATACCAGAATTTATAACCGAATTTTAGAGATCTAGGCTTCGGTTTTGTAATCGATTATCTTGAGCACCGCATGTTTGATACATTCTCCTCATTTTGTCCTTCACTGCCTTCTGAAGCCTCAAGAGGGTTGGCAAGCTCAAGGTATCTGGAAGTATCTAGGATGTTCAATATACTTGAATTTAAAAAATATATATCACCAGAATGTTCAATATCCTTGGTCTGACACAAATATAATCTTTTATAGCTATAAAAATTTAGTGAAAACCATATTAAAATTTTCACTGGTACTACTCTGTAATGAAAACCATTAAAATTTAGACTTTATTGTGTGAAAAGTGTAACTTCTATTGGAAATGAACAAATTTTATACTTTATGGAATTAATTTTAAGAGTTTAAGAATTTCGAATTAGTCTTATAAATTCCGTTAATGATGGTGATTGTTTTTTTGTAATGGTGTGCAATTCTGGGAAGCATGGAGTACCTTCAAAATAGTTTTAAAAATTCCGTTAACGATGGTGATTGGTTTTTTGTAATGATGAGCTGGAGCTGGAGCTGATTCTTTGGAGTGGAGTTGATTCTTTGGAGTGACGGGCTTTTGAATTGTATGCTTTTCAATTGCATTTTATTTCGTGTGTCCAGATGGATTTGTTTTATCTCCGCCTTTTTTGAATAGCCGAAGTTGTTTAGATTTGTGATATGATATGAATATGTGTAACTCCCCACACAGAAGAAAATTATTTAATTAGTCTTATAAATTCCGTTAATGATGGTGATTGGTTTTTTGTAATGGTGTGCAATTCTGGGAAGCATGGAGTACCTTCGAAATAGTTTTAAAAATTCCGTTAACGATGGTGATTGGTTTTTTGTAATGATGAGCTGGAGCTGGAGCTGATTCTTTGGAGTGACGGGCTTTTGAATTGTATGCTTTTCAATTGCATTTTATTTCGTGTGTCCAGATGGATTTGTTTTATCTCCGCCTTTTTTTTAATAGCCGGAGTTGTTCAGATTTGTGATATGATATGAATATGTGTAACTCCCCACACAAAAGAAAATTATTTAATTGAGTTATCGAAAATATGTATTCACCAAACAAAATCCCTCATTACGTGGCTTAAATTCCACAATTACTTGCTCCTGTTTATCTAAACTCATAAACATATATTGGGGAGAGGATCTTTTCAGTTCTTCTATACCTTCGGTGTATTCTTGCACCTTTAGGGGCAACTTCTAGTAATAATAATAATAGACCTCAACACTATCGAAATTTGATTGATACATCACATTTCAAAATAATCTAAAATAATAATAAATAACATTTTCCTTCACTAGGGTGCCGATGGTTGTGAAATGAAACTAAAATGATATTAAATAAATAAATAACATTTTTATTCACGAGAGTGCCTACGGTTTTTATTCACGAGAGGGCCGACGGTTGTGAAGGCTTAAATATGTTTCGGTCGTCATCATATATAAATAATAATCATGCTATTATAGAAAAACAAATCGACATCTATGGTTATCTATGGTTTTTAGGTAATATTCGTATCATCTGCAAAGAGATCTCAATATTCTGTCGTGTGGTCTTATATTTCGTTGCTATGGATTCATCAACGGACAGCAAAACACAAAATGTGCAGTTTAATAATGACGACAGTACGGAACGGGAAGAGTACGTTGCAGAAGCGCAGAAAAATAATAGCTTTAGAGATGCTCCTGGAAAAATCTTCATCGGCGGTCTTTCGAGGAGTACCACCACAGACGCTTTTACGAAGCATTTCAGTAGCTATGGGGAACTAACAGACTCTGTTATAATGAAAGACCGTGTCACTGGGCAGCCGCGTGGATTCGGGTTTGTGACATACGCTGACCCCTCTGTGGTGGACAAGGTTATAGAGGACAATCACATTCTTGATGGCAAAACGGTGGAAATTAAAAGAACCATTCCAAGGGGAAATATGTCCAACGGCCCAAAGACCAGAAAGGTTTTTGTAGGCGGTATACCCAAAGCTATTACTGATGATGAGTTGAAGGACTACTTTTCCAAATTTGGCAAAATCGCAGACCATCAGATTAAGAGGGATCGGAGCACTGGGCTGTCCAGGGGTTTTGGTTTTGTCACTTTTGAGAGTGAGCAGGTCGTTGAAGAAATTTTATCCAAAGGAAAAATGATTGAGTTAGGTGGAAAGCGGGTGGAGATCAAGAAGGCTGAACCCATGAAACCCTTGTCTGATGCTGCTCCTATTTATGGGTTTTATAGTAGACCTCCCTACGTGCCTGGTGGAGTTGGCGGCTTTAGGGATAATTATAGTGGGTTTGGAGGAGCGGGTTATGGCAACAACCAGTATATGTCAGAAGGAGGTTATGGCAATATGGCTGCAGGGTATAGTGAGTATGGAGGTTCTGAATATGGTAGTGTTTATGGAGGTTATGGGGTTGGCAGTTTAGGAAGCTATGAACAAGATCCTTCCCGTGCTTATGGACTTTGTCCTGCAACTTATGAAGAAGGGTTTGGTGGGTATGGCAGTGGGATGACTCGTGGCTATGGAGGTTACGGTGCTAATGGTAGTTATAACTCATCACGTGCTGGAGGGGCTTATAATGGCAGGGGTGGTGCTTATGGTAGTGGGAGGGGAGGTTCTGGAAGTAGAACTAATGGTCGATATCACCCATATGCCAGGCAGAACAAATGACACTTCAGTCTATTGAAAGCAATAGCTATAGATACAGAAGCGAGTGTTAGAGGTCAAAGCAATTCCCGATATTTAATTTGTAGCTTTTTTACTTTATAATGTAAAGATGTTTTTTCAATTTGAAAGTGTTTTAAAGTTTTATGGGTGTCCTTTTTGTTATGACCTTTTCATGTGGTTTTTTAATTTCTCTCTTATATTAGCTTTTATAAGAATTAGCTTGACTCTTTCGGATTACCGCTTCTTATTCCAAAAGTGTATCATCTTTTTAATTGGTGCTTGATAACAAATTTAAGGTACTTGTTCTAGATTCCCTTTACCACAAGGAAGCAAATAATTGGCACTACTCAAACTATCCATCAATTTTATGTGATTAATACATATTCCATAATTACAAATTGATTACCTATTTGGGTTAAATTGACATCACTATTTTAATAAGATGCTCTTATATTCATATTTATTAGAAAACATGGATTGAATAGAACTTATTAGCAGGAGGATGGGGTTGGAACTTTAGGAGGCTATGAATAAAATCCTTCTAGTGGTTATGGAGTTAACCCTGATTTTTATGGAGTTAGTCTGAAAGGGTTATGGTGAAGGGTTTGGTGGGTATGGCAATGGGATGATTAATGGAAGTGTAGGTGATGGTTAGGGTGTCAATGGTGATGGCTATATTTTTAACTCATCATGTGTTGTTGGTGCTTATGGCAGGAGTGCTGCTTATGGGAGTGGGAGTGGGAGGGGAGCCTTTAGAGGTAGAACCAATGGTGGATAGAATCCATATGCAAGAGAGAACAATTGACACTAAAGTTTATCTAGGCAATTATTATTGGGGGCACATACAAAAGTGATTTTTAGAGCTCCAAGCAATTCTATATATTCCAAGCAATTTTATATATCTTCTTTATAGTGCTTTAGTTTTTTAACAACTAAATGTACTATTTTCATTTGAAACAATGAATTGAAGTCTTATATGTGAATCTAGGAATTTAATTTATTATAATAATTAAAAATAGCATTAAGTTTAATTTTATATTTATTTATATAATAATAATAAGAAAATTAAAAATATTATAAAGAAATTAAAAATTAATTTAACGACTCCATGGGGTCTTGGATAGAGGTGATCAGGTGCTTTTTTAAAGCACTCATATATGTGAAGTCTCCCTGCCTTGATTGGGGATTGGACATGAAGATGTAGTTCTGTCAAGCTTACAAAAAAATGAATTATTGGACATGAATATGTAGTTCTGCCAAGTTTACAAAAAATAAAAATAATAAAATTTTAGTCCATGGAGTCTTTGATAGACAGTGCTTTGTTAAGGCACTCCTCGATGTGAAGTCACCAGTTCAATTCATGAAGTCTCCTAAAGTCGCTAGTTCAATTTCTCGAGTCTAAAGTCATCATTTCAATTCATGAAGTCACTAGTTCAATTCCTCGAGTCCAAAGTCACCAGTTCAATTCTGCATATCAATTCAGTCACTAGTTCAGTTCAATTCCACCCTATCTAGATGATAAATTAGACATGTTGAAGATGTAGTCCTACCAAGCTTACAAAAAATTTTGAAAGAAATAATTTCAATATAAAGTTAAACATGAATTTTAATTAGAATAACAACAAACAATTAAAGGATGGCATAAAGCATGTGAAATTCTAAGGAGTTTAAGAAACTCATTTAAAAAAAACATGAGTTTAAATTAGAAAAACAAAAAATAATTAAAGGGTCATGTGGCATGTGCAATTTGCCAAGGAGAGTAAGAAACTCGTTAAAAAAACAACATGAGTTTTAATTAGAAAAAAACAAATAATTAAAGGATCACATAGAGGATGTGCAATGATAAAGAGAGTAAGGGGAATAAAAAAAAATTTTCTTTCAAGAGTGTGTCTATAAAAAGATGTCTGGAGATGTGTTTTGTATCATGTAAGAGGAATTTATTACGAGTCAAAAAATTCAAATTTTCCCTCCAAGACCAAGGCAGAGTGCAAGAAGAAGTCGTCCTAATTAGGGCTCCCTAGAGGCTGATATATAAGAGGCACTCGACCTCATTTGAAACGCATCCAATAAGTTTAATCAAGAAAAACAAAAATAAAAACAAGGGTTAGCCAAGAAGAGGAAAGATAAGGAAGAGAGTAAAGTTTTTGAAGTTTTTTTGGGATAATTCCTCTCACACGTATGAAGGGATTAGGGAATTTCATGTTGCAGCCATATCACAAATTGTAGTCCACTAAAAGGACTGAATTCTGAATTTATAGGATCAAGTTTACAATTTGAGTTACCAAGGAGAGAAGATCACGCCAAGTGAAGGAGAATACGACCATAATTCTGCCCTAAACAACTCAGATGTGCGAATTTCAGAGATTTTGAGAAGCCAAAAAATTGCAAACCTGAAGTAGTGGTTGAAATTCTAAAGTAGAGAGGATGACTTGGTCTTGGAGGGGTATTTGTCTTGGGTCTATAGGTCTTGGAATTCTTCATTTGAATATTCTATAAGAAAATAATAATTCTTGTGGGTTTTCCTCTCAAAGGATAGGTATTGGCCCTGGCTAGCAGCCTATATCTTGTCTCCTCTTGTTCTATTAATCTTCATATTTGGTAGTTTTTTTTATGATAATAACATTATAATAATCAATTAAAGAAGAATCTAACTACAAGTACATAAAATTGAAGTAAAGAACATAACAAACCGTTATAAAAGTAAAGTGTTAGGTCCCTATATTACTAGTGTAGTCCCTTATTGTTGTTAGTGTAGCCCTCTTATTGTTATTTTTGTACTCGTGTAGCCCCCATATTTTTATTATTGTGCCCTTACATTATTATTGTTATGTCGGCTTAGAATATATTATGACCCCATTGACTCCTTTAAATAGAAAGGATGTTTTTCAGTTGTATCATCCAAGAATTGTTCATTTATGTAATGTAAAGGAAGTTTCCCACTCAAAGTGGCTGATTTCTAAGAGGTTGGTATCTCTTTTATTTTATTTTTGGAGCCGGTTTCATAACATTTGGTATCAGAGCTTTGGATTCTAGGGTTTTGGTGTTCCAAACGCGTCATTATGGAATTTTCGCTATAAATGATTTTCTACTAAGGTTCCGAAGTTGATATTTTTACCATGAGAATTCAAAATCTTGAGGAACTTCGTGTAGAAATTTCAGATAATGGTTCGCAATATTTTTGGATATATGATCTATGGAAGATAGGTTTTTTCAGGCTCCTAAATTTCATCTCAAATAGATGACCGTGTAAAAATCGCCATAATTCTCTCTTTAAGCATCAGATTGGAATTTTGTAAGAAGTAACCGAAATTACACGGACTATAGTTTCCTGTGTATCAATTTAAAATCCGAATGATGAAAAAGTGACACGTGGAACACCGTACAATTTTTCTCTACTGAACGAGGCCATAATTAAGTCATTGTGGGAGATTGGGCATAACTTTTCCTTGAAGAATCTAAATCAGGTCAAACCTGTGGAATTCGAAATGAGATTCAGAGGGATACTACAGGACTAAATTTCATATATTGAAGATCTGAAAATAGAGATATAATTTAGTTTCAATATCGAGCTCCTCAAAATCAAGAAAAAGGTGTGTAATTTTTTCAAATTGCATAAGTCTTGTTTGAAAAATTAGTTTGAATTGATTCCAAGGGAATATTGAAGAATAGTTATCAGTATTGGGTTATAAAATCCCCCCTAAAAATAATTCAACACCTATTAAGCCCTCAGAATACTCTACTATGACTCATGAAAAGGAATAAGTGCAACATATTATATATCAAAACTACAAGAGCAAGTGCACTAAATTTCGCTCTTGTAAAGAGAAACAAAAAATGAAATGGAAGTTTTGAAGAAAGGTATGGAAGCTAAGATGTATGGTTTGAATAAAGGCATGGAAGCTAATATGGATGGTTTGAATAAAGGCATGGAAGCTAAGATGGATAGTTTGAAGAATGGCATGGAATCTGAGATGGATGGCATGGAAGATAAGATGGATGACATGGAAGCTATCATGGAAGACATGAAGAATGATTTAAAAGTAGACATGGAAGGTTTGATGGAATTTTTGACAAAGTTGATACAAGAAATGATTCCTAATGGAAAAAAGGTAGTAAAGGAAAATCATGATGAGAAAAAATAAATGTACGATAACACAGAAAGGGGAGAAAACATTGCAGAAGAGCAGAATAATGATAGCTCTAGAGAGGCTTTGAGTCCTGGAAAAATCTTCATCGGCGGTCCTTCAAGGAGTACCACCACAAACGCTTTTACGAAGCATTTCAGTAGCTATGTGTTACACTAAAAACTGTCATCCTGACATTTTGCTATGAGTATGAGCTCATTATTACTCATACTTCCTCCTTTTGCAAGTCTAACATATCAGTTCCTCATGTCAAGCTTTCAAAATCAGAGAAAAGTTCCTAAAAATCCCCCAAACATTGGTATTGCACTTTCTCTATTCATTGCCTGCGGTCCCGCACCTAAAGTTTAGCTCTCCTGCAGAACCATACCACACGTCCTTTGTGTTATAGGTGCGGACCTCTGTAAAATTCAAAAAGGCGAGAAAGTAAAGTTAAAAAGGTGATTTCAGATCAATTCTAGAAGATTCTAGATTGGAATTTTCGGGAATGGATACGCTTTGATAAGGTTCATGCATCCCTTACTTAATGGAGCTAACCCCTTGATGTAAGGAGCTAATCCCTTTGAAGGAGGATTCTATCCCTTCATATTTGGAACATAAAACCTCCTCTTTTTCACTATAAAAAGAGGCCTTGGGTAGCCTCAAAGGGAGTTCAAGCTTAAGATATTTGAGGTTAAATGCTGTTGAGATTCAGACTCAGTTAACTAAGACTTTCTGTGAGGTTAAATCACTCACCTCTATCCGTCTTGGTTCAAAGAGTGCAATGCTTGTCAAATTAGAAGAGATTCTTGTTTCGGACCCCAGGAAGACCTGCACGACATCAAGGCATAGGTTGTAAAGGTTTTCTTTTATTTGAAGTTAATACAAATATACTCATTTCTCTCATTAAACTGTCTATTCATGGTTTATTTCATAAATTCTTTGATCATTATGATGAGTATGGTTTATAATAATGTCTATACAGGTGCTATGTAATCTTTTTGCTTGTTTGTGACTGCAGATTCACGAGGAACGTTCTTTCAAGTGCACGGGAAGGACTTCAACGAGATCAAGCAAGCGCTGGACATAAGGTAGGCCTTACACCTATATAGCATTTTTATGAATCTTGTATGCTTAGAGAGAGATTAGTATAATTGGTTGTTTGTTGCTAGTTAATTTTAGTACTAGAGAGATCGGTCTTGTCCGCAAGATGGATTAATCTACACAACAAAATGGCGACTCCGCTGGGGAAAGAACTTGTTGTTTTAGGTTCTCTTTTACTTTGATTTGAGGAAACATTTTTTCCTGGTTTTTGATTGATACATATCTGTCTGGGTAATTTAGATTTTCCCTGTTTTTGAAAATTTAGAAATATTTTAAGTTTTTCTATAATTTTTCCTAGGACCGCACTCTGGCTTATTTTGACAGTGCGGCAGGTTCGCACTTTCTGTAAAGTATACAGTGCGGGACCGCACCTGTCAATACTGGTTGCCTGCAGACCCTGTAAAATTTTTAGAAAACCTCCAGATTTCTTTCTGTAGTTTATTTTTATTTGGATTTAGATCTTTGGTTTCTGCCCAGACTGATTATTGTTTCTGTCAAGATTTTTTTGTGAATGAACTCCAACAGTGTTGATGTTTTGATGATTTTCTAGAAGATTTTTGCATTTTGGATTGTTTTTCGCTTGGTCTTTGTAGCGATTCGAAGCTTTGACAATTTGCAGTATCTCAGCTTACATTGATCTCTTTTTGTCTTTTGAATCCGACCTGATTGTGAAAACATCCTTTATTGAGAAATAGATCTTTTTGTTTCTTTGCGAATCTTCGAAAACAAAAACTTGGTTAAAGGTTTTTTGAATTTCATTTTTATAAAAACATATTTTGAGTGTTTTTGATCTGTTTGTTATTCTGGACAAATAGATTCTTAGTTTGCTGAACAACTAAGGAAAACATTCCAAAAAAAAATCTTAAAGCTTGTATTCAATTTAGATTGTTTAAATTCAATAGATCTCAAGATTAGTTTTGTAGTTTTTTAGAAATTTTTTTTTTTTGCAGATTTCTTTCGAAGGAAAATTGTTTTGTAGCTTCAAGTTTGGAAAGAAAAAGGATTTTCTTATGAGCTTTGATCATTTATCTCATTATTGAAAAGACAAAGTAGTTTCTTTCAATTATTTTTCGTGTTTAAAGAAGGAATCAAAAGAATTGCATTCTCCAACTCTTTCTTTAGATATAAAGTTCATTGAAAGAAAAAGAATTGAATATCATTTCTAGGTGCATTTTAGTGTTTTTTGGAAGTCGAGTCTTCACATCATCCAAAGTTTCATTTCCGCACCCATTGACTTAAGAAACAGCTCATAAAATTAACGCTTAATTAAAATTCATTTAGTAATCTTTTATTTCTAGGGCTCTTATCACCAACATAGCTTAGGCTAGCATCTTGAAGTAGGGAGTAATTAACTCTCCATGATAGCTAAAACAAACAAGTAGACAAATCTTTCGGTAAGAAGAATTCCAATTGTTGCATATATGCTCTGGGAAGCTCCTCGTAAAGGAGTCAAGCACGAGATCATATCTGAACCAGTGGGGTAATCAATCCTTCCTCATTGGGAACGATAGAAGATATACACGTATTAAAAACGGTAAACCTCGAATAGACCATTGTCGAGGAGCCAGGGGTCACTTGTTGGCATATCTTGGATTATTTTCAAGAAGCCTTCAAGGGGATTGAGCTTTGTTACTCTGCCCTTGCATGTGTGTCGGATCGTAGACTGTTCCCCCAGGTATATTTGTTTCTATTGGTAACCTTAGAGGCTATAATATTTAGGATTCTTTCCTAAGGTAACGGTGGAGGGAAGATCCCACTGTACCTGGAGCAGACGTTGGCTAGACTCACTTGGACTCTCCTGAGGGTTATCTTCACTCGAGATGGTATAGTGGAGAAACTTGCACCGGTCTGTTTCATTAAGCAGGTTGTCGGGGTAACTGTTCCAACCGCCCTTTTCGTATTAAAACTCTACTAAGTTGGATTTCATCACCAACTAGTGTTTTTAGTGTGGAAAATTACTGTTTGTGTGTGGTTTGAACTCCTAGATTTTTTTTAAGCGTATGATTCAACTGTTTGTTTCTTAGAGACTTTAGGTGTTTTCATTGAAATTTTCCTTTTTTTGCGTGTGATTAATTAATTTTTAATTGTGGCGAACTTGCCAAGACAATCCCAGAGAATACAAGGGAAACACCCTGAATATTCACCAAGTCAACTTGAAGGGCTTCGTGCTCTGGTATCATCCAATAGTGGTAGAATTAGATCAACGGAAATTGGAAGTTCATTTATAGTTATACATCCTGATTGTCAAACACCTACAATAGAGTACATTCAAGAGTCGATTTCAGTTTCTGAAGTTACTGGTCATATTTCTCCTACCAGTGAACTAGTTGATGAACCTGAAATCTCTGAACCTGAAACTGAATCTTCTGTATTAGAAACATCCTCAGGATTTATCACACCAACTTCTAGCGATCCTGGTTCACCTAGGGTAAGACATATTATTACTGACGATCTTCCCTCTGGACTTATTTCTATTGAAGAACTTACTAATCCAGACGAAGACATATCTCTTCCCGACTCCCCTCAATCTATTAATCTTAGGGAGCGTGAATCGATTTTCTATAGCCCCATTCGAACTGATCCTTGGTATCTCTCTTTAACAAATTTTTTAGAAAATCCGGGACTTGCTTTTCATCCACCTCGAATTCCATTTCATCCTACACCCAGAGGTTACTGTCCACCATCCATTATGGCAGGAGAGTCGTCAATGTTTTCCCAGACTCCGGAATCATTTTTACACGGTGGTCCTTCTGTTCCTTTGGGATACCAAGCTCTATCTCGTACTTTCTCGGGAGCAGCTCCTCAACCCATTGAAAACTTGTTATCATCTGGTCTTAATGGTCTTAAAATTGAAACGTCGAACGCAGAGAAAATTTTTATGATGTCTGGTAATGTTCCCAATCCTCAACCACAAGGCAGTCAGTTACCGCCTGGGGGGCAACCTCAAGGAAGTCAGTTACCGCCTGGGGGGAAACCTTCAAGTAGTCAGTTACCACCTGGAGGGCAACCTCAAGGTAGTCAGTTACCACCTGGAGGACAACCTCAAGGTATCTTTTTCCCAGGAAAAACTGTGGAATCATATTATTTTGGTGGACAACCCCAAGGACAGTACATACCTCAAGGGTATCAACCTTCAGGACAGTACATACCTCAAGGACAACCCCAAACTCAATATGCTCCTCAAGGTCCTCAACAACCCCAGCTTCAGTACGCGCCTCAAGGGCAGTACCCAATTCAAGGTTACCAACAGCCTTCTGGTCAACCATCTGTTCAAGGAGCCGAAAATTTACCTTTTAATTATCATCCCTACATTCAACCAGGTTATGTTCCTTATGTTCAACCTTCTACGGGACAATACCCTGGAATGATGGTGTGGGATCCGTCCCAATATCAACAGCCTTTGCAGCCTAATGTGCAGTTGCCTTATCAACTTGGCCAGCCATTGGTTTCTGGTCCAACCCAACAACCTGTTCAGCCAGCTATTCAAACTCCTGCACCTAGTTCAGTTCAGCAGTCTAGGCCTAGTGCACCTCAGACTCCGCCCCAAACTGCTGCAACTGCTGCAACGTCTGTTCAACCTGTAACACCTATTTCTGGAGTATCTGTAGCCCTGAGTTCTTCTATCCCTGTATCCATGCAAATCCCTCAAGTCTCTGTACCTCAGTCAGGAACGTCGGTTCAGACTTCGGTTCAGATACCTACAGGACAAACCGGTACAAGTACAGTTGTTACAAGTCAACCTCAATTTACGTATCAACCGTACCAGGGACAGCCGCAATTCGGTCCTTATGTACAGAATCCAAGCTATCAGTATCAACCGTACCCTAGTTATACTTATCAACAACCTCAGTATGGTCCGGTTCATCCTGGTTTTCCGGGAGGTTACACAATACCTAATGCAAATGCGATTCCTAGTTATCCTGGGTATCCGCCTCCTGGATCTGCTTTGGCTTCTCAAGGTTTTTGCGACCCTAACCGTCAATTACCGTTTATCGCAACTTTGGACTTACCTGATTTGACGCGCCTTACAAATGATCCAATTTTTAATTATCAGAACTGGCCGCTAATGCCTCATAAGTTGCCCAGTGATATACCAAAATTCGAAGGTAAGTCAGGAGAGGATCCATCAAATCATGTTATGACTTATCACCTTTGGTGTGCATCTAATTCAATTATTGATGATTCGATTCGTTTACGTCTTTTCCAAAGAACTCTCATAGGTTTTGCAGCCAAATGGTACATTGAGTTGCCACGAGGCTCGTTTCATAACTTTAGTCAGTTAGCAACTGCTTTCTTGACTCATTTTCAGTTGCCTATCAGATACGACAATGGCACGGAATTATTAACTTCGCTAAAACAATCTACGTCCACATATATTTCTGATCATATTCATGAATGGCGACGTAGGAGGCGTTTGGTGAAAGTTTATATTCCAGATCAAATTTTGGCAGAATGGTTTGTTAAATCATTGTTACCCAAGATCACTGAAGATGTAGCTAAGGCTGGTGTTGTTACTGAAGAGCAAGTAATTGCTCAAGCTCAGTACCTTGACCTCATTTATACGCAGTCAGGTACTTTACATGAAAAAATCCCAAACCTTCCAAAACAAGGTCAAATATCTGCTGCTCCTTCAGGGTCTCATGCCGCAGACGGTATGATTGGTATAGTCAATTCTAAAAGCAAGAAGAAATCTTCCAAGAATTCTTCTCCCATTATAACTTTACCTGATTCCCTGAAAGGAGAATCTTCCCCCAAAGTTTCTGTCGATATTCATGTCGTTGAAACATCTACGAAAAAATCAAAATCCAGTGGTAAAAATAAGGGGAGGAACAGAAACAAAAAGAATTCGAAAGAGAAAACTGAAAAAACTGAATCCAATGACGAAAAACGTAAACCTCGCTATCCTTGTTTCATTTGTGAAGAGGATCATTTCACAAAAGAATGTCCATATCGAGACGAAGTTACGAAATTCGTTAAAGGATCGCATCAACCTGCTGTCTTGAAGGATCCTTTTCCAGTTCAAGATAGTAAGATGATTGGTTCTACCTCGACTACTTTGGAAGAACCTATTATGATGATGTCTCATGTAAGGATTGCGACGCGATCGCAAGATTACGGTAGTAAGAATCCTGTTGATGGTAAAGAAGCAGAATCTTCTAATGCAAATACATCAACTACACCTCGTCCTGTTTCTAGTCCGCTACAGATCGAGAAACAAAATCCAGACTTAATAATCAAACCGCCTGCTAAAGGTGTTCTTCCTAAATCAACTTTCAATCCACATGCGAGAGCTGCTCAGAATTACAACATTGTTGAAGACTTAGCCGTTTCTCCTTCAGCAATGTCGGCTTTGGAAGTGCTGCAATCATGCCCAGCACAGCGTAAATTGCTATTGTCTGCTATAGGAGCTATTGACATTCAGGATTCCAATCTTATAATCTTCGATTTAGAAAATAGTACACCTCGCCTACCTCACCAAATGGCTTTCCAGATTCTAGTGTTAGTAAAAAATAGACCAATATTTTGGATTGTGATTGATGAGGGAGCTTCAACGTGTATTATGTCAATTCAGTGTTGGAAATCACTTGGTTCTCCTACACTTAACCAATCACCGACAATTCTAAAGGCTTTTGATGGTCAAGGTTTTCAACCTTTTGGTATTTTGCAGGATTTACCCATAGGGGTCGAAGGTAAAATCATTAATCTAGATGTGGAAGTGGTTGATGCCCCTCTAGATTACAACCTTCTTCTGGGTCGTAGTTGGTCCTATGCTATGACTGCTGTTGTTTCTTCGGTCTTTCGACTCATAAAATTTCCATATCAAGGAAAGATCATGACAATAGATCAGTTAACTTATTTCTCGTCCGACCCAGCCTCTACAGAAACAATCCAGCATGTTGGTAAAACGGCTATCCCTTATAAGGATGTTGGAGTGGGTTTGATTAAAGATTCTGGTTTACTAGGAACTTTTTCCTTTCCTCCTCCTAACGTATCGCCTTCTACTGCAAATATTCACATGATTTCGTCAGACACTGTTATGTTTGATGATCCTTGGATTATACCTTCAGAATCCGAGATAGATTCATTTGATGGCGTGATGCCTTTGAGTCCATTTGAAATTGCGTACCAGGCTGTACAGTCTTTTTCCGACCCCTTTTCAACCGAAGTTGATCCAATGAATGGGATCCAAGAGGAATCACTTTCTATATCTAGTTCAGCTACAACGACATTTCCTGAACTTGTTCATACAAATGAGCAAATTCGTGAGTTTTTGTCTGTTGATGATTTACCATGGGAAGATCTACATCACTGATCTTCATTTTTACCTGAATTAGATCATTTTGAAGATGATTTCGCTTCAATTTTTACTGTTGAATATGTCAAGGAACCCCAGAATCCATTGCAAAATCCTGATTCTGAGTTAAATTTGGAAAATATATCTAGAACGGTTCCAATTGACATTTCAGTAAAACCAGGAATAATTGAAAACATTCATGTAGGTGCTTGTTGTACAAATGAAGAAATTCAGACTTATAAAGCCCTATTTCAAGAATTCCATGACGTGTTTGCCTGGTCTTATGAAAAAATGCCAGGAATTGATCCATGGATCATTGTTCATGAAATTAAGACTTACCCGGATGCTAAACCTGTTCATCAACGATTACGTCAAATTCATCCTAGAAAAGCTGCTGCTATAAAAGTAGAAGTTGAAAAATTACTTCGCGCAGGATTCATTTATCCAATTCCCTTAATGGATTGGGTATCGAATATTGTTCCTGTGACTAAAAAACAAGGAACGATAAGAGTATGTATCGATTATAGGGATATTAATCGAGCGTGTCCAAAAGATAATTATCCAGCTCCCTATATCGATCAAATAATCGATGATTGTGCTGGCAGTGAATTTTTTTCCTTCATGGATGGCTTTTCCGGCTATAATCAAATAAACATACTCCCTGCAGATCAACCCAAAACAGCTTTTATTTGTCCATGGGGAACGTTTGCTTATTGTAAACTACCTTTTGGATTAAAGAACGCTGGAGAAACTTTTCAACGGGCTATGTCTTATGCATTTCATGACATTAAGCACATTGTCCAGCCATATCTCGATGATTTACCTGCTCATTCATTACATAGGGCCGACCATCTCACTCATTTACGAGCAATTTTTATGAGATGTAGGCATTATCGGATAAGGCTGAATCCGCATAAATGTGTTTTCTGCGTAGAATCGGGTCGATTACTGGGATTTGTTGTCTCGAAAGCAGGTATTCACGTCGATCCATCGAAGGTCGAAGTCATTGTTAAATTGCCTCCTCCTTCGACTTTATGCCAACTCCAAAGTTTGCAGGGGAAAGCAAACTTTTTACGTAGATTTATTCCTAACTATGCCGAGCTTATAAAGGGTTTTACCCGGTTGTTGAAACAGGACATTCCGTTCTTTTGGGACGAGATCGCTGATCGATATTTTGATGCACTTAAACATGCGTTGACCCATGCACCGTTATTGCATCCTCCCAACTACAACCAAGATTAAATTTTGTACCTCGCTGCTTCTCATTCCACCATTGGGATGGTATTAGTTCAGGAAGATGAATCTCACAATGAACATGTGATTTATTATCTTAGTCGGAATCTGCATCTGACTGAAATCAAATACACACATGTGGAGAAATTGGCCTTGGCAACTGTTCAAGCTGTCCAACGTTTTAGACATTACATCTTGTTACGTAAAACCACGGTAATTTCTAATTGCAACCCTATGATGTATATTTTGACCAAACAATTTCTAGGGGGCAAATATTCCAAATGGATAGTTATCCTGCAGGAATTTGACTTGGAATTTGAAAAATCCAAGGCAAAGAAATCTTTGGTATTTGCGGAACTGATGTGCAATTTCCCCTCTACTGATACTGAAACAGTGGCAGAAGAGTCCATTGCGGACGAATCTTTGTTTCTCATCAGTACACTTGATCCATGGTATGGAGATATTATCGTTTATCTCCAAACCCAATATTTTCGGCCTGACATCTCACGAACTCAGCGACGGAAAATACGCTTCCAATCCCAACAGTATAATATCATTGGTGATACACTTTATCATCGTGGAGCGGATTCTGTTTTCCGACGTTGTCTAACTCATGAAGAAGCTGAAAAGGTTCTAAATGACTGTCATTCTGGAGCATGTGGCAGTCATATGTCTGGGTATGCCACAGCCCAAAAGATATTGTGTGCTGGTTATTTTTGGCCAACGTTATTCAAAGATTGTATTTATGCGGTTTGGAAATGCCATAATTGTCAACTTTTTGATCGAAAAATGCGCGCGCCACCCGCTCCTCTTCACCCTATAATTGCTGTCGGTCCTTTCGCAAAATGGGGTATCGATTTTATTACATGTAACCCTCACTCGGCCGGGGGGCATGCCTATATTATCTTAGTAGTAGATTATTTTACAAAATGGGCCGAGGCGATGCCTACATTTTCAGCTGACGGCAAGACTGCTGCAACATTCGTATTTAATCACATAATTTCTAGGTTCGGTGTTCCCCAAGCTATTATTACGGATCATGGAAGTCACTTTCGGAATGTCATGATGACCGAACTGACAGACCAACTTGGCCTATGCCACGATAGTTCCACTCCGTATTATCCGCAAGCCAATGGTCTGGTTGAAGCCATTAACAAAGTTTTAGTCACCATGATCAAACGAATCATTGGTATTCACAAGACGAATTGGCATTCCATGCTATTTTCTGCACTTTGGG
Source organism: Pinus albicaulis (assembly GCA_034641835.2). Classification (NCBI taxonomy): domain Eukaryota; kingdom Viridiplantae; phylum Streptophyta; class Pinopsida; order Pinales; family Pinaceae; genus Pinus; species Pinus albicaulis. Next base: position 408,960,102 of record CM076573.1, read on the forward strand.
CATATCGAACCTCAGTCAAAACATCAACGGGTTTCACTCCTTTCCAACTGGTTTACGGTTTGGAAGCTGTGTTACCGATTGAATGCGAAATTCCATCACTAAAATTAGGCGTAGAATTACTTCCAGCTACATCTGAAGAGGAAAAACGTTTCTTTTACTTAGCCCAATTAGATGAGAATCGACGAAATGCTGCAATAGCAAACGAGGCTCATGTTAAAAGGATAAAAGCTTAGTATGATAAAAGTGTGACCCCTCGAAATTTTTCAGAAGGAGACCTAGTTTTACTTTATGATCAAGCTAACGACAAGCTAGGAGCTGGGAAATTCGTGCCTATGTGGCATGGTCCTTACATTGTTAAACGAAATTTAGCAAAAGGGGCCTATGAGTTGATAGATTTTAACGGTGTCCCTTTGGATAAACCCAGAAATGGGCTCTATCTAAAGCGATATTATGCTTAAATGTGGTGTGGAGATTTTGTTAGTTTAGATTTCTTTACTGCTGGTGTGTTTTAGATTAGAAAAGTGTGCCTAGTTTAGAGAGTGTGTTTTTATCATTATTCCTGCTTATCTGAGTTTTACTCTTGATATTGCAGATGTCGACGTCTCTTCAAACCTACATTGGTTTTGCTGATGACGCTTGTCTTAGTACACGGAACATTTCTTCCGCAACTTGGGTTATCTATTCACCCTCTGATGAGTTAGTATCCATGCATGAGGTAAGCCTTGGTCAAACAACAAATAACATTGTTGAGTATAGGGCATTGATTGAGTTATTGTCTGAATCCATATCATTTGGAATTTGAAGTTTGATTGTAAGGTTGGATTATGAACTTGTTGTATTACAGCTTAACAGGGTTTATACCATTAGAAATCCAGTGTTATTACGGTTATTTTTAAGAGTTCGTCTCTTGGAACGTGAATTTGATTACATTGAATATCAGCATATTCCAAGACATTTAAATACATTAGCAGATTCAATTGCTTCTATTATGATAAATAGACATTTGCAATAATCAAAAGCAGTAAATCAAACAACATTCACATATGTACACAGATAGCCGGTAAATAGTGATATATCATAGTATAGAAGTTTTTTCAAAAAATATACATCGTCTTCGATCATAGGTTGGAAACACCTTATGATCGGCAAAAATGATAATACAAAAGTAAAAAATATGAGTCTACACGATCATCCCATCACTGATGGTGATCACGATAAGAAACCACTGCCCGAGCTACCCTGCATAGGAACCTCCTAAAAGGTCCTGGAACTCCAATCACGTATCTCTGCAACCTGAGTGGAATTTCATCTATGCTCGTCTCTGGAATATCTAGAGTCAAACGCTATAGATGATGCTCTAAATCAGTCAAAATCTCCGCCGATTGGCCTGCTGGGGCTGGTGCGGCTACAACTGGTTGTCTTCTCTCGTAAGTTTGGAGATGGGCTGGTCGTTGTGGACCTGCATCTGTATTCAAAAACTTTTGGTTATTAGTTTTCAAGACGATAAAAAATAAAAAATTAGAATTTAGAAAACGTTGAAAAATGGTTTTACCTGAGTCATCCCATTGTTCCCCTACTGGGAGAGCCATCTCTCGGTCGCCGCGGAAATCTATCCCGGCATATGGAAAGTTCTCTATCACAAAAATTTGGCGATCCAGCCAACGAAAATATGAAGGAGGAAATCGGAAAATCTCACTACCCTCGATAGCATGACGAGCCATCAATGCGGACCAACGAACCATCCTCGGTTCTCGAAATCGACCGGCATCAACAACAATACTCTATGGAGCTAACATAGGGATCCTCTCTAGAGAAAAAGAAACAACGATGGATCCGTATCCAAAGTTATTCAGTTTCCCATTTTTTTCTCTGGTTAGTTGGCCTTTTACATTAGCCAACACAGCTTCACACCAGTTAAAGATGGTGCCGCGAAAACAATCCACAGCAATACGCATTTGGGAACTAGTAGCTACATGCAGCGCAACACTCCCGCACAATTTGGTAACAGTAAAAGCAATAACTTTCAATTAAGGATGGATGATGTGTTTTATATCAATCCGTTTGTCCCTAGGGTTTTCCTGGTCATTGCAGAATTCTAGTTGGAGATTAGCGACAGACTGACCACCTGGCCTAGTCCCAAACAAAGAAACTTGTTCGCCCCTCTTGGACAAACCAGTCAGAAAATATATATCCTCCAGCTCAATTTCGAGCCGGTGGCCGCCAATAAAGAAGCACTGGTCCTGCACATTCCATCTATTCACCAACCATGTCAGGAGTTCTACTTGTGCCCTCATGCCTGAGATGGCCCAAAATTTGTACAAACCGCATGCTCTTAATGCTTGCTGTGTAGGAAAATGGAGTATTGCGGCTTCATCCACGTCCTCATGTTCACATTCTCTCCAAATCAGCATCTTATCAATCCTACAATGCATAAAAAGGCAAGTTAGAACAATCTTATTTGAAATTTTTTGGGAAACAAATGAGAAATGAGTTTTTTAAATTCAACCGCGCGGGTACCGCACCTATGCTTTTTAAACAGTGCGTAGATATGCATGCATACTGTGTTCCGGGTGCGGAACCCACGACTTTTTCCTTATAGAAAAAAGTCGGGGTCCGCAGGTAATATGTGTCGCACCTGCGGACCCCGCGTGCGAACTTTTGAAACCATTTTTTGCCCTAAAAATACAAACTAAAGCCTAAAAAACAAATTTGAAATGGATGGAATACAAGATAAAGAGGTCGTGGATTACCTGGGACTGACGGTTCTCGATTTCGCCGGATGGATTTTCCAGAATCTTCACAGGAACTTTCTTACCCAAAAGCTTTTTACTTTTCACTTTGAACTTGAACGGTAAAAATGAAATTGAAAAAGTTCTTTTTATAAGTTTTTTCGAATAGATGAATTTTAAATTTGTTTATTTTTCACTTTAAAAAGGGTATTTTTGAAAAGCATTTTTACTTATCTTAAACAGGTATGTGTAATGTTTCAAGTTTTTGTGCAGAAATTGGATTTTTCAGGAGAACTAATCATTTTGCAACAAAGAGCATAATTTTATCACTTTTTCGGACTCTTTCAAAAATTTTACGAAAAAGCGAAACCCTGGAGTTCTCTTTTAAGCCCTTTTCAGACTCTCTAAATATGAAAAGATTGTCGAGTACTTGATTATTCGAACTTGTTAAAGTAAATGAATGATCGTCCTTTCAGTATAAGTTTACCCCTTTTACGGACTGAAATGGACTATTTACGAAAAAGGTATACGTTGACTAAATACGGTCAATAGAGTTCTCTCCCGCATTATTTTATCCTTTTTCGGGCTCGAGAGACTAAATTTACGAAAAATTACACCCACGAAGTTTTCTTAAGTTTTTCTTCTGACTCCCTAAAATTGAAAAACACCGAGTTTCTCCTATACTGGACTCGTTAAAACTTAACAGTAAAGGACCTGTTCAATTTTAAACAGGAACGAACCACTCCTTCTTAGGGTTCCAATCTTAAACTAAGTTGGACTCATCCGAAGGATGAGCTTATAAACAAGCAAATGTTATCCTCCTCAAGCTTGTCAAAAATAAAGAGGTACTTGCCAGAAATGGTGGGGGAAAAGAGAGAAAAACGAACCTGTTTGTTACATTTTGATTATTCGGAAAACCGTTAACCACTCTTGAACATGACACTTTTGTTCACCTGGGTTGGGAAAATCCTTTACCTAACAGTTAATCAAACCATATTGAAAGTCTTCAGCCGGTTTCTGGGTATTAGCTTTGGGTCAATTGTCACCAAGCCATCTGCAGTGTCGTTATGTGTTCAAGAGAACAGTTCAAATAAACCATTCATCTGCAAAATATCTGTCATCCATTTTTACCATCCCTGAGTCAGTCCTTGCCAATATATTTTCAAAACTTTCTCTATGATTTCGTGTTGTGGGCTTGCCTACGACAAATCACTTTCTATCGACATCAGCACATTATCTAGGAAGTTGATCCAGAAATTGTCAGTACCTTGAAATCTGCATGCCTCAATGGCAGGTTTCTCGCCTTCGACAACAGGTTTCATCATTGACCTTCGATCGAATGATTCCATGAGATGTTTGACTTCAGCTCATTCATTCACATTTCATGGATTGTACTGAGTACTTTGAGAGCCATTGACATTACTGGTGGTTTCTCTCACACTTGTTAACAGTTCACATCATTGACTGGTAATCAAGTGGTTTCTACCATGTTTGACTTTAACACATTTATTCACATGGATAGAATCGTACTAGTTCGAGATGCGGAGATCAAGACCCTGGATCTAGTTTCCATCATCCAGGCTGCGAGGAATTTATTATTATATAGTAGACTATTTATTATAGATGGTTGTGCCCATGCTGTGTCTACACTATTGATGTAATATTAAAATCATTCCTGTATCAGAACGATTTGAGTTAGTTTCTAGTTAGTTTTAATTTGAGTATGGGAATGCCTACCTTAGTGATGACATATATATGTATATATTTTGCATTGAATGTTTTTACAGGTTCTGACTGTGGTGTCCACAGGATGATCTTTGAAATGATAAAGTACTGCACTCTTCATATATGACAGACTTCAGCTTCATCTATTCCAGACTTTGCACTTTAGGGGGCAATTTGTTACACTAAAAACTGTCATCCTGACATTTTGCTATGAGTATGAGCTCATTATTACTCATACTTCCTCCTTTTGCAAGTCTAACATATCAGTTCCTCATGTCAAGCTTTCAAAATCAGAGAAAAGTTCCTAAAAATCCCCTAAACATTGGTATCGCACTTTCTCTATTTATTTCCTGTGGTCCCGCACCTAAAGTTTAGCTCTCCTGCGGAACCATACCGCACGTCCTTTGTGTTATAGGTGCGGACCTCTGTAAAATTCAAAAAGGTGAGAAAGTAAAGTTAAAAAGGTGATTTCAGATCAATTCTAGAAGATTCTAGATTGGAATTTTCGGGAATGGATACGCTTTGATAAGGTTCATGCATCCCTTACTTAATGGAGCTAACCCCTTGATGTAAGGAGCCAATCCATTTGAAGGAGGATTCTATCCCTTCATATTTGGAACAGAAAACCTCCTCTTTTTCACTATAAAAAGAGGCCTTGGGTAGCCTCAAAGGGAGTTCAAGCTTAAGATATTTGAGGTTAAATGCTGTTGAGATTTAGACTCAGTTAACTAAGACTTTCTGTGAGGTTAAATCACTCACCTCTATCCGTCTTGGTTCAAAGAGTGCAATGCTTGTCAAATTAGAAGAGATTCATGTTTCGGACCCCAGGAGGACCTGCACGACATCAAGGCACAGGTTGTAAAGGTTTTCTTTTATTTGAAGTTAATACAAATATACTCATTTCTCTCATTAAATTATCTATTCATGGTTTATTTCATAAATTCCTTGATCATTATGATGAGTATGGTTTATAATAATGTCTATACAGGTGCTATGTAATATTTTTGCTTGTTTGTGACTGCAGATTCACGAGGAACGTTCTTTCAAGTGCACAGGAAGGACTTCGACGAGATCAAGCAAGCGCTGGACATAAGGTAGGCCTTACACCTATATAGCATTTTTATGAATCTTGTATGCTTAGAGAGAGATTAGTATAATTGGATGTTTGTTGCTAGTTACTTTTAGTACTAGAGAGATCGGTCTTGTCCGCAAGACGGATTAATCTACACAACACTATGGGGAACTAATAGACTTTGTTATAATGAAAGACCGTGTCACTGGGCAGCCACGTGGATTCAGGTTTGTGACATATGCTTACCCCTTTGTGGTGGACAAGGTTATAGAGGATAATCACATTCTTGATGGCAAAACGGTGGAAATTAAAAGAACCATTCCAAGGGGAAATATGTCCAACGACCCAAAGACTAGAAAGGTTTTTGTAGGCGGTATACCCAAAGCTATTATCGATGATGAGTTGAAGGACTACTTTTCCAAATTTGGAAAAATTGCAGAGCATCAAATTAAGAGGGATCGAAGTACTGGGTTGTCTAGGGGCTTTGGTTTTATCACTTTTTAGAGTGAGCAGGTTGTTGAAGAAATTTTTTATAAAGGAAAAATGATTGAGTTAGGTGGAAAGCTGGTGGAGATCAAGAAGGTTGAACCCATGAAACCCTTGTCTGACGCTGATCCTATTTATGGGTTTGATAGTAGACCTCCCTACGTGCCTGGTGGAGTTGGTGGCTTCAAGGATAATTATAGTGGTTTTGGAGGAGCGGGTTATGGCAACAACCAGTATATGTCAGCAGGAGCGGGTTATGGCAATATGGCTGTAGGGTATGGTGAGTATGGAGGTTTTGAATATGGTAGTGTTTATGGAGGTTATGGGGTTGGCAGTTTAGGAAGCTATGAACAAGATCCTTCCCGCGCTTATGGAGTTTGTCCTGCAACTTATGAAGAAGGGTTTGGCACGTATGGCAGTGGGAAGACTGGTGGCTATGGAGGTTACGGTGCTAATGGTAGTTATAACTCATCACGTGCTGGAGGGGCTTATAATGTGAGGGGTGGTGCTTATGGGAGTCGGAGGGGGGGGTTCTGGAAGTAGAACTAGTGCTCGATATCACCCATATGCCATGCAGAACAAATGACACTTCAGTCTATTGAAATCAATAGCTATAGATACAGAAGCGAGTGTTAGAGGTCTAAGAATTTCCCGATATTTACTTTGTAGCTCTTTTAGTTTATAATGTAAAGATGTTTTTTTAATTTCAAAGTGTTTTCAATTTTTATGGGTATTACAAATAGGAGATAATTAATAAAAAAACATTTATATAACATCCACATCTATATATATAAATATATAAATAAAAGAAAAAAAAAACATGTATATAACATCCATATATATATATATATATATATATATATATATATATATATCAATTAAAGCAATTTCTTTATTGATTTTTTTAACATTTAATATAAAGAAATTAAAAAGATGTATAGTATGACATTTTGAAATTTAAATTTAATATAAATATAAGGTGGATAATTTAAAAGATTTTTTTTAATTCATTTTTTATTTTAACAATGTTTATATTTTTGGAATTTGGCTTTATGATGATGACTAACCAGTGTGGTTCATCTTCACGACATGATGAGAAATGAAATAAAGGAAACATGCTAGTTTGACTAAGAGAAATATATATAAATGAAATAATGTAAGTTTAAATGATGAGGGAGAAGGGTTAAATCATGGAGGAAAAATAATAATAATAATAATAATAATAATAATAATAATAATATTAAAATTAAAAAATAAATAAATAAAATAGATAGATAAATAAATAAATAAAGAGTAAAAATATAAATATAAATATTATTATTATTATTATTATTATTATTTTTTTTTAATGAATAAGTTATAAAACAAGGGAGAACACCAAATTTCTGAGCAAGAAAGTGATGAGAAATAGCATGAAAATAATGTTCAGTGTGTGTCTTCTTGTGGAAAACCTAGTGAGAGATCGAACCAGCATCCCTTCTAGAGAGAAGAATACCTAAGAAGGGAAGGCAACCATCAATCTCAACCTCCATTGTTAGTTTCATTAAATTATTTTATTATTATATCATATTAAATTTAGTTTTCTAGTTTCATTAAATTATTTTATTATTATATCATATTAAGTTTAGTTTATTAGTTACTAAATATGATGTATTTTATTATTATATTTTTATTTTTATTTTAAAATATTCTGAATAATAGTCGAAAATTAGGGCTAATGTAGTTATTCTTAATATTATATAATATAAGTATAATTTTATTCATTTAATATAAATTTAATTTTATTAACTTAATTTATTAATTAAAAATCTAATTGTCCAAGGAGGTTAAGAATAATAAAAAAATCAATTTTAGGAATCATTGAAGGGTAAATTTTTTAGGGAATAAATAAAAGGATTAAAAAAGAGAAAAGAGGGGTTGCCTTAAAGCTAAACAACTAAGGATGAAGGGTCTGAATCCAACATCTACTAAAACTCCATCCATCATCTCTATTAAGGTTAGATCACCTTTGTTTTTTCAATCTGTAACACTTCCCCTAACTTAAGGTGATGAAAATGGTCAATCTTAGCAACAACCTTAGCTTTTTTGATGCAAATGTGATGCTTCATATTTTCAGCGTACTCTGTTAGGGAAGAGGACTATGACCTTCCATGCTGTCTGTGAGGTGCTCATGAATACTTTGATTAATGTAACAACCAGTTTCACCAATGTATGGATCCCCACAGGAACAAGGAATAAGGTAAACACCTTTACCATATCTAGGATTTACCGGGTCTTTAACCGACTTTAGAAAACAACAATATCTATGTCTGTTTGTAGTCTTAATCCTAAATGTCTAAGTGTCTAACATATATGTGTAAATTAGGATATATATATATATATATATATATATATATATATATATATATATATATATATATATATATAGATATAGATATATATTTAATGGTTATGCATCACATGTATGTTTCCTTTTGGTGCTGATAAATTTGAATAAGCATATATATATAACCATTATGTGGCTTTCTCTTGCTTTGGGCTTCCACATAAAAATCTTTGTAATATGTATATTTCTGTGCTCTATGAATATGTGGCCAACTTTATTGTTACCTCGAGAGTAACAACCACAACTTCCAGTTGTTACCCTCCACCCATGGGTTTGTGGTCACAATTTCAATAGTGTTTGAGCCAAAGATCAATGTTTTGACATATGATTAATCATCATTCACCCTTTAGCTTGACTTGATACACTTATTTTATCAATATAGTTGTTGAAATGTGTAGCTATGGAGATATTCCACAAGCCCAAATATAGGGTATGTGATAACTTTGGTCACAAAAGGACTTTGCAAGAAAAACACCCAAGTGAATTTTTGCACCTATATGGGGTTTAAAGTTATAAAAATAAAAATTAAAAGGAAAAATTATATCCTAATTCTAAATGGATAAATCCTCTAATATCTATAGGATTCCAAAGAAGGCTTAAAAAAATATATTATATAAAAGCCTTAGGACAACATTATATATCAAGTGAAAAGGAGCTCGCTTGATCAAAGGAATAGGTTAAGATGTAGCCTAGATGGAGGTCGAGCTTAGAGTCTAGTTAGGGTTACAAGGAGAGGTCGAGTAATCGAACAAGGATATCTTCAATAAAGTGGAGGATCAAATATAAGGAGCTACATACTATCTAGAGGTAGTCAAGGTTGTGGTTTTTTTTTTGCATAAGCTTGTGGGGAATGTATATTTTTAATACGTTGTAGTTGTATGTGTATCAAGGAAAGGTTCAAGACTCTTGTGCATGGAATATTATATGGTCGCAAGGACTAATCTTGGACAATAATGAAGGCCACATCCCTTGATGAAGTAGCGCAGACGTATGAGGCTTGTAAAAAGGATTTACAAGCCTATAGAGGAGTTGAACAAGACAAGGTTTAGGGATATCTTGTAGTAACTTTAATGGAGGACTATTATACCTTAATTATGCACATAAATATGAGTTTTATATGCTCCTCATGTTGACTAAATACCAAGGTTGGAGGTATGTTCTAAGGTACTTAGAATAGCAGTTGTTTAAGAGCCCTAGTTTAGGGTAGAGTAAAAGCAGCAAATTTTGGACACAAATTGTTGATAATATCAATCACCTAGTTTCTATAAGTATTAATCCTTAGAGGAGGGTCAAAACTGCTAAAATAGACAAGATTGATTTGATGTGAGGGCCTCCAAATTAATGAGACTAGGATGCATGAATTAAGGAATCAATTTAAGCTGTAGAGGATCTAAAAGAAGGGATCATATTATTTTTTTAGGATTTGTAAATGGTTGAGTTTGGGTGGTTTAGTAGCAGAAAAGAAGCCCTAGATATGAATGGTGTACGCTCAAGAAGTTGTTTCCAAATCTACATTGCAGTAGACGGATGGGTCTATTCTAAATTATTTAGAATAGCAGAAAAAAGATGTGGTAGTTGGGTATTTTCCTATTCCTAATGAAATTCTTAAGTGCAATTCAAATTTCTAAGATATAACCCTAGATATGTGTCAAAAAATACAAATGTGACCCTAGTAAGGATGGCATATTGATTCTCTATCTGAACATAAGGATAGGAAGACAAGATTGCAATGAAGGGTTTCATAGTAAAGAAAGAGGAAGAGTTGCTTCAAGGGTTGAAACAACGATATAGAAGAAACCCTATTTGAGGGAAGGATCATGATTCCTACATCTGTGCAAGATATTTTAGAACAGAGGGAAGTTGGTAAGTAGGCCTACTTCAGTCAAGGAGTTTGATGGAGATGGGTAGATTTGAATATGGAAATGAAGTGCAGTGCATGAAAAACATATCAGGAACAAGAGTTGAGATTTGGAGAGAGTTGAAAGGACATATTAAGACTAGTTGTAGAGAAATAAGTAGAAATTCCTCTAGCTTCCCTTTACCACAAGGAAGTAAATCATTGGCACTACTCAAATTTTCCATCAATTTTGTGTGATTAAGATCCACTCCATGATTATAAATTGATTACTTATTTGGGTTAAATTTCCATCACTATTGATTTAAATTATAGAGTGAGGACTCTCTAAAACTTATTGGAAATAAGAGTCTCTCTTATATTCATATTTATGACAAAACATGGATTGAAGAGAACTTATGATTAAAATACGGATTAACTTAATTAGTGGAATTTCCTTTCTAACTATTTTGAAAAGTTATGGATGAAAGTTTTATAATTTATTTACAATTTAAAATTATGAAATTTATATTAATAAGTTATTAATGGAATTATTAAAATGTTTTTATTAAATGATAATGAACCAAAAAATGAAACTATATTGATAGTTAATTACATGGAGAGTAGGAAGGTACTTTATAGTCAAATATGGGGGAGTTGTTGACCGGGAAGAATTTTAAGGATGAAAGTTTATTTTAAAGTTTAGAAGCCTTGGTAAATCTTATTAATCCTTAATATGCAAATTGTAAAAATTTTGGTGATATTTTGTAGAAATATTTAGATTTCTAATGATTTCATATTAGTCGATATAATATTTTGGCTATTTTTAAAGTAAAGTAATGGTGTAATATAAAAATTGGGCGAATAATTTTAGAAAAAATGGAAATTGGTGAACCTTGTTTTTGGAAAAAGCATGGAAAATTAGCCCACTCGCTAATATTAGCCCCTAAAATTTTCCCTGGTTGTTGAGATATAAAATTATATGGGGAGTAGAAAGATGTTTTAGAGTAAAATATGAATGATTTGTTGATATATAATATACACATGAGTTTAATTTTATCTGAAGATGTGCAATTCATTCGCTACCCAAAGTTATATGTGTTACATCTTAGAAAGGTATTATATATATGCTTGATGGAAAAACAATGATATTAGGACTCCTTACGTACCTGGTGGAGTTGGAGGCTTCAGGGATAGTTATAGTGGGTTTGAAGGAGCAGGTTATCAATAACCTGTATAGCACAGCAGGAGGCTATGGTGGTATGCCAAGTGTGGAGGTTCTAAATATGGTAGGGATTATGGAGGCTACGGAGTTAGAAGTTTAGGAGGATATGAAGAAGATCCTGCCTGTGGTTATGGAGTGCGTCCTACTTTTTATGGCAAAGGGTTTGGTGGGTATGGAAGTGTAATGATCATTGGCTATGGAAGTGTAGGTGATGGTTACAATGGTGATGGTGGTAATTTTAACTCATCGCATTGGTGGTTCTTATGGGAGGAGTAGTGCATATGGGAGTGGGAGGGGAGCCTCTAGAGGCAGAACCAATGGTCGATAGCATCCATATTCCAAGGAGGAAAATTTACACTAGAGTATATCCAAGAAATTTCTATTGTGGGCAGATATAGAAGTGAGTTTTAGAGCTCCGCGCAATTATGGATATTTACTTTGTAGCGCTTTAGTTTTTTTAAGAGAACTAGATGCAATATTGTCATCTGAAACAATGAAATGTGATCTTATTTGTGAAGCCATAAATTTAATTTATTATAATAATTAAAAATAGAATTAAGTTTAGTTTTCTATTTTTTTATATAATAATAAGAAAATTAAAAAATAATTAAAAATATCATAAAAATAATTTAAAGAAATCATTTCTATATAAAGTTAATATGGGTTTTAATTAGGAAAACAACAAGAGATTAATTTAGGAAAACAAAAAATAATTAAAGGATCACATAGAGCATGTGTAATGCACAAGGAGAGTAAGAAATTATTATTATTATTATTATTATTATTAAATTCAATATATGAAGGATTATTTTCCCCGCACATAAACAAATTCCTACATAAACAGATCCCTAAATTGATTTGTTTCTCTTCAACAGTGTGATATACAATTATTGAAATACACTGTTTTAAAGAGTGAGTCTATAAAAATATGTCTTGAGATACTTGTTTTTATTTAAAAATATGCCATCTATGGGTGTTAATGATCATGGCATTGATGTAGTGTCCTTTCTTAGTGAGATAGCTTTGATGACACTTAGAGATGGTGATTTTGATATAATGATATAATATTATGTATGAAAGACTTATGTACATGCTAATATGCTATGACCTGGTTTGGGTCACTTGGTTGTTGTGTGCTTATGATAATATCTATGGTTGCGTGCACAAGAATTGATTTTGGTTAAGAGCATATTAGCGATGTTTTCTCTTTTGGTATCCTATTTTGGAGATACGTGTATAACATGAATGGTGATTGATAATTGAGACACAAATACATGGGTGATCATGGTTAGGTGGAACATATGGTTAATTATGAGTTATGTATGATACATGATTTGTATGATTATATGTGCGTAATATCGTACTAAGCATGATGTGGCAGGGGACTTGGTCATTGCCAACAGGGATGCTCAAGCTATAAATGACTGTGGAAGTCATTTCTCCAAAACCAAAATGACTGTGGAAGTCATGCACAATATTTGGTAAAATTTGAATAAGTTAATTATGAAATTCATTTGATTTATTTGATCAATGAGATTGTGATGTGTGCAGGTCTTGGAAGAAGACCTTACCAACGAACCATTAGATGGGTATGAGATCAAAATCAATACCTTAAGGTGAAACGAGGAGTTTCAAAGAAGAGTAGATGAGAAGCCATGGAAATTAGGGCACTGAGTCCTAAATCCATGAAATATAAAGACGTGGAGTCTTGGATATATGATAAAAGGATTAGGACACGGAGTCCTAAATCCATGAAATATAAAGACATGGAGTCTTGAATCTATAATGAAATGTTTAGGGTGCAGAGTCTTGAATATTTAAAAATATCAAGGTGTGGAATCTTGGATATTTAGAGTATATTAGGGCGCGAAGTCCTCAATCTACTAAGGCACGAAGATGCATACAATAGGGGTGCGGAATCCCTATTATCTGGAAGAAAAATACCACTCATGGGCAGCTCACATATGAATTTCCTTAATAAAATCTCATTCCTAACAATTTTAGAGTGACTTTCTAAAAATAGAAAGTCATGTCTACTATTTCAAGTATGACTTTCCAAAAATAGTAAATCACCTCCAATCAATGGGTAAACAAGTATACTTGAAGGAAAATCACTTAACTTATGATTAATCAATCGTAATAGTTCAATCTTGACTTAATCCTCAATATTATTAATATTATTAATATTATTATTATCTTTTATGAGACTATGATATTATTATTAAAAGAGAATTATATCTCCTCAATCACTTCACACCTCTCCCCTTCATGACTCTCATGGCTCTATGTAACTCTCTCTATTTTAAATATTACATTACACTCTCTTTTATGCACTCATAAAGGAATGACATATTCCCCTTACACTCATTAAATATATGTCATAAAATATTCCTCTTACACTCACTTTAATGCATATGTTACACTCTCCTTAAGTAAGGCATGCAAACCTCTCCTTAATGGCATAAGTTACACTCCTCTAAAAGGAATACAACGCATGCATATTACTCTTCATTTATGACAAGAATTTGTTGCTCCTCCTATATATGAGTCTCATGTATTCTCATTTGAGGCGAGAGGGGTAATGCCAAGAGTGGAAGAGACTTGAGGAATATTGTGAGAGGGAGAGATATGGAGAGTATCCAATTACTTCCAAAACAAATCTGAATTTCTTATTAATCTACTAAGTATCTATTGAGGTTGAACATGAGTGGTATTTAGAGGAAGTGAAAACTATCTTCCTTAGTTTTCCTTGCATCTCTCTCTCTACTATTGTATTTTGGTACTGTTTGTGAGCTTTTACATCTCGGGGGTTCCAGGGGGAGGAGTTCTCCCTGGATATGGTTTGGTGGAAAACCGGATGGTTCAAATGAGTTGGTTAAGGGAACGAAGGTGGATCATATTCTCAACGATTGGAGCTGAATATCTCTTTAGGTATAATTTCCATTGTCCTAAAATTATAGTATAGCTTTAGCATAAAATAAAAAGTAGACATTTAAATTGTTGTAAGCATCTAATTTTGGTTTAGGCTTATGTTATCTAGAATATTATTGATTAGTTAAAAACAAAGACTAGATCAATCTATATGTATGGATGTTTAGATCTCAATATTGGAGTTATTATTGGTGTAGTTTATGGTACTAATCTTGGTATTGTAGCATTTGAGAAAGGAAAGACAAATATTGTTGAAGGTAATTGCAATAAATAAATTCCAAAGGACTTGGGTAAGTATTTCACGATTTATGGTTTTGTTTCAAGTAATTAGATGCATGTTTTAGAAATGTTTTTAGGATAGTTTGAAAAGTGTTTGACAAAGTCCATGAATGAGTAATGTTATTTATGCATGAACAAGTGCTAACTTGTAGCTTACATCAGAAGTAAGAAAATGGACATGTACCCAAAACATACCTGGAGGAATTATAGAATCAACCCTTAAAAGAAAATGCAAAAATAATGGCAACTAAAATATGGTTTGGAAGATCAAATTCTTGAGGTAAGTTGGAGATAAATTTTAGTTATGGCTTATGTTTCATATTCTTATCAATAATTCAATGTTTTGTTATTCAAGTTGTTGTAATAGTACTATGAGAATTTTGACAGAAAGCCTTAATGGCTGTAGCATTCAGGGCTGCCATATGTTTGTTAAATTGTAGCAATTGGTGCAAAAAGCTTGTCAATCATGTCAAATGAATTAGCTTGTGGGTGGTAAAATGTTTCAAGAACTCATATGGTGGATTTAGAAATGTGTGATTTCAATGAGCATATCTTAGTAGCATAACTCTGGGTTGTTTTTCCTCATGTAGAGGTGTAGTTGTAAGTTTTCATTCCATATGTTTGACATAAGTCATAAATGAAGCATTTAGGATATAAATTTTGTTGTTTTCAAGAATCGCATTCCTGGGTGTTTTTAATTCGATTCAGCCCAACATCAGGGGGTATCCGTGCCTAAAGGACATGTAACCCCTGATTTCAGTCCAAAAAAATACTTTTCAGAACTCAGATCGGAAATCTGGGCGATTTGGCAGATTGCTGTTGTGAGTTATGTTCGCCTGTTTTTGAGTCTTTGATGAAAAAATAAGATTATTTAGTCCCTGTTTTAAGATGGAAACATTTAAATTTTCAATTCTGAATTTTATGAGATAAATATGTTGAAGAATAATCTTAAATTCATTATTGCTAAGTGTTTGACAAAATGCCTCAATGACTTTTAATTGCATGCTTGCAAAGTGTTGGTCATAAGGGCTCAATGAGTGTAGGGTGCATGTCTGCAAAGTGTTTGTCAAAAGTCTTGAATGGATGTAGCTTTTGTGCATATAAATTGTTAGTGTAAAATTCTTAGTTACTGTTGTTTTTATGTTACTATAAATTATAAATAAACTATTTAATGGGTGTAGCTTCCTATGTCTGCAAGTTTTTGGTATGAATGTGAAAATGAATTTAATAATTTGCTGAAGTGTGCATAAGACAGTGGTTTCTTGTATTATCTAAAGCTTTCAAGAAAAAAAGGGCTTGTTGTTGGAAACAATTTTACAGTGACTAATTCTTTAGGATTTTGTGCAAATGAGTATTAGTGATTATGTGACATCTACTTCTCTATCTTACTGATGGTGGGTAAGGTGGGACCTTACATATGGTATCAGAGCCAGTTACAACGCTAGGGCCTAATGGGCCAACATGCTTACTTGTAGGTTGATGATGTATGAATGTTGATTTTGCATGCATGTTGAGTTGTTGTATATCTTGACTTGGAAGCATATTGGTTGCATAGAGGATATTATTATCATTATGTCATTTAGTGACTCATGAAATAAAATAAAATAAAATTCCCTTATATTCCTTTATATTTTGTTAAGACACATTATCAACAATATGTTAAAATGCTTAAAGACATGCTGGGAAAGGATGTGCTTGAGAAAGTTGGGGTTAAACCCAAGTATGTGAATGACTTGATTTTCAATCGATGAGTGAGTGAATGGATGGTTTCATATATTTTTAATGCATCATTTTCAATGTGATATGGGCTTAGTAGCCATCTTTACTAGCTGAAATTGTATCTACCAAGAAGAATATTGGCTTAATCTGGACTATAGTATGATGACCTTGGTCTGTATGCTTTTGGAATGAGTAACAAGTGTAAGGTTGAGATTCCATTAACATGATGATTGAGTTCATCATCATAATTTTGAATCTTTTTGTACCTACACTAAAGGAAACTTAACTAAAAACTACCTTGAAGGATGTCACTTTTAACTTTGAATATAGATTCAAGAGTAATGTATGTGTATTAATTAGATGTGTTAAAATATGATTTGGGAATACATTCTTAATGCGTAAGAATGAAATTTCTCTGATTAATTTGACATGATTTTGTGTATTCTAGGTTGACATTAGGCATCAAATACCTTTGAATTACTCAAATACTAGGTTGAGGTATGACCTTCCTAATAAAAAAGAGGCTTAAATGATTGGTGCATGAAGGGTTGTGGAAGCCATTTTAAGGAACACTTGATTGTTATGCTTTCCTTAAGCTAATGTATGGGTGTGGAATCCATACTAGCATATATCTATGAGAAAATGTATGGGTGTGGAATCCATACTAACATATCTCTATGATCTAGTGTATGGGTGTGGAAACCATACTAGCATATATCTATGAGAAAATGAATGGGTGTGGAATCCATACTAGTATATATCTATGAGATAAGTAATGAGGTAAGGTATGGGTGTGGAATCCATACTAAAATATATCTATGAGCTATGTAATTCTTCTGGTTAGAATATTTTGATGGAATATGATATTCATGATTAAGAGGTGATTATGTGTAATTAAATTTAATGGATAGAGATTTGTAACACAAATTTTCTTGAGCTTTAAATCCATTATTTTATTTTTATTACAAATGAAGATACTAATATTGGTATACTGAACACCATTAGGTGGTTTAGAATGTTTGGAATAATTAATTTTGATATATGGAGTCAAGTGTGAACTAGATATGTATCCTCTATTGTTGTAATCCTTTTGTATGCGTTGAATTTAGGTAGAATTAAGATGACTTTAAAATTATTTAAATGTAGAAAAATATTATTGTGATAAGTTGATGAAATAACTTTTATATTGGCTTAAGACAAATTAGGTCTAGGAAAGCCATAATAGTCTCTTTAATGATTTTATCAGTTGAATATTGGTTGCATTCTATTTAACCAAATTAATTAGAGAAATTATGAGGATTGAAATCATGTATTTCTCTAAACTATTGTTAGTTAGGTGATCGTGTCAAAATTCAAATTGTTTATAAATTGTGAGGAGAATAACATGTTTAGAAGGTAAATGTTTTATATGGTGAGAACTTGTTTTATTTGAAATTAAAAAAAGAAAAAAAGCATGTGATTAATGAAAAGCTTAGTTGAGTTCTTCTTTTACAAGAATATGTGCTTGTGATATTTTTTGAGGGAGAAATTGAAGGAGAGTGAGATCACATTTTGATGAATTGGAATTCTTGCATGATTTAGAAGCCTAAGATGAGTGTATTGTATGTGGAATGGAATAGATTGTTGGATTTAGGGACTTTTTGTTGGGATGTATAGTTGTTTGAGTATTTATTAGTCCTACCAAATGTTGTAATAATTTGAGAGGGTGGTAATTATCCTTTAGAAAAAAAAAATGGCCTAACTTTAGGCTAGAAATTCCCTTGTGATAGTCTAAATCTTATGTAAATTTAACACGATTCATCACATTTTGAGAAATGTATGGTTTTCATAGCTTGTTGTTGTGTATGTATTAATAGTAAGGAATAAGATATGAAATCAAATGATTTGATTAATTACTGAATATAAATCATGACTGATTTCATAGTTGGAAAACAAATTGACATAAAGTTATCAAGGTTACCATATTTTCATAATTGTAAGAGTTGTTCTTGATTACAAGCCACTTTCAAAAATATATCATTAATCTACTTTCAAAATGAAGAACTTCTAACTAAGTCATTTCATAATTGATTCTCAAGTTGGAGAAGTGAATAATAATGAAGATTATGCAAACTAAAGGAATGATCTATAATACATAAGTGGGTCAATGAAGAATGTATTTAACCTTAGGTTGTTAATAAATAAAAAAATGGTGCCTTGAACCTCAAATTGTATTTTTTCCTAAAGAGTAAACGTTTAGTAAAAACTAAAGATAAATCCTAAATATTTCGATTGCAAGGATGTGTTATGGAATGAAAAGAGGAAAATTGGATTGAGAATACATAAATAAAGTGGGATGTAAGAGTGTGTTTTATATATAACAACATGTTTTGTTGTGTAAGAGTGGGTTTTATATATAACATCATGTTTTGTTGCATAATTTCACTCACAATTGTATATGGATTATTTTATGCTTATTGTATGACAATTTGATTGTGATATGGGATGGACCATCATTGTTGTGTATACAACCAATGTGTGTTCTATTTATAGCTTGGCAAGCTCAACATACTACAAAACCAAGAAGATGACACATGTAGGATTCATATAGACTATGAGAAAGAAAAACATGTAGAATATCAAATTATTATAGATAAATTAAGTAGATATCATATCAATTACATACAATAGTATTTTTATATGGTACTATAAATTGTATGGCTGGTTTTGATATAGAAATATTTGGTATTTTCTATCAAAACATGTCTAATATGGCATGGATATATTTTCTACTTGATTAATAATGGTATGTTTAGTTTTCATGGAGTTTCTTCCAATTTAGAAAACATTAAACTATGGATTGGCATGAAGAAAAAAAAATATATATCAAATACATATACATAAGGATAACAACTTATTGATAGGAGAACCTAAAAGGATTAAGTATCTTATGACAGTAGGAAAAACTTCAGGCCAAGTTTAGCCCAAGAGGGGGAGTATGTAGTGTCCCTTCTTAGTGAGATAGCTTTGATGACACTTAGAGATGGTGATTTTGATATAATGATATAATATTATGTATGAAAGACTTATGTACATGCTAATATGCTATGACCTGGTTTGGGTCACTTGGTTGTTGTGTGCTTATGATAATATCTATTGTTGCATGCACAAGAATTGATTTTGGTTAAGAGCATATTAGCGATGTTTTCTCTTTTGGTATCCTATTTTGGACATAGGTGTATAACATGAATGGTGATTCATAATTGAGACACAAATACATGGATGATCATGGTTAGGTGGAACATATGGTTAATTATGAGTTATGTATGATACATGATTTGTATGATTATATGTGCATAATATCGTACTAAGCATGATGTGGCAGGGGACTTGGTCATTGCCAACAGGGATGCTCAAGTTATAAATGACTGTGGAAGTCATTTCTCCAAAACCAAAATGACTGTGGAATTCATGCACAATATTTGGTAAAATTTGAATAAGTTAATTATGAAATTCATTTGATTTATTTGATCAATGAGATTGTGATGTGTGCAGGTCTTGGAAGAAGACCTTACCAACAAACCATCAGATGGGTATGAGCTCATAATCAGTACCTTAAGGTGAAACGCGGAGTTTCAAATAAGAGTAGATGAGAAGCCATGGAAATTAGGGCACAAAGTCCTAAATCCATGAAATATAAAGACGTGGAGTCTTGGATATATGATAAAAGGATTAGGACGCGGAGTCCTAAATCCATGAAATATATAGACGTGGAGTCTTGAATCTATAATGAAATTTTTGGGGCGTGGAGTCTTGAATATTTAAAAAGATCATGGTGTGGAATCTTGGATCTTTAGAGTACATCACGGTGCAGAGTCCTCAATCTACTAAGGCACGAAGATGCATACAATAGCGGTGCGGAATCCCTATTATCCAGAAGAAAAATACCACTCATGGGCAGCTCACATATGAATTTCCTTAATAAAATCTCATTCCTAACAATTTTGGAGTGACTTTATATTTTTAGAAAGTCATGTCTACTATTTCAAGTATGACTTTCCAAAAATAGTAATTCACCTCCAATCAATGGGTAAACAAGTATACCTGAAGGAAAATCACTTAGCTTATGATTAATCAATCGTAATAATTAAATCTTGACTTAAACCTCAATATTATTAATATTATTATTATCTTTTATGAGACTACGATATTATTATTAAAAGGGAATTATATCTCCTCAATCACTTCACACCTCTCTCCTTCATGACTCTCATGGATCTATGTAACTCTCTCTATTTTAAATATTACATTACACTCTCTTTTATGCACTCATCAAGGAATGGCATATTCCTCTTACACTCATTAAATATATGTCATAAAATATTCCTCTTACACTCACTTTAATGCATATGTTACACTCTCCTCAAATAAGGCATGCATACCTCTCCTTAATGGCATAAGTTACACTCCTCCAAATGGAATACAATGCATGCATATTACTCCTCCTTTATGACAAGAATTGGTTGCTCCTCCTATATATGAGTCTCATGTATTCTCATTTGGGGAGGAGAGGGGTAATGCGAAGAGTGGAAGAGACTTGAGGAATATTGTGAGATGGAGAGATATGGAGAGTATCCAATTACTTCCAAAACAAATCTAAATTTCTTACTAATCTACTAAGTATCTATGGAGGTTGAACATGAGTGGTATTTAGAGGAAGTGAAAAATATATTCCTTAGTTTTCCTTGCATCTCTCTCTCTACTATTGTATTTTTGTACTGTTTGTGAGCTTTTGCAGCTCGGGGGTTCTAGGGGGAGGATTTCTCCCTGGATATGGTTGGGTGGAAAACCGGATGGTTCAAATGAGTTGGTTAAGGGATCGAAGGTGGATCATATTCTCAACAATTGGAGCTGAATATCTCTTCAAGTATAATTTCCATTGTCCTAAAATTATAGTATAGCTTTAGCATAAAATAAAAATTAGACATTTAAATTTTTGTAAGCATCTAATTTTTGTTTAGGCTTATGTTATCTAGAATATTATTGATTAGTTAAAAATGAAGACTAGATTAATCTATATGTATGGATGTTTAGATATCAATATTGGTGTTATTATTGGTGTAGTTTATGGTACTAATCTTGGTATTGTAGCATTTGAGAAAGGAAAGAAAAATATTGTTGAAGGTAATTGAAATAAATAAATTCCAAAGGACTTGGGTAAGTATTTCATGATTTATGGTTTCTTTCAAGTAATTAGATGCATGTTTTAGAAATGGTTTTAGGATAGTTTGCAAAGTGTTTGAAAAAGTCCGCGAATGAGTAATGTTATTTATGCATGAATAAGTGCTAACTTGCATCTTACATCAGAAGTAAGAAACTGGAAATGTACCCAAAAAATACCTGGAGGAATTACAGAATCAACCCTTAAAATAAAATACAAAAGTAATGACAACTAAAATATGGTTTGGAAGATCAAATGCTTGAGGTAAGTTGGAGATAAATTTCAGTTATGGCTTATGTTCCATATTCTTATCAATAATTCAATGTTTTGTTATTCAAGTTGTTGTAATAGTACTATGAGAATTTTGACAGAAAGCCTTAATGGTTGTAGCATTCAGGGTTGCCATATGTTTGTTAAATTGTAGCAATTGGTGCAAAAAGCTTGCCAATCATGTCAAATGAATTAGCTTGTGGGTGGTAAAATGTTTCAAGAACTCATATGGTGGATTTAGAAATCTGTGATTTCAATGAGCATATCTTAGTAGCATAACTGGTTGTTTTTCCTCATGTAGAGGTGTAGTTGTAAGTTTTCATTCCATATGTTTGACAAAAGTCATAAATGAAACATTTAGGCTATCAATTTTGTTGTTTTCAAGAAACTCATTCCTGGGCATTTTTAATTCGATTCAGCCCAACATGAGGGGGTATCCATGCCAAATGGACATGTAACCCCTGATTTCATTCCAAAAAATTACTTTTCAGAACCCAGATCAGAAATCTGGGCGATTTGGCAGATTGCCGGTGTGAGTTATGTGTGCCTATTATTGGGTTTTTGATGAAAAACTAAGATTATTTAGTCCATGTTTTAAGATGTAAAGATTTAAAGTTTCAATTCTGAATTTTATGAGATAAATATGTTGAAGAATAATCTTAAATTCATTGTTGCTAAGTGTTTGACAAAATTCCTCAATGACTTTTAATTGCATGCTTGCAAAGTGTTTGTCATAAGGGCTCAATGAGTGTAGAGTGCATGTCTGCAAAGTGTTTGTCAAAAGTCTTGAATGGTTGTAGCTTTTGTGCATATAAATTTTTAGTGTAAAATTCTTAGTTACTGTTGTTTTTATGTTACTATAAATTATAAATAAATTATTTAATGGGTGTAGCTTCCTATGTCTGCAAGTTTTTAGCATGAATGTGAAAATGAATTTAATAATTTGTTGAAGTGTGAATAAGACAATTGTTTCTTGCATTATCTAAAGCTTTCAATAAAAAAATGGGCTTGTTGTTGGAAACAAATTTTACAATGGCTAATTCTTTAGGATTTTGTGCAAATGAGTATTAGTGATTATGTGACATCTACTTCTCTATCTCACTGATGGTGGGTAAGGTGGGACCTTACAATTGAAGTGAAAGAATCATTGAGTACCATATCCACCTTGGGATTTTTAATTTATATTATTTAACAATCACGCTCTAATATATTATTTCATAAGCAATAATATGGTACATATAGATGTTTGAGATCCAAACCTTACCTAGAAGAACAATTTATATAGAGAAATAACTAGCAAAATATAATATTGTTTTAATGCTTAAGCTATCATGATTGTTTAATTTGGTTTACATAGTTCATGGGTAGTTTTTGGAGGAGGATCATACCATCTCCCAACCTAGAAATAGAAATTGAGGGAGTGAAACCAATAAACCTTCTTAAAGTTAATTCTATTTGGATGGACTACAAGGAGTGCATAAAACCAATATCCTTCATCTCCAACTTTGAAGCAAGGTCCTTATACATCCATATGAGCTTCTTTGATCTATCATAAATATATTATCAACATAATGTATGAAGATGAGTTTCTCACCGTAAATAAGTACATAGTACAAATTAAAGTTTGCCTCATTCTTGGTGAATTCCAATCCAAGTAGCTCATACCCATTAATCATGAAGTGTCATGGATGAGGTTCCTTCTCAAGTATGTATAATTACTTTAATCTACATAAATGAGATTTATTCCATGCACTTCAAAGCCCTGAGGTTTCTCAATATGCAATGTCTTCCTCATTCACCCCATTGGGGAAGGTATTCTTGTTAATAATTATATAATACTCATGTGTAGAATCTTAGAGTAATTTTTCCCCTTGGGAGTACAAGAAGAACCTAATTAAGAAAAGTAAAAATTCCTCACAAGCAGTTATCATTATAAGATAAATCATCTACCATCTCTACCCATATTTTTCAACATCATCATGGTGATAGTTGATAGACTTTTCAAGTATGCACACTTTGTGAACTATCTCATTCCTTAAAATCCATTACAATTGCTACTGCATTTATGGAAACAATTCAAAAGCTACATGGAAACCCAAAAATTATTGTATATGATAGAGATCCCATTTTCAATGGAATTTTTTGGATAAAATTATTTTCTTATCTTGGTACTAAATTAGCTTGTAGCTCATCTTATCATCCTTAATATGATGAGAAAACAAAGATAGTAAACAAATTTTTAGAATAATATCTTTATTGTTGTGTATATGATAAACAAACACAATCAATCAAATGGTTACCCTTGATAGAATGTTGGTAAAACACTTATTTCCATACCGTAACAAAAATGACCCCATTTATGGCACTTTATGGATATCGAACACCATCCATCACATCATATTTAAGAGATAATCATAAGGTTAAAGCAATGGAATATCACATCAAGCATCAACAACAAGTTCTCCAACTCTTAAAGGATAACCTGACTCTGTCACATAATCAAATGAAACAATAGGAATATTAGCATCGTAGTTAAATAATTTTTGATTCAGGTGATTTGGTAATTTTATGAATACAACCATACAAAAAAATGTCCCTCAAATAAGCTATGAATTATAATAAACTATCACCCAAGTACTATGGCCCTTACAAGGTGTTGCAAAATATTATTATTGTGGTATACAAATTAGAGTTACCTACATCTTCGTGAGTCCACCTGGTTTTCCATGTTTCACGCTTAAATAAGGTTATATGTGACAAGCTTCCAGTTCAACAAATATTTTTATAACTTGATGAAGAAGAAAAAATCATACTAAAGCCTTAAGAAATCACAAAAACAAGTATTTGGTAGCTACATAACAAACCAATTTCAGAGTATCTCATTAAGTGGAAGAACTTACCTATTGAAGATTCCACATGGGAAGATAAGTATTTTTTTCAAAAGCATCCATAACTACTCAAGAATTGAGGAGAACACTTTTTTCAAGGAGAGGGGCATTTTAGTTCCCTATAGTACTAGTGTATCCCCCATATTGTATAGTTGTGCCCCATAGAATCCCATTATTTTTATTTTTTTCCCATACATTATTATTGTCATGTAGGCCCTAATTATATTTTGACCCCTTAGACTCTTATATATACCACTGAGGTATTTTAATTTGAATCATCAAAGAATTGTTCATTTATGTGATGTAGAGTTTTCCCCCTCAAAGAGGCATATTTCCAAGTCGGTTATCTATCTTTTCTTATGTTTCGTGATTTGGTTACATAACACCATAGCTTTAGTAATTGTGGTTCAAAGATGAAGTAGTGTTAAATTAGGACCAAATCAATATTCTAGTAAGAGTGGAATTGGTTGAAGAAGGAACATAATTATTGAAGAATTTTTCATTAAGACATCTAAATTTGATTGCAACATACTTTAATCAAAATATTTGAATTATGAAGGATGAAATGCATATTTATATGGATATCAGTTAAAATTCTCCACCTGTGCCACTAGAAATTCATCAACATTCTTTATTTACTAAGAAGCCTTCAATTTTCATCATATAATGTGCGAAGCACATGAGGCCTTTATACAAGTGTTATCCTCCATGGGTCAATAAAGCTACTAGTTTTGGATGCTCTGTCTATAGTAGATAAAACATGGGAAATTTTACTACAGAGAGTTCCTCAAGTTCAAAGAGTAGAAAGAGTTGAATAAGTTGGATAGTATGAAGAATAGGTGAAACAACATGATGAATAAGAAGAAGAAGAAGAAGTAGTAGTAGTTATTGAGAAACATTCAGATATTTTTGAGAAATCGAAATAAATAATATATCCCTTAACTTCCATAATGAGTGATAATGATATTGAAAACACTGGTGAAAACCATCTTAAATAAAAAAATGATCCATGTCTTATTGTGGAGAAATTATCTACCAATATTGGAGTAAGCTCTTCTTCAAGTAAAATGGGGAGTACCACAAAACATAGAATTTTAGTTAGGTTCTTAGGATAAAGATAACAATAGTTATAGAAATGATAAGTTCTTGGTACATTACTAGTGTTGTTACACAAGAACCAGCATGAGTAAACCTTTAATTGCTACATAAGAACTAGTTATAAAGGTTCTAGATGCTCAAGCCATAAACAAATGGATGTTGCTATACAAAAACTAGCATTATAAAATATCATTGCCACTACACAAGAAATATAAATAGAGACAATTGTTATATAAATTCTTCCATAAAGAGATAGATGATCTATAAGAACTTGTTGTAAGAAAAATATGCTACAAACAAAATTTCCCTTACAGAGAGCAAACTTAAGACAAAACAACTATCCCACAAGAATTAGTTACTATAGAAGTATAAGAATCCTTCGAAGAACACATTGTTGCAAAAATATAAAAAATAAAAATAAAAGGACCCTATTGATCATCCTACACAAAAATTCTAAGAAGAATAATTTTTAACAATAAAGCCAATAAGGAAAGAAAAGAATAAATGGTCCAAATTTTTATTAGGTAAAATTTATATACAAATCTTCTTCTTATAGACTTCAAAGGAAATTTTCTAAATTAGGAAATGAAATAAGAAGTTGAGAGTCTATACTATAATATAGGACAATAAGCATGCAACCTAAAGGTGATAGGTGATAGCCCCATATGGGGAAAACGCTTTTTGCATGTTATCCTCTCAGTTTATAACAACCTGTCTTTCAATCAATCTATGAAAGGGCAGTGGTTTCTCTCACTTATCAACTACAGAACAACACTAGTGTTGTTGGAATTCATTCTATGTTTTATTCTATAGACATGTGTAACTCCAATTATTAATTGCATTGCAGAAATATTTTGAGGTAGTTGAGATATTCTTTCTGGAACCATCTCTTTAATTTCTCTCATTTCTGTTAACTTTTGTTTAGTTTCTTTTTTATGTTTTTCATCCCAATTTTTGTACTTGCACATCATGTACTTGACAACCTTTATGTGTTGTCCCATTTTACTATGGGGCTGAATTTTGTCTGATGGACATCAGTCTGGGTTTTATACTCACTGTCAATGGTTTTCCCTTTCCTACAAACATATTTTTACACTTCTAATGATAGAATGTCTAAAATTTGCAATCTGTTTAGTACTCTATATTTTTTTTTTTTGCAGTTGCAAGATGTTTTTGCATGTCTTCTTTCCCATGGTTACTATATGAACCATGGTTGTGTGCATTTTTGTTGAAAATTTGTTTCAATTCTCTATAACTCTCTTGTCAAATTATGTTTCTAGAAGTATTAAATCAGCGTTATTTGATTTTGAACTCCTACTTTCCATTTTATCAATATTACTTCTATCTTTCAAGTATATACTTGAACTTTGAGGGAGATTTTCCGCGATTAGTGGTCCTTCAACTCCACACTTTTATCACTCTTGTTTCTACCTAACACAGTTAACTTTATACTACAATTTGTAGATTTCAGATTATTATTATTTTTCCTTCTAATTTCAAGAAATATGATTCCTCATATTGCTCCTTCTTATTTTTAGAATTAGGTCTAACTATTTTTCCATCCTCAGATCCTTCTGAGTGGTTTCATATCCTGTTCTCTTTGTTCCAGGTCTTCACTTTCATGCCTAGACCTTGACGTGAATTCCTGAGTCAACCTCTTTTGCCTTGTTTTGGCTTGCAACAATCTTCCATTGCTGGTTTTCAGCTAAAAATTTTCTCGTTTCTTTATCCATAGCCAATAATGGCATATTTTTGAATTGCGGGTTGTTCTGCACCACACAGGCCTCCATACAGCTTATCCCCTTTATTCATAGTTTCAACTGTATTTTTCTGTATTATTTCACTGTTCACATAAATGAATTTTGTGTAGAATTTTTCCAAAAAATTATAGCAGCATAGTCTTGAATTTTTAATTTCTGGTGTGAGGATACATCTACGCCCAGTGTTTCAACATGGGCTCTGATACCATCTGTAACCACTCTGCCTTCCATAATTTTTTTTTCTTTCTAATTATAGTATAATTACTCTCTTGCTGAAATTTATTGTTCATCATTGATGCATTCTATTCTTATACTTCGCTCACTATTTCTTCAATTTGTGACGAAATTATTTTTCTATATAATCGTCATACTCAAGACAAATTCTATGGTGATACTTTTGTGTATTTGATAATACACAACATCATCACTTATTACATCTTATCTTAATATAGGTTGATATTTTTGCAACATCTCTCTAACCTTACTTGTGTATTAATGCAGTAATAGTGACCCCTAACTATTACATTTTAGTTACTTACCTTACCCCTTCGATCATTTGTACTAATGTACTTATTAATTACTACTCTTTGTCTCATGCTACTAAAATACTCTTTCGTCTATTTAAAGGATTTCCATTATTTATTATCGTAGAATTTAATATAGCACTTTATGCACTTTAGCAATTTTTCTCTTTACAATATTTGATAATAATATGATCAAATTCCTCCCACTATGGTTTATTTTACAACCCATATTAAAGTTTTACCATTTTGGTTATTAACATTCAACTAATTTAGGAATTCATTTCGTGATTTCATTCAAACGCTATGATATGATTTTCACTTTATCATTGCTTAATAAAATCCTCTACTAAATACATTATAGAAATAATTCCTTTTGGTGTTCCTAGTGCAACCCTACCGTTGTACATCTTGGTTTAATAGTTTTTTACACCCCTAACCCTTTATAAGCTAGGCGTATATAACATTGTATTCTTGATTCGAATATACATATATATGAACTGACATTACGCTGGCTATAACTTACCAATCTTGCTAGTTGATATGAGACAACATAATCGTACTTTATATTCCCCTTTATTTATTATATTGGTATTCCATATCATAGTTTCCAGTTCTTTGTTTTACATATTTTGACAAGGTTTACATATTCTTGTCTGCATCTCATTAACCACCTTAATTGTGATCCACCTTATCTTAAAAACATACCCCATTAACCATCTATAACTTATGACTATTATCACTTTAATTGGAGGATCGGGCTGTACATAAAATCCCATTTCTAACATCGGAAAGTACCAGTAATATTTATAACATCACCATATTTTAGCACCTATGCAAATTTTTTAACTTAATACTTGATCATACTTGAGGTTTTCATAATGAAGTTCAAAATTCCTTGGTACCTTTTCTACTATTCCCTATTATCGGTTTAATTTAAATTCAACCTCGAATTTGGCATTGCATTTGAACACGATGTTACATCCCATATTGATTTTCTACTTTATTGCTCCACCCGTCACACATTAAGACTGGAGGAAGTGTATATATAGTTTGTTGAAAGAACATTTAATCCCATATCCTTGCTTGTACCTCCACAAACAAGCCTTGGGATCTTTCCACTTTCGAGTACGTTTTCTTAAAGGCAGTTACATGGCTTCTTGCTTCTCATCACACTGATGTACCCCACGTGGAGGGTGTAGATGGACTTAGTACTCTCCTGACCAAACAACAACCCTATTCTATTTGTCCAATATTTACCTATGATTTTTCTCAAAAATGGCTCTGCAACTCATCTTACCTATGCCGTCGTCTCAAATTTAGTTTCTGTTGTAGATAATTTCACAGAGGAAATCAAGAAATGTATCCATAGTGATACCGCCAATATGTTCATCCTTAATGCCCACAAACTTTGTTTCAGGTAAGCTCCATGCTTCTCGGCGTAATGTTCCCAATCATTTCGTTTTTATTTCAATGGAGTTCTATTTATCTCGAATGAGGTTTCAATTTTTGGACTAATCAGAACTTTGGTTCTTCTTTACCAATGTTTATTTTTGCTATAGGGTGCAGCTTTATTAATATTCAACAGTAAGGATTTATGTCCCCTGGTTTACCCACTTCTGCTGGTAAGAGTTCCTTTCCTTTTTTTATTTAATTAACCACTACAGTCTCTTTTCTTCTTTGGGTTTCATTTTTCTTCATTTGTGGACTGAATTGGAAGTTCCGTTGAACGTGAACAGATATTTGAACTTGGATGTTCCAACCAATATTCGATAATGGATTTCACCATGTCCAAATTTATTTTATTTTGGTAATATCCCCTCCTCATGGATCCTTTAGCTTATGCATCACTCCTTTGATATGGATTAAGGTTGAATCCGTTCTCGATTTCAAATTTAAAATCGGCAGTTCCTCCCTCTTCATTTTTCTCATTTTTGTGGTGTTTGAAATTCATGATGACATAAAATTTCTCAACTACTCTACCGTTTCACCCTTATACGTTTTCTCTTAAGTTATCGTTGTTTTTTAAGACTAAAATTAACAGAAATGGAAACTCTACTGGTATTCGATTTCCTAATTAATTTTTCTCTTCAGTGTGACATTTTTCAAGTTAAAATTTCTCATTTCATTTTCTTGGAAGGGTTCCAACTCTTTGATTTGATTTTTCCGTGTTCCAATATGAAGTTAGTGTGATTATGGACATTTCTCATGTTAGCTTGATTTCATACTATCTCCTTGGAATACGATCTCTATTAAATGGAATGACCTTTCCGCTGAGCCTATCTTGACCCAACTACTTGATAGGTTTTCTATTATGTTTTACCTCAATTTCCTTTTTAATGTAGAGTTGTTGAATTTATTGATAGCTTCTGTGCTTGTATGGGGAACTGATACTTCTTATTTCGTCAATATCTTCCTTCTAGAAGACATGCAAAATTTGTTCCATATAATAATAACAACAAATAACAATATTATATTCTAGTTTTTTTATAATAGTTCAACTTTCTACCCAGTTTGTATATTTCCCTTTTTCATAATCAGAATTCCATTTCCCGAATGATATTATTAGCATTAAAGTCATATAATGATTCAGATTCTTCCCTTAGGAAGCATGCAAGCTTTTAAACTCAAGTTTCACAGGGTACTAACACATGAAATTCCATTCCCAGGTATGTCCCTACTGCAATTTATCTATAGTATCTTCTTGCATATATATCTTTGTCCTTAAATTGTGATTTTAATTCCTTATGTGAACATAGGAATTTATATTGACACCTATGTTGGATTAGTAAGGTAATATACTATTCCCTTTTCAGATTTTAGATAATGTATTTAATTGTCTTCATAATTAAATTCTAATTAATTGTTTTTTGGTTTATTATACAAGAATTTTACCTTGACCCATTTCTTTTAAGTCCATCTGAGTATTCCTCACTCCAACATGGATAATCAATCTTATTCTTACGATATGCAGGTTGGTCTATAATTTGTTGGAATTTAGCCACTAAATTACAGGACGGAGATTCTTTTGTAAAATATGTACATAATCTATAGATTTATTTTCTTTATTCATGTATTGTATATAGTATATATTAATAAAATTTATCAGTACACTCTACCGAAATTTCATACGTTTGTATCTTTATTCGGTATACATACTTTTATCCTCTTTTTATGCTAAGATATACACTTGAGTTTAATTTTCTCATTTCTCTATAAAATTATGAGACTTAGTGATGTGTTAGATGGACTAAAATAGAGATCTACCATCATCTTGTCTTTAGATTTTATGAAATCTCTAGTATATATGTATTTATTTCTAATTCTTTTTTATTTTCAGAATATTTATGTTAATTACCTCCATTCCCATCTATTATAATTCACATAATAACAATTTTGAATTGAACATGAGTTTCCTCATAACCTGACAGCAGATTTGCACCTTCAATATTTCGTGTAGAATTTATGTTTGTTGGTTTCTAACAAGTCTATGGATGCAACCATACAAAACTAAACTATTTTCATAATGTTTAGGTTCTTTTAAATGCATCCGACTACAAACTAAAAATTTATATAAATACTCAGCATATATAATTTTTCATTTATCTTTCTTCACAAACCGTATTCCTCAAAATTATCATTCAAATCATTGTAGAAATTTTAAGCCCCACTCCGGTTTTCAATTTCTCCTTATTTCTCCCATAAAGTTAAATGACCATTCCCATAACCATACATTCAACAACCTAGAAATATAAATATTTTCTGAAAACACAAATTCTGGAAATTTCACAGTGCTGAAAATGCAGAAATAAAAACTCAAAAAAATAAATCTGCCACACACATAATTTTGACACGCTGATTTTTGGTCAAGATGACCCTAGAAAAACCCCCTACAACTCTTGGGGAAAACCAGTTTGAAAGCTTCTCTTTATTTCTGAATACGATTTTACAATGAATAGTAAAACATAGTAAAAATTACATCAAATACAAAACCCACTTATCTCGATTTCCGTGTCAACCTCCAACCTTGAAAATCGTACCAACAGTAAACAGAAAATTAACAGAAAAATTACAACATTAAATGTTGTACTTGCAACCTTGGAAAATGTGCCAGAATCTATTAGTGTCAGCCTTTGCAGCCTTCCTCCAGTGATCAAACATGCTTTTACAAGGTGATTTTAAGGTGTCAAGGTCAATTTTTTTCATTTCAGTGAGTCTTTAAGCAAAATTTGGTCACTAGGTATTAGGTCTAGGCTTTGTTTTCACTCCTTTCAAAGTTGTCCAAATGTCGATCCCTGTCACCATTTAGCTGAGTGTGCCATCATTCATAGGGTTTTCATCATCATTTCAAGTTCCACTGGGTCATTTTACACCTTGTTCATTCTTTAGTTGTGCCCAGGTAAGGTTCATTTCCCTCTCCTAGGGTTTTGGAGGTAATTTCTCTTGGATGGTCAAATCATCAACCAAACTTGTATCCTAATGTTCATACACCTTCCCCTATCCTTAATGTACCTTATTAAACACTTCCCATCACTGAGATCCCCCAAATTCCTCATTTTCACACAAACCCTAGTTTTTTGCTACAGCTTGGCAATTTTCTGGGCTAGGCCTGTGTTTTTCCCTTTTGGACCCCTTCCCCTCACTCAATCTCTGAAATTCCACTTTCCCCTGCTTCCTAACATCCCTCCCTACTTCAAAAAATTTTCTCAAGAATTTACAAGCCCCTTATCCCCTTCATTTCGCTTCATTTCGACAAATCCCTTGTTCCACACATCGGGATAGGTTTTACTCCATTGATGTTTCTGAGCAATAAAAGATGAATTTTGGAAAAATGAGAGAGGTTTTAGTCCAAAACAGGCCAAGGAAGAAAAACCTCCTTCACGTTTTACACAGGTGTCATTTTTTTATAGAAATGTCAAACATACCGTTTCCTTAGGAGAATTGATGCACCTCTGAAGTGACCTTGGGAAAATCAAGATTTCTCCTTGTTTGGTTGGAAAATTGACTTGTTTGATGAGTCAAATGATAACTAGACACAAATATCTTTCCAATGAGCTATCATGCGCTCAATTTGGAGCTGATAAATACTTTTAAAAGTTGACTGCAACAGCACTCTGCCTTGAGGCAGCCTCATTCTGCTCATTTTGACCAATATTGGGAGATTTGATTTTTTCCGAGGCAAATGAACTCCAAATTGACAAATTCTAGTTGGGTTGAAAATTAGACTCAATAAGCTTTCCAACGAGCTATCCCATGCCCAATTTGGACACCAGGAAGGCCTCCAAAATCCTCTTGCAAAAAGGCACTATGCATTGAGATGGCGCTACGCATTGGGCAGTGGTTTGCAGTGTCATTTTGTAACTGGCACTACGCATTGAGATGGAGCTACGCATTGGGCTAAAAAGCTTGAAATCCATTAAAATCTTCCACCAAAGCTCTCAAATTTCTAAATTCTTCATTTCCCAAATAAGTTAACATCCCTCCATGACCAATGAATGAATTTCTCTTAGTGCTTATGGTGATTTAATGAGAAAAAATCAAAACCCTACCTCTTTACATTTCTTGCCAAAAGAAGTTGCATAGGGTTTGCAAATTGCAAGTTTCACTGCCAATTCCACTCCAAGCCATTTCATTTCCCATCATTCCCATTTCCCATTTCACGTGATTATAGCCTATCACTTTCATTACCCCATTCCTCCATATTCCCTCCCATTTGACATATATTTGGCGATCCAATAAAAAACACCAAATTTTCATACAAGACAACACAGACCTTGCAAATTCTCATGGAGACGAATACTTCTTATGACCAAGACAGTGACTCTACAACTGAATTGCATGCACCAAGGAAGCATTAAAGCGTCGCAAAAGGAATGATAGACTCCAAATTTTGGCCGAAGCTTCTTTGGCCCAGCATAGCGCTTGATGGTGGGCATTCAGCCCAAATTTCAAGAAATTTGGGAAAAAAAATTTCAATTTTGAATTTTTGGGCCTAAACACAAATTTTCCTGCCCGACGCGTAGCGCCACTTGGCGCGCGCTTATAATTGGCAGCTCTTATGGAGGAAAACTTTGCATTTCTGTATTTTTCATCAAAATTTATGCATGCCTATGGATTACCGAAGGATTTCATCAATTTCTGGGTTGCCTAAAGGGTCAAAAACACCTCAAAAATGACCTTTCTACCACTTTTTGCACACACAGGAAGCAGTGTTGGGAGATAGAACTTTTGGAGGGGAAAATAGCAACCAAATCCATAAATTCCACTTGGGTTGGAAAGTAGACATGAAGGGATTTCCAACAAGCTATCCTACACTCAATTTGGACTTAGGGAAGGCCCTCAAAATCAGCCTCAAACTTTTGCTACGCATAGAGATTTCAAGCGCGACGCATAGAGATTTCAAGCGCGACGCATAGAGAAATTTGGCTTATTTTTCACTCAGTAGCTCAGATTTTCGCCTAGTTATGACTAGTTTGACTTTTTCATGTAAATATTGATGTAACTTGATGTAATTTCATGAATTTGATGTAATTTTGGCACATTTTTACTCATCTTAGTAGATTCATTCACTAAAAAGTGAAATGTAAGTGAATGAATCAGTTTCCTATCATATAGAGGCAAGTTGTTTCATTGCCTATTTTTCAGTTCTTAGTTTAGATATGGTTGAAACAGCTCCTAGAATGATGAGCTCGACCCCTAGAGGCATGGGAATGAGTTAGGCTTGTCTATATCATGTAGTTCTTCAGTCATTTTCAAGGTTGGACTCTTGGGATTGTTTGGAGCTTCATTGTACATTTCATCTCTGCATTTTGGCAAAGGAATAGACCAAGGTTTGCAACACTCTTTGGGATCCATGTGGCTCTATGTTTTGATGGTGTGTTTCTCTCTGTGATTTGTAAGTTTACTGATGTTTCATGTCTATCATTTCCCTTCTTCTTTCTTCTTAAGTTAAACAAACAAGTGATAAAGGTGGAATTCATTAGATTTGCAGTGCTCTGCCTTGAAGTTTTGTTTAATTTTCCATGTTTTCAAACTGTTTCGAGAGGATCCTTGCAAGCCTCTTTACCTCTTTAGCTCCTCACCGGTTTGAGCTACCCATTCATTCAATCCAAAGCATTAAAACAATTGCCTTCCTTGCCCCATTTAGAACTCTGCAAAAACTAGGCCTTTTTCCCGGACCCAAAATCTGCCTTTCCTTTTGATTCCAACAAAACCCCCAAAATCAAATCAAACTCTTTTACATATATACCTAGCCTAAAATCAGCTTTTGTTTAAGTCATCTCAAGCCTCACTGATCAATTTTTCGCTGAGATTGACAAGGAGAGAGCCCTCTCCTGATCTGGTAGGGCTAGCTACCAGACTGAGCGTGGTTTGATGTTACCCTGAACTTTGCCTTCCTTCAGCCTGAGGTAGATTTAGGCAATAACAGAATCTACCTGTACGGACTATACAGATTCTATATGAAATCATACAGCATTCCCTCCTCGATTTTCGTGCGTTGAAACAGCCTCGAAATTTGTGTCCTTGACTATCGTAAACTGCTCCTCGAAATCTGCTCTATACCTTACCTCGAAATGCATGCAACCTTGCAGTACGGATTTTATGTCTTGGTAAACATGGCAATAAATGTGGTTGTATGGAAATTTTGCCTTGGGAAATGTGCCCTCCTGTTTTATGGATTTTCTGTGTATCTTTTGTTGCTCTCCCTCTGCTCAGAAATTTCTCTTTTGCTTTCTCTCCTCCTCTCTCAATCTGCTCATGAAAGACTGAATGATATTTTCTCTCCTTTTCCTCCTTTAAACTAACCCTAAGTGAATTTTGGGGAATCCCTAAATCCAATGGCTAAGATAGCTTTAAATCTAGGGCTAAGGTTAAATGCTCATTTAAATCTCACTTTCTGTTTTTTAATTCATCTCACTTTAATAAATACCCTCTTAGTCATTTATTTCCAAAGTCACTTTTCACTTTCTAATTTCACATTGAATTGATTAAAGTCAC
This sequence comes from Pinus albicaulis, assembly GCA_034641835.2. NCBI lineage: Eukaryota > Viridiplantae > Streptophyta > Pinopsida > Pinales > Pinaceae > Pinus > Pinus albicaulis. The sequence goes on from CM076573.1 coordinate 408,996,223, forward strand.
TTAAAAATTAGACTTAGTAACTTTATCAAAGTCGCTTTTAAATTAGATTTGACTTTCTAACTTTATAAAGTCACTTTAGGAGAAAAATTAAATTCTTTTGAACAATTTTCCCTAGGCCAAAGATCAAAGCCTTAGGGAACTATCTGTCCTCCAGTAACCAAATTTCAACACTCCCTCTTACCGAGGAAGGTGTTCCTCACCACACCCATCTTGTCTCTGAAGTAGACATGCTTGCCATGTGGTAAGGCTTTGGTAAGAATATTTGCAACCTGCTCATCAGTGGGAATGTACTCAAGCTTCACAGCTCCCTTCTAAACATAGTCTCTGATGAAATGATATTTGATCTCCATATGCTTTGACCTGTCATGAAATACTGGATTCTCCGTGAGTTTAATGCAACTCTTATTATCACATTAAATCACTGAAGGTCTCAATGGTTAACCAAATAAGCCAATCAACATCTTTTGAAGCCATATGGCCTCATAACTAGCTAGACTGGCTACCATGTACTCTGCTTCCGCTAAACTCAATGCTACTGAGTGCTTCTTTTCACTGAACCACGACACCACTACTGAACCCAACCTAAAACAACACCCTGAAGTGATCTTCCTATCACAAGCACAACCTGCCCATTCAGAATCAGTGTAACCTTCCAATATCACTCCATCTCCCTGCCTATAATCCATACCATAATCCACTGTCTCATGCAAGTACCGCAAAATGTGTTCTGTAGCAATCGAGTGCATCCTTCTCTTCTCACACATGAACTATCTCATCGTGTTGATTGCAAAACATTTATCTAGTCTAGTGTTGACCAAATACATCAAGTAACCAATCAACTGTCTATATAATGTGGGATCCACCAACTTGGAATCTAAAGTATGAAGCTTCTTCTAGTTGGTGATCATACGTGTCGACATCGGTCTACAATCCTCCATGTGGAATCTGCTAAGGATGTCTACAATATACTTCCTTGATCCTAGGAAGAAATGCCCCTCCTCCTGCCACACCTCCAAACCCAAAAAGTAATGCCTCAGGCCAATGTCCTTCATCTCAAACTCCGACGCAAGATCTCTCTTACAGCTCTCTATGAGTCTCTCTTCACTCGTAATGACCAAGTCATCCATATACAACACCAGAATGAGAGGCTCCCCACCTATCACAATAAAGTATAGGTTCAGATCTGAATCACTCTTTGTGAAACCCATCTCCTGTAAGTACATATCAATCCTAGAGTACCAAGCTCTAGGAGCTTGCTTCAGGCTATAAAGGGCCTTCTTTAGTCTGCATACATGGGAATCCTTCCCATGTGCCTCAAAGCCTTGTGGTTGCTCAATGTAGACCTCCTCTTGTATGAAGCCATTGATAAATGTGGTCTTCACATCCATCTGGTGGATCTTCTAACCCATCTCAGTTGCTATCGATATAATGGAGCGAATGGAAGTATAGCTGTTACACCATTTTTTGGTCATCTAACCTATTATCATTAGATGGACCCAAGTACACCATGTAAGACCAATTTAACCCTAAGTAAAATTGCCTTCACTATGTAAAATAACTTAATAAAACACATTTATTAGGTTGTTTATGGTCTAAACAGGAAACCCCAAAAGGAAATATTAAACAAACCTATATTTGTTTGATTTTCCTGGTCATGTTTAACCCAAAACAAAGAAATTAATTAGATAGATCTTTATTTATCTTATTATTTTCTAGGAATAATTATTTAAACCTTATTTAAATAATATTCCTTGTTAGATATGACTAAATCACCCATAAATAATTAAATAAATCATTATTTATTTGATTATCTTTTAACCACCTCCTTAAAATGATAAATAAATCATTTATTTATTTATTATTCACAAATAAAGGGATTTGACCCAAGTCAAATACTTTTCCCCTCCAACAAATATAATAAAATATTCCATAAAAGGTGGATCTAGATTTGGTTAATGTTATTTTAATCATGCACCAAGATCTAGAATGACCCAATATTTTGTTATAAATAGGAGGTTTTTTCCTACCATTCTTCACCTTTTGTTGCCTATTGGATCACTCTGGATCTAAACTCTTGGTCTGACTTTGAGCCATTATCATTGTCATATTTCCCATTATTTGCTGTGTGAGCTCCCTTTGAGTTCTATCTTTGTCTGGGTTTTCTACACCAACAGGAGAGAGAAATGCTAGATCTGAAGTGCTGAGGACTTCCAAGAACCCATCCCATTGAGGAGAATTTTAAACATCTTCTTGTTTTCCTCCCAGGTGCCCTTAATACAAAAAATTATTTCAAAAATTGTTCTTGTCTTGTATATTGGATGTATGGAGCAAAACCTCATTTTGACTGCTTAATGTCTCTATATGCATAGATCTAGTTTTTTGCAGCACTTGTCTTGATCAACTAACTGCAGATCTGAAGATATTGGCAACCATATTTGATGTTAGGGCTATAAGTTATGCGTAGCTAAAGTGGTCTTTTTTCGTACACTTCGACAAAAGATTCATACTAACAATTGGCGACTCCACACGAGTTTTCAATTATGACCGTTGTCATTTTTCATATTCCTGCATATCCAGCTACTTCAAAACCTAGGGTTTCTTTTCAGCTTTTTGTTTTTCCTATTTTCATGTTGTTTTTCACCTATAAAACCCTAAAACATTAAAATTTCTAACTTCGCGTGTTTCTGGCCCTATTGCGCAGGTGACAGACATCAGCCGCAACTGAGACGACAACTTTTCCAGAAATCTGCCGCCGGGACACCCGGAGCTTCAGGTCGCACTTTTCAGCCCAAAACCTGTGACCTGGACCTCCAGGTCGCACTTTTCAGCCCAGTACCTACGACCTGCACAGAAAACAAGTCAGAACCTGCGACCTGCCAATTTTTCTGCTCTTTTCCTGCAATTTTTCTGGGTTTTTATGAAGCTTCTGTCAGGGTTTTCCAGCCTCTGTCTCAGCCTGTTTCGACCTCTTTCTGATCTGTTTTGCTCATCTAAGCGGGAACATAGCTCCCTAGGGCTTCAGTACCCTCCACTTTTGGTGGAAGAGTTTTAACTATTTCAGGTGTCTGTTTTCAGAGTTTCAACCGCCCCTTTTCCAGATTTGATACCTCCTTTTCAGATCGCTTTTAATCAGCTCTCCTCCCTTTCAAATCACCTCCTAAAGATTTGTTTGGATCTACCTTTAGGGCCTCCTCCTTGCCCCTTCTGCTTTTTGCTGATTTCCTCCTTTTTTCCAGCCAACTTGCCTCTGCCTCTTGGCTGTGATCTGCACCTCTTTTCAGCAGATTTCTCCTTTAGATCCCTGTCCCTTTCAACCCTAGATCTATTGGCCTCTTTTTAGTGTGTTTTGACTAGATTTTTTCCCTCTTTTAGATTAGTTTTGAGAGACCCGCCTTCTTGGGTTAGATCAATGCACTAGTAGCTGTTAATTTTTTGTTATTTCAGCATTATATACTGTTTTTTGTAACATTATTTTCAGTTACGCAACAAAAATTTTCTCTTGCTCTCAAAATGAAAAGGGTTTAAAAATTAAAATTAACGCATGCCACACACTCACCCTAAGCGAAGAAGAGCCTGGTTTACACCGCCAGGCAAAGACTTTAAAATCAATTGACACTGCACATTTTTGCCCTTGTTTCGACATTGTAATCACTTGATTCTGCACCTCCCTGCCTTTGTCGGTCGTTCTTCTTTCCCTTGTGTCGTGTTTGTTTTGTCACCATTGCGCCCCCAAAGCGCACATCCCGGAGACTTCTTAGCCTTCACCCTCAGTTTTCGGTCGATCGACCTACTCCTTCCCACCGTCATCGAGTTAGTCCTCCTCCGAGTCCGCACTCCGACTCCTCTTCTGATTCATTGGGTTCTCCTTTTCCTTCTGGTTCTCCCCCTATCACCTTCACTATGTCTGGTCCAGGGCCTAACGCTAGCGGTAATCCTGGCCCTAATGTCGGGACTACTACTAGTGAAACCACCACAGGAACTACCTCGGCTGCACCTTTTCTCCCGTACATGGTAGGCCTCAGCCTCCCCGATTTCAATCAGTTGATCAATGACCCTATCCGCCACGATGTTTGTTGGCCTGCTATGCCAACCAAGCTCCCCTCCGACATCCCTAAGTTTGAAGGCCTTGCTGGAGACGATCCAACCAACCATATCCGATCTTTCCACATGTGGTGTTCCTCCAATTCCATTACCGATGACTCCATCCGTCTTCAGTTGTTCCAACACACACTCACAGGCGAAGCTTCTAAATGGTATGTTGATCAGCCCACCTCTTCCCATACCACCTTTGCGACCATTTCCCAAGCCTTTTTATCTTATTTCCAGCTCCCCCTCCGATACGACACTGGTATAGAGCTTTTGACTTCTTTCCGTCAATCCTCTTCAACCCACCTTTCCACTCATGTCCAAGAATGGCGGAGAAGAAGGAGCTTATGTCGAGCTCCCCCCTTTGAATATCGGGTTTATATGGACTAGTTCCCTCGCACTCTCTTAGCTCCCATTGGCAAAGATGTCGCCTCCCATTTCCCTCAAACCGAAGAAGCCGCCCTTCAAATAGCCTTGCAATATGACCTAATCTACGCTCAGTCTGGTTATGTTTATACCGTCCTTCCTGACCTCCCCAGGCCTGGTGGCGCTAATGCCCCAGGGGCATCTCATTCCGCCGATGGTATCGTTGGAGCCCTTTCTCATCCGTATGCTCAACCTCCTATGGGCTATGGTCTCCCTCCGGGAGGGGCCAGCACCTCTAGCACTTTTCCCCCTCCAGGTAGCATGTATCCAGGATATGGCATGCCTGATCCTTTTTCCCAACCTCCTGCTTACCTCAATGTTGCCTAACCTAACCATTATCCTTATCCGCAGCCTGGTGCGCCAGCTCCTCCAACATATACGCTTCCGCCTCCCTTACCTCCTCCGCCCCCGCAACAGCACCTACAGCCCCCTCCAGGGCAAGTCTTTGCACAGCAGGGCATGATTAATCCCCCTTCTCAAAGAAGGCGGAGAGGCAATCCAAATCAATCCGCCCCTGGTATGCATGGACCCAATCCTCAAGGTACTGACCCTAACACTGCTAACCAGCAACAGGGCACTCAGCCCAAGCCGGACAGGCCTCTTTGCACCAATAAGCCTTGTTCATGTTGCGGTGTTTACGGTCATTACACCCACAATTGTCCCCTCTTACCACAGATGCAGCAGATGTGGGAGTCTCAAGCCACATTGCGAGGAAAACATGCCTCCCCTCACGCTCCCCCTAATGTGGCCACTACTCAACCAGCTGTGTTTACTGATCCTTTCCCTCAGCAAGGATTCGTGGCTGCCCAACCACCTGACGGACAGGTCGCCACTCAACCTTCCCCTTCTGGTTCCTCCGATTACCAAATCCTCATGATGAACTCTGATCCATCCCCAACCATCAACCTTCACCTTCAAACTCGGTCTCGCCAGTACCCCAAGCCTTCCGCTCAGTCTGCCCCCGAGTCCCCTCCTTCAGGTTCTATAGAGCCTCTTTCGACATCCAATGGTCCCTTACATATCCCTCAACCCAAAGTTGAGGTTCATACCCAGATTCCTAAGGGACCATTACGTCGAAATGCTGCTCCTGGTCGAGCTGCTCATGCGTATAGCATAGTAGATGATTTGGCACAATCTCCTACTGTGATTTCCACATTGGAACTCCTCCAGTCGTGCCCTTCCCAAAATAAGGCTCTGCTATCTGTCGTGGGTGCTGTAGATCCTGCCGATGACCAAATTATTGTTTTCGATGCTCATCAATCAGACCATCCTCCTCTTCCTGCTTCCGTCGCCTTCCAAATCCCAGTCAAAATTTGGAATGCCAACATTTCTCGGTGTATAATTGATGAGGGGGCATCCACCTGTGTGATGTCTGCTTCGGTTTGGAAGCAACTCGAATCTCCTGAGTTGGCCCCTTCCACGATCACCCTTCGAGCGTGGGACGACCATGCCTCCTAGCCCATTGGCCTTTTCCGTAATTTTCCTATCACCCTTGCAGGCAAGAGCGTTTGCGTTGACGTCGAAGTCATCGATGCCACTGTAGACTACAACATTCTATTGGGGTGAAGCTACACCTATGACATGTCTGCTGTCCCATCCGCAGTTTTTCGCAAGATGTCTTTTCCTCACAATGGAAAGATAGTCACCATCAACCAGTTGACTTATCATGAGCCACCGTCTCAGACCTCCCTGGAGACGACCATCTCTTCTGTAGCCAATAAGAAAACCATTGATTCCTTGACCAGTGTCTCTCTCGGCATCTACAAAGACTCCTCCTTTCTTGGAACTTTCCCTCGTCTCCCTCCTCCTCATATCTCTGATCCCAGCTTATCGAATGTTTGCATGATGCAATCGTCTCGAGCTGCCCTTAAGCGACCCGCTTCGGCTAGTCAGCAACCTCAAATTCAACCTCGCCCACCGCAACCCGCTCCTAGCCATTCATCTCAGCCAACCGGACCTCCTCCTTCTGGCCCTTCTCCTACAGCTTGTATCCCTGAACCCCTCTATCCTCCCGGGTCGGTTCCCCCAGGCCTCAATGAGCTCGGAGTCGTCCCTCCTAGTCATTATCCCGCTGGTCAGATACCTTTCCTGGCTCCCCCTCCTAGAGTCTATATGGTCCCTGTCATGGCCACCCTCTCTCTCCCTAACCTGACCCTGGGCATACCCGTCTGGTACCTTGACCCTCCAGCCGCTACCCCACCTGGTCACCCCAAACCCTATCTTGCTTTGACACCGGTTCAACTAGTCCCCCTCGCTTCCTCCATGTCCCCCGCACCTCCCCAGGACCCTACCCCTGTGGTGACGGCTCCAGGAAAGAAAGGCAAAGCTCGCAAGTGGCATCTAAAGACAAGGTCACACCGACTGACCCAACTCCTCCTCTGCCCACAAAGCCTTGCGACTTGTGTGATGTCGTCGGTCATGCCACCCATACTTGTCCTGAATTGCCCCGCATTTAACCCATGGTTAAAGTCGCGTTCCCTGAGTCTACGGTCCCTGACCCCTCTCTCCCGTCCTCGCTCGTAACCAAGAACCCAAAAACTATTCGCACCAACAAACCCTGTGCTTTGTGCAGTGTCCATGGCCATTATTCCCACCATTTTCCTCACCTAACGCATTACCGCGCCTCTTTAGAAGTAGTACACGAATATGAGGTTGCACAACATCAGTCTGCCTCTCCCATACTTGCGCAATATGCTTCGGGTCAGCTTGAGGATCCCCCCACTCCCATTGACATCCCCTCCCTGATGTCCAGATGACGGAACCTACTACCACCATTCTTTACCTATCATCCTCTGTGAGACCCTTGGAGCACATTCCCCCTGAATCCTCCCCTGTTGTTTCGCTAGAGCCCCCTTCAGATACCATCCTGGGCTCGACATCATTTAACCATTTGTTTCCCTGTTCTTCTGTCATTCCCCATGACGATCCGTATGCGAGCCTTTCTTCCTCTACGGATGATTTAAGTAACTTTGTCGCGTCATGTGGTTTCCCTTCCACTCTTCATCCCCTCTTTTCCCGTCCGGATGCCTCCTTGGGAACCTTTTCCACCCTTGACATCCTCCTTTCCGCCCATACGCGAGATAACACCACCCGTATCTATGTTGACCTCCGCAGCCCGAGTCCCAGCCGCCCCTCCTATAGCCCTCATATACCACCATCCAGTTTGTATATGCATCATAGCCATCTTGCCCATCACACTCCCTCCCGAAGTTGCCGCTCGATGTCTACTATACACTCACACTGACGTCATTGTACCTCCTCCCCCCATTTTTTGTCTTGTAACACCATTCTGCAGGACCTCCCATCCCCACCCTATATCGGTTACGCCGATGGTGCAAGTCGTTACTCCCGAAATCTAGCCTCAGCAGGTTGGGCCATTTTCACCCCCTTGCATGCCCTTGTTCTCTCAAACGGGGTCTGCATTGGTACTGCCACCAACAATCAGGCCGAATATGATGCAGTGCGTGGTCTCTTAGCCGATGCCCTCTTTCATCGCATCCTCCATCTACATGTTCGTTTAGATTCCCTACTTCTTGTCATGTAACTAAATGGTGTCTATCGTGTGCGTAACCCTGTGCTGTTTAGACGATATTTACGAGTGAAACTCTTGATACGTGAATTTGAAACCATAACTTTCAACCATGTACCTCGAGAACAGAATCACTATGTAGATAGTATTGCAAACCATGTTCTAGATTGGCATTTATCACACGCATTTCATACAAGACAATAACATTCATAATCATTAAAAAAGATGCATATCCATAATATGTGTTGCAAAACATGTGTTTAGAGTCCATCTACTCTGATACATATGACATGCCCATAGCATGTTACAAAAAACACAAAACTGGGGACACCATCTGTCCCTACATACACACTAGGGGGCACCACCTGCCCCACACCTAATCACTATCTGGTGGATCCCGAGCCAATGGCTCTACTCCTGCAGCTTGTAGATCACAAATCCCCTAACCGACCATCGCCTTGCGCCGCATGACACCTCGCCATTCTGAAGGTAGACCAATACATGGCTCTATGTACTGGTCGTCTAAGTCTTGCCACCCGCGCTCTGACACTCCGGTCAGCAACCTCTTGCATCTACGGTGGATGTCCTCCAGAAGGGCGGCCGCATCCTCATTGTGCACTGCTCTCGACCCACTCGAACCTGCAGCCCCAGATGCTGCCAGTCATCCCATATATCTGGCCGGTTTTACCAGAGCTATATCTGCATACCAAAAGTACATGAATTAGTACCCTATCTACTATTCAATAAATTTAACATGCCCATAAAAGAATATTAATTTGTCACTTACCATCGGGCCCCCATACTCGACCAGGCGGAAGTGGCAGGTCTGGATCTCCACAATAACTCATCCCACTATAGGGATAGTCGTCTATGTATAATGGCATCTGATCCCAATGGGCAAAAAACTCAGGACAAAACACCCGTCCGACCGCCCCTCCTCCTCCTCTGCATAGTAGGCACCCCCATTGGCGCATCCTGGGCTCTCTCGAGCCCCCATCTGGGAGTTGTATACGAGGTCGTAGGGTCAGGATCTTCTCAAAAAAGAAGGAACAAAATAAAGTCCCATACGAGCAATCGTGGTTCACTTGCCGCTTGCTCAACGACAGCTGTCGTTTTAACGACACCAACATCATTTGGGCCCACCCATAGTAGGTCCCACCTAACACACTCTCCACAATCATCATCTACCCCCCAGTGATGTGATGAAATGCCTGGTTTCCCAGGATCCGCAGCACCGCTGCGGCCACTGCACGGGTCTCTAATCTATCTAAGTCCCCGATCGATATCCGAGTCCCTTTGACTTGGAGACCCGGTCGACAATGTCGCTCCACAAACTCCATGATGTTTTGCCCCCGCGGTAACACTGGCTGCGTATTTCCCACCATCCCAAGTGGCGGGAGACCAGTTAGGAAATACAGGTCCTGGACTGTCAATTCGATCCTGTGCCCCTGCACTATAAAGACCTCATGATCTGGATCCCAATAACTGACAATTCGGGCCAACAAGGGCTCCCCAGCTCTCATCAAAGGGTTCTCCAAAAACTTTATAACCCCAAACCTGGCCAATACACGACGGACACCCTGATCTGTCTGGATCTCTGTCCGTAATGTGCCCAGATCTCTCTCTCTCTCCAGTTGACCCGTATATCTGCCATAGCTGCACAAAAACATCATCTTTGTCAGTATACAGATAGGAAACACTGTAACCAATCACAAAAACCCAAATCTCAGCCCTCACACAGCACTGAAATCCCCTTCATTCTCCAGGTCGCACTTTTCTGCCCAATCCTGGGCCAGGTCACAGTTTTTGGCTCAAAACCTGTGTCCCAAGTCGCAATTTTTGGCCCAAAAAGTGCGACCCGGCGTTAGAGATGAAAGAGGGTCTGTTTCTGAGATTTTGGGCCCTAATCTGAACTTTCAATCCATCAAAATGAAAAAGTAAGGTTAGGCCTCTTACCTACAATTGACGGATCTCGATTCCAACGGTCGGTTTATTTGCTATGCTCGCCACAAGATTTAGGGCCTTCTCTCCTCTCTACATTCACCACAGCAACACTAGCAAATGAGTGGATTTGGAGGGAAAACCGCCTTATTAAAAGAGAACCCTTGTTTCTTCTTTTGCCTGCTGCGACCATACCGTAGCTCCGTTTGACAAACCGTCTGCACCGTTGGAAAGATCTCACCGAGCCCTCAAATGGGTATCTGTTAGTTTGTTCTGATTTGATACTTCACCACGACACATTTTGTCCACGATGGGTCACTTCACCTCCCCCCAAAATCGAATTTCCTCACTTACAACACTTGTACTTGGGGCACCACTTTGCCTCCATACTTATCTTTGTTTGTGTCAATTTTCGTCATGAGATATCATCTTGTACTCATGTTTTCATGGTCCCCCATGGGACCTTTACTGTGTGGCAGCACCATCGAGTCGCCCTTGTTTAGAGCATCCAATTTGAGTCATCATCGCATTCATGGAGTCTATCCTGAGTCCCTTTGTACCCCGCTATAGTCCTCCATCCTTAATTGCTTGATTCCTCTCTTGTGTTGCACATTATGGCCTTCAGTCCCACTATCCCCTATCCCTCATGATATCGTGTCAGTCGCTTCCATGTCATTCATGCCCTTTATGCTCTAACAAGGGAAGTCGTCCATTCGCTACTCAGTCCCCTCCATTTCATCATCATCATTGGTATTAGTATGTCAGTCACTCTACTATTCTCTCTCATGTCTTAGTTGAGGATCTCTCATTGCCTCACCTATGGTGGACCTCCTTTTGTCGACATCAGCTCCTTCATTCCAGAAGACAGGTCTAGAGGGCGGTGTACCTTGGTTCCAGCTTCCACTTTTGTTTGGTGCTTAGGATCAGGCAAAGGGATCTCTCCTTCCCCTTTGACTTGATTGTTTCTCCACTCCAGCTCCTTTCAGCATGATCGAGATCCGTATACTTGATGGTTTAGTGATGCAGCAGCAGCTCTTGGTGATTCCTGGGTTTGTGTGAGATGTATCAACCCTCATGAGGGGGTGGCCCTGCAGGTAGCCCCCCACATGCCCGGATGACCTCTTCCTTGTAGCCTTCGATGCAGCTCCAGATATTTGATGATGTTGGCCTTAGCCACTTGCAGCGCCTCTTTGATTTGCATGTATCAGTCAGATTTTGTGAGCCCTTCCCCATTTACATGGGGCATTTGGGTTGTATTTGTATCTCATGTACTCAGATATTATTGTACAAGTCCTGGCTGTTATCCCAGGCACAACATGTATGTGGGATTCCTCATTGTATTTTTATCTGGCTCATGATTATGCTAGCTGTACTTTATGGTTTGGTCCCTTGTTTACTGGACACACTATTCTTTTGTACTTTGTCTCGCGTCATAGGTATGCCTCCCCCGCCGCCTTTAGCACAGGTACCACTTCATAAACTAGAGACTTGTTGCACTTGTAAGTCTCATCTCCTCAGGGTCTAGTCCTTTAGCACATCAGACAACCTTACATTTCTCTCTCTCACTTCCCTCTCGATATCTAGTGATTGAGTTCTTACAACGTACTTTGGTCATATGATTTGCTCCTAACACTCGTATGTTGGGGGGCAATCTGTTACACCATTTTTTGGCCATCTAACCTATTATTATTAGATGAACCCAGGTACACCATGTAAGACCAATTTTACCCTAAGTAAAATTTCTTTCACCATATAAAATAACTTAATAAAACACATTTATTAGGTTGTTTATGGTCTAAACAGAAACCCCAAAAGGAAATATTAAACAAACCTATATTTGTTTGATTTTCCCGGTCATGTTTAACCCAAAACAAAGAAATTAATTAGATAAATCATTATTTATCTTATTATTTTCTAAAGAATAGTTATTTAAACCTTATTTAAATAATATTCATTGTTAAATATGACTAAATCACCCATAAATAATTAAATAAATCATTATTTATTTGATTATTACTCAACCACATCCTTAAAATGATAAATAAATCATTTATTTATTTATTATTTACAAATAAAGGATTTGACCCAAGTCAAATTCCTTTTCCCTCCAACAAATATAATAAAATATTCCATAAAAGTTGGATCTTGATTTGGTTAATAATATTTTAATTATGCACCAATATCTAGACTAACTCAATATTTTGTTATAAGTAGAAGGGTTTTCCCATTCATTTGTCACCTTTTGTTGCCTATTATATCACTCTGGATCTATACTCTTGGTCTGACTTTGAGCCATTATCATTGTCAAATTTTCCATTATTTGTTGTGTGAGCTCCCTTTGAGTTCTATCTTTGTCTAGGTTTTCTACACCAACAAGAGAGAGAAATACTAGATCTGAAGTGCCGAGGACTTTCAAGAACCCATCCCATTGAAGAGAATTGGAAACACCTTCTTGTTTTCCTCCCAAGTTCCCTTAATACAAAAATTATTTCAAAAATATTGTTCTTGTCTTGTCTATTGGATGTATGGAGCAAAACCTCATTTTTACTGCTTAATGTCTCTATATGCATAGATCTGGTTTTTTGCAGCACTTGTCTTGATCAACTAACTACAGATCTGAAGATACTGGCAGCCATATTTGATGTTAGGGCTATAAGTTATGCGTAGTTAAAGTGGTCTTTTTTCGTACACTTCGACAAAAGATTCATACTAACAATAGCAATCCACGGGAGTGAAGGTCTCTTCATAATCTACTCCCTCTACTTGGGAGAACCCTCTAGCCACAAACCTTGCCTTGAATTTCTCAATGACGCTATCTGCAACATGCTTTACCTTGTAAATCCATCTGGAAGTAACCACAGATTTGCCCTCAAGCCTCGGCACCACCTCCCAAACATCATTCTTCATGATAGAAGAATACTTCTCCTTCATGGCCTCTCTCCAGACCTGCTGGCTAGCTGCCTCCTCATAGCTAGAAGGCTCATAGTCAACTATGTTGGCAACCATTGCCATATATCTATAGAACCTCTCAAGTGGTCTCGTCTCTCTAACCGGTCTCTTCAGCCCAGCAACATATGTGGCCTCTCTCATGGTATCCTAAAGCCACTTGGGCTTCCTCTTCCCTAAGCACACTTCTCCCACCGAAGAATGAAACTCCTCATCCTCATCAGAATCCTGAACTCCTGAATGTTTATTTGTTGTCCTCCTGCCTGAACCTGAACCTGTAGATGATGAAGTAACATGTGAAATGTCCATCAATGGACTACCTAGTGAACTTCTCTGCTGACTACTCTACATGTTTCCCAAAGCACCACCCCTCTAACTCTGCGAGCCACTGCTCATTGATGGACCTGACACTATAATCGATGTACCTCTTAATCCCTGCATACTGGATCCCAATGACTGACTCAGCTACTCTTGAGGGTCTGGCTAATCCAAATACTCTAACTCTCATGACCTCCTAAAAGCCTTGTCCTCCTCGAACTTCACATCTCGCCTGACAACAACTCTCCTCTATGCAGGAATATAAATCCGAAAGGCTTTTGAGGTCTCACTATAGCCCACAAAGATACCCTTCTCTAAAGTGGGCTCTAGCTTGGTCCTCTTCTCCTTGGGTACGTAGGAGTATGCAATAACCCCAAAGATAAAAAAATGACCAATGTGAGGCTTCTTCCCAGAAAAAACCTCCTCTAGAGTCACATGCCCCAAGGCACGATGCAGACTCCTCTTCTGCAAATAAACAGCACTGCAGGCCTCTTACCACAAAAACAACAATACCCCCTGATCATGTAGCATGGATTTGGCAGCCCTTCTAATGGATCTGTTCTTCCTCTCGACAACCCCGTTCTACTGGGGGTTGTAAGGAACTGTAAACTCCCTCCTAATGCCTTCCTCCGCAAAATAATCAGCAAACTCACAAAGGGTGTACTCCCCTCCATTTTCTGACCTCAGGGACTTGATCTTTCGACATGTATAAGTCTCCACAAAAGCTATGAACTCCTAAAACCGCTTGAAGACCTCACTTTTGGTCTTCAAAAAATAAATCCAGGTCTTCCTAGAGTGATCGTCAATGAATAAAACATAGTACTCATATCCACTCAAGGAAACATGAGACATCTGACTGCTTAAATCGGTATGAATCAAATCAAGTATCCTAGGGGATGAAATGTGAAGTTGGGTTACACTTTTGTGAGAATTGGGGTCCGAAATTTTTTTTCAACAATAGTTCAGCCGAACATTTTACAAAGTTCAGTCGAACTTTGTAATAGTTCGGCCGAACTTTCTTATAAAGTTCGGCCGAACTCGTGATTCCGTTTAGTTTGACGGCACACTGACGGCGCGGGCAAACAGAATTTTCGCCGAAGATTGGAAAACCGGCAACAAAAGTTCGGCCGAACTTTTACTTTTAAAATAGTTTGGCCGAACTATTTTCTATAAATAAATCGCCTGCGAATGTTGGTGGTTTACCGTTTTCACTGTTCGCGCGTTTTCATTGTTGTTTATTTTTTTCGCTCTGTTCGTGCTGTTGCTCCTCCCGGCCGCGCTGGTGCTCCTTCCATCCGCGCTCGTCGACTGCATCGGGTATGTTACTCTCCATCCGTGCTCGAAAAATTTTTGTGTTGTGAATTAAAAAAAATGTCTGTGTATTTTTGTGCTGTGTATTAAAATTTTGGTGCTGTGTATTAAAATTTTTCTAGAGCCACAATAGGTATAACTAAATATCCTTATAGGATAAAATCAATCCATTTAAACAAAAATGAATTGAGACAAAAATCAAAATTTCGAAACATGAACAAAACTCTTTTGCCACACATCAAGCTTGTATCAAGTTGTGCCAGTTCTCCTCTTCCATTTGTGCTGTTTCGTTCTTTGAGACAACTCTCCAGCATTCTCAGATTCAATTGTGTTCCTCTTTCTGATGGATTCAGTTCCATCTGATTGAGATTCTTTTCCTCCAAATAATTGATGATTTGATGTCAAATTATTAGTTGGTGTCTTAGATTTAGACTTGCTTGCATGAGATTTTCCAATAGGTTGTTTGGAATCATTCATTTCATGAAGTAAAGCAATGCCTGAAATGGGCTTCCAATGCATCAGTGGAATGATTGGAAATAAACAACATTGTTGAGAGCAGAAAGGATATTACAACTGATGTAGGGATAACAAAGGAGAATAGAAATAGATAGTTTTCCATTGCCCAGAAACTCATAGTGATGGGGCTCAATTGCCCAAATTGCTACAAATGTTGGTTTGTTTGCAGCCTCCTTCTGACTGTCTACTGGAGTTCCAGTGTAGGAAGCCCCATTAATCTCCACAGTTGCTGTGATAGAGTTCATAAAGTGATACGTAGGAGGAAGCATGTTCAGCATTGAAGCAAGCTCAGCAAGGACACAATTAGGCCGTTTTCTCTCCTGCTCAGCAATAGATTAGGGAAGTTTACAGAACACTCTACCATGTTCAAAAAAAATCACTAAAATTCTTAACATCCACCATATTCAATAAAAATCACTAAAATTGTTAATAAACCTGATACAATCCTAAAAAAGATAATGGGAAAAATAGATGCCAAATATTTAAAAAAAAAAGCTTTTAAAAATGGTCTTGAGCATCTGGGTAGAAGTGAAACTTACTTTAAACTTAAATCCCTGCCTTTGCAAATCTGCTACATCTTCCTTAGCTGCAGCATTATGTGCTTCCTTCTTGCGGCTGAAACCGGGAGGGGATTCATATTTTTTTCCATTGATTGTCACACTGCACTTAAATTGTGGAAGATGGTCAGAGCCATCATTCACAACGTGGTAGACAGGCAATGACAAAGATTTCTTCTATGCATATTCTTGTAATCTGTTCTTAAACATTTGAGCAGGAGGCACCCTATCAAGAAATGAAATGACAAGACAAAACAAACCAAATAAGTGAACGTTTTCCTGCTCTGACAAGAGGCCCCCTGCACTAAAAAGCCTAACTACTATTTCCCAAATTATCGCCTAATTTGTCTTCACTGCTGAACTTATATAGTTCCCTCCATGACCACCCTGGATATTAACGTTTTACTGGTTTTGACAATGTGTAACAAATATGAAAACGCTCCAGTTAAGGCCTTAGTGGGGAGAGTATTAGATCTTTACCCACACAAAAGGATTCACACAAAACACACACAAAATTGAGAAAACGCATACATTTGAGCGGTGTTAAGGAAGCAAAGCATTATGATATGAATTAGTGGGGCAGAGAAATGACTCTCTAAATAACCATTACATCATCTTTTATACATCATAATTAAATAGTAAATTACTCCATTGCCCTCATATGTATGCATGCAATGCAGAGTTAATTAGAGTTCAGTTTATATTTGGAAAATTCTAATTTAGTGTATGTTTGCATGTTTTTATATTTAGTAAATTAAGTGTTTATGGTTGGATCATTGTGAGATATATATGAAAATAAAAGGACCAAAAAACAGAAATTCAGTAATTATGTATGGAAAAACTTTTATGAATAGAAATTTGTTTTGTGTACATTTGTTCCATCCTCTCAGCCTTTCCATCGATTATCATGCTAGCACTTTGTAACAATGCTTCTAGATGACTCTGTGAGATCCACAACATTTTGATGTGGTAGCATCTGAGATCCCAACTCTGTAAAATTTTGAAGTTGTGTCTTCTTTGAATTTTGTTAGCATGGTGTTGGCATAGTGTTGTATAAGAAGGAAGAAAAATTCTTATTTGAAATTTTTATAGTAGAGGTTTCAATATATTTAAAATATTAAAAGGTATTTTTTTAATGAATAATATTAATTTATATAATGATTGGAGTAAAATTAAAATTATTTAACAATTTTTATATTATCATTCACAACAGTTCATTATAAACATATTTTATTGTTAATTTTATTTATAAATAATAAGGTAATAATTATTTTGAAATTAAATATTTTTTTAATTATTACTTCAAAAAATTAAAAAATATTTGTTGTACTTTAAGAAGTAAGAGATTAGTCTGAATTTTTTACTATTTTGTTTTTATGTTTAAAAAACACGAAGAGTTTTCATAGATCAAATGTGAGTATATGATAGATAATATAAGAGAAATTGTTTTTCATTTTCAACTCTTTGAGTGTGGAAAATGTATCAAATGCTTCCATCTCACATTATTTTGGGAACTGACCAATAGTCTTGAACTAATATTATTTTTAATATTATCAATATACTGCAAAATGATTTCTTACTTTATACCTAATCATCTAGCCAAAAACTAACATCAAGGATGCTACTTTATCTTAAAGTTTAGAAACCTTGGTAATCTTACTAGTCCCTAATATGCAAATTGTGATATTTTTGTAGAAATATTTAGATTTCCAATGATTTTGTATTAGTTGAGATAATATTTTTGGCCATTTTTAAGGTAAAATAATGGTTTACTATAAAATTTTGGCAAATCATTTTAGAAAAAAAATGAAATTGGTTAATCCTTTTTTGGAAAAAGCATGGAAAATTAGCCCACCTACTAATATTAGCCCCTAAAATTTTGCCTGATGTCATCTCCTCTTGAGCCAAAGGTGGGGGCTTTGGCTATAGTTAAAAGCAATTTTTATGAACCTCTTGGCTTCGATGTGGTTCAACTTCCTTCTTATACATAAAATTCCTAGTCATAACCAAGTTTTCAATGGGCTAAGGGCTTGCTTCAATAGGAAGATGTGAGAGGGAGTAGTTTGAGAGGGAGGGAAACTTGTTCTACCTCTACAAACTCTCTTTGGAGACTCCCAGCTATTCGCACTCTTGCCTGCAACATGCACTGACTAACTGGGTTGCATAGCACTACCACTAGGGAACTTTTTCTTGCCTCTTTTGTTGGAAATACTTGCCTCCCTTCTTGACTGGAATGTTGGAAACCTGCTCTGTCTTGAAACCCTTTCTTGGAGTCTCTCTCTAGCTAGAACTGCACCTACACTCTGCAACTAGCCAAAAAACAGATTTGAAATATTTGACTAATTTTTTATATGATTGAAATTAAAAAACAGATGATTTTCTCCATGCTAGATGCAGTCCTACCTAATAAAATGTGTAGTAATGCTTTTGGGAAAATCGTTCTACCTCTAGAAACTCTCTTTGGAGACTACCAGCTACTCGCACTCTTGCCTGCAACATGCACTGACTAACTGGGTTACATAGCACTACCACTAGGGAACTTGTTCTTGCCTCTTTTGTTGGAAATATTTGCCTCCCTTCTTGACTGGAATGTTGGAAACCTGCTCCGTCTTGAAACCCCTTCTTGGAGTCTCTCTCTAGCTAGAACTGCACCTACACTCTGCAACTAGCCAAAAAACAGATTTGAAATATTTGACTAATTTTTTATATAATTGAAATTCAAAAACAGATGATTTTCTCCAAGTTTTAATTGTTTAAAATATGATTATTTGAGCAACTCTTTCTCTGGGATACAAGGAGGCTGAAAGATTTTTTTTCTTGTATATTTGAAGCTCTCCATTATTATATAAAAGGATTTTTTGCTTGTATATTTTTATGCTCTTTGCCATAGTAATGTCTTAGTGTATGAAGTTTTAAATTGTTTTTATTATTTTTATTATATGTTGGATGTGATTTAGATTGAAAATGCTTCTTTTTTATTTATTAATTAAAAAAAATTATTAGAAAAATTATTGCTTTAAGCCTTTACAATCAAAATTAGAAAATTTATTTATATCTAAACTATTTATGAAAAGTTTAATATTGTTTGATTTTCTCTACCATGTCCTTTTTACATATATCTAGAATAATATTATTTGTAGTTTCCGTTTTTTGTAACATTTTACTACCATAATCAAAATCTATAGAAATAATAATCTAACATTATGATATCTTGAAATGGAGCTAGCCAACTCAAATATAGTATTGCAAATCCCTGGCTAAGTTAGATGAGGAGGCTATGTATTACTTAGTATTGTATCCATATTGGGGTTGCAAGTTCTATGGGTTCAAAAGAACACTTGAAAACAATTTGTTTTCCATATGACCTCTCTTTTTCATAGATAAATTTCATTCTTTTAGCCATTATGGATTTGAGAAAAATACATCTTGATAGGCCAATAAAAATCCTTAACAATGAATTAAACATGAACAACTATTAAATATGGGTAACCAAGCAGCGTCAAAACAAACAACTAAATCACCAAGGCTAGTAGTGATAAATAATAAACATTCTAGGATACTTCAAAATTCCATGTAAATAATTTTTTTACCTAAAATCACTAGATGGTGAGGCCCACAGCAACAACTCCAAAAGCAATGCAATATAACCATTCAAACTACATCAACAAAACATATGGTCTTGAATGAGGTTTTGGACTCTTTATATATAAATGTACACTGTGGCAATGTATCTTATATAAAACTTTAATCCATGTGCTTAACCTTAACATTGACACAAATGGAATACAATTTTACTCACTGCTTTATGATAGAAAAATATTCGGATGAGTATTTCCCACATATCCGAAGTCAAAAGGGATAGAGTAAAAAGGGATGCTCTGGTCATCTATAAAAGATAAATTAAAGAAGCATTACATATTAGTAATGCAAATTAGATATGCGTACCAATTATGTTCATATAACACAACAAATAGATGATTCAATACAAATGTCACATAGAAGTCATATTTATCTCATGGGCCTTCAACTTAAATTATATATCTAGCATTACATTAAGCTATAGGAGATAAATCAAAGAAGTATTTGAATGTAAATTAAACATGTGTAATAATTATGTCCTTTAGTTCAATAAATAGATAATAATTTGCAAATGCCATATCTAAGCTATATTTCATCTAAGTAGCTTTCAATTTAAACTTATATCTAATGTTAGATTATATAAAAGAATAACAGTAATCCAAACTTCAAAATAATATTTAGAGTTAGTATAAAATGTGACATAATTTTCCTGCGTGGAAAAACATAGTTACCGAGAGTTCAAAACTCATGCATTTGAATAGAAAGTGGGTATACGAATGAGCAAGTAGATTTTTTCTAGAAATGAGGAAGTGAAGGTTGATAGAGAGCCACACAAAATTGCAAGTTCATACCTTAAAAAAATTGTTAGATCCTTTTAAAGAAAACATATTTAATCAACTTTCATTGAAATATATGATAAACTCAACCCAATTTTATGAAAAATAGTATACCATTTTTTACATAATTTCACATAATACAAATAGATAAATTTTACTTAAGTATTGTTATAAAGATTTAACTACCCGTCAAGAGATGGCCAAGTGATTGAGACAAGGCATCATCACAATAAAAAACCAAGTACAAATTGTAGTAATCCTAGAATCATGCTTTACATAAGGTAAAATTGGGGAACTCATGACTTGTACTAGAGATAAAAAACATTTACCCTTACCAAAAAATATATGATAAAAAATGACAAACTACATAAGCTTAAGCTTAAGGGGATATAATCCTTCTTGCCTTCCATATAGATAATGAAAATGATTGTTCCAAGTCTCATGTTGCTTCTCATGTTATTTATAAACCTTGATTGGAAAGAAAAATAGGAGGGTAGAAATGTAAGAAATATAAAACATAATGAAACACAACGTAAGAAATAGAGAACATAATGAAACACACACATACATATCTCTAGACAATCAACACAATTATTTTCCTAGGAAATCCTTATATGGGAGACAAGCAACCCTAAAAAGTAATGATGCTCTAGACTCTTTTTTCCCTAGGAAATCCTTATGGGAGAAAAACAACACTAAAATGTAAACATGCTCTACTCTCTCTTTTCTGGTATGGAAAATATGTGAGTACAAAGAAAGAGGTAATTTCTCTAGAGTTAGCTAAGACTTTTAGCGTGTAAGGTTGCTATAAAAACTTAACTTCATACATTTTTCTCTCTAACTTCACACTCCTAGTTGTATTTTAAACTATGGAACAAAATACAATAACACAAAATGGAACTCTTATTCCTCCTAGTGGCCAAGTATTTAACATAGTGTGATAGACAACTAGGTGTAAGATTTGACTCTGTCAACCATTAATGAGGTTTGTGATTTTAGACCTTTTAGAGTCTTGTTAAAATTCCACATGTAGCTAGCTTTCCATGCATGAGTAATGGGGCTAAAATGTCATTCTCTCATACCATGGTGGTCAACATGATAGGTCAACTTACTAAAGGCATAAATTTTGAATGAACTTCGTTTGATGTTTTTCTTGCACCATTGGATATGTCTTTAAGTGTAGAATAATGGTCAAGATTTCGGCACAAGGGATAATCGTTTGACCCCCAGAAATTTCATTTAATGCCTCAAAATGACTCCAAAAGGTTTTAGACCCCAATTCTCCACCCACCATTAAAATGACCCTACAAGTTGATTCTTTCAGTTTTTTCACTCTATAAGCATCAAAATATATGACAAATAATATAATTATCCAATCTAGATCATTATTTAATAATTTGTTAAAATTATGAGTAAGATATGTACATCATGGAATTTAAATAAATAGCGTTAATTCATTGAACACCCTTGTACATGTTCCTTGTTGATACTTTGAAAGTAATACGGTTTGAAAAATAATTTGTTTATGGATTCTATTTTCCACATTCTCTCAACCATATCAAAAACCTTCTTATAATATTTGAAACCTAAGGTCTTTCCCATACCAAAGTATGTTCTTTTAAAACATGTTTTCTTGGTGATATGGGTGATTTAGAAATGATTGGGAGAGCGAAATTCCTCATTTAATATGTACAATATGTTTGTTTCATGCCACTAAGCCAAGAATTTTAAATTCAACTGACTTTTAATATAACCAACTAAATCCTGCAAAAAAGGAATAAAACAATTTATGTTAGGGTTGTGGATTTAGGCATTGAAACAACACACCATGATATTTCAAATTTAAAAATGATAGTTTGAGTCCTAGGTAGCTTAGAATCCTATTTGTTTTCAAAATAAGGATGCACTCCCATTTGATTCTCATGATTAGGTTGTAATCATGAGGCTTTCGCTCAAGAGTGGACCTTCCCAAAATCTTGTGACGTCTTGTCACAAACAAAACCATCAAACTGAAAAACACATCATGCAAGAAACATAGCTTGCTGACATACCATTTTTCTCCTTCAAAGAAAAAAAATTCACATCATGTGAATATCTCCATGTACTCTTACATTTTGGTGTATAAAACCATCAACCAAACACAAGTCGACAAAACATGCCTCTTCAAACAACTGACTCTCAAGTCAAATAATAGAGCTCATGTACAAATTTCCATATTTGTTGCATTTAAGTGTGTCAAAATAACTCTACTTTCAACATCTTGCTTCATGCAACATGCACCATACTTTGAATTTGCAAAGAAATTTATGAAACATCAAAATACATACAAGGTCTTAATTGGATAAGAAATCTAACCATCTGTTATCAAACCATTTCAATGGTGCTTATTTTAGCTGCACTTCATCATGTGAATCATCTTGACCCTCATCAATTATGGAATCCTCTTTTCCATTCTTGTCGTTATCTCTTTCCACCTTCTTCAAATGTTGTGGATGACTTTTTGGATACAAAGTCCAACACTTGTCCACAAGGTGACCTTTCTTATGGCAATGAGTAATAAACAATTGCATCTTATTTTCAACATCATTTTCCTTGTCCAATGGGCCTTTGACTTTTTGCCTCATTTATCTAGAAAGTTTCAATGTGCATGGATATATTCTTCCAACATCTATAAACATTATGATTATTCAAACCATAAAAGGAACATGTGCAAGTTCTTTTATATATCTTATGTGAATATTTACCATGTTTATCATAATCAAAAGCAATTTGATTAAAGGAAAATTTATACCTTGAACATTCACCATTGTCGCCTTCTTGAGGAGGTGAATTTGATGAGGTAGTGGCTCTCCTCTGAATACTAGCAATGAATTCAATGACTAGATAGAGCTTTCAACACCCTCTTCTTTTACATTCTCATTAGTTGCATGTTTATTAACATCTTCTTGCAAAGTGGGTGACAAACTTTTCCATTCATCATCAACACAAACTTCACAAGCTTGAGGTAATGAACACGAAATAAAATTCCTTCTTGGAACAGCTTCATGTGCCTCCTTGGCTTTGGAGCATTCTCCATCATGTTTTCCATAACCAAGACCCAAATAATTAGGCCCTTCCTCAACAACATTTGGCTCAACTATTCCTTATACATGTTTGCCTTTAACCCTTTACTTTCATAGCACATTTTCATCAAAAATTTGGACCTTATTCCTCTAGTGTGTCTCTCAAAAGCATGTACACATTCATTTTGAGAGGAAATTGAAGACAGAAACCAACAGCTAACTCTTCTAACTAACCTTGACTAAAATGAGCTAAATTATACTTGGATACCAACTTGATTTGAATATGGACAAACTAGTTTTATTGGGCTATCTCCCTCATTAGTTAAATAAAAATGTCTTTAGGATCGTCTAAAGTTAGCCAATTGGGAAGGGGTTTGTGTCAAGCTTTAAGTGTATTTTGTGAGAAATTTATGAGTTAATTAGCTTTTAAAAACTCATGTACAACAAATAAAATGCAAAATTTTTATTTAGGAAATTTTTCTCCCTCAATCTAGATTCTGATCATTGGACATGTAAGAGGAAGAAAGAGGGAATTCACTTTTCAAATTCTAGACCTTGTCTAAACCAAAATAAACTAGAGGTTTGGTTTTCAAATACATTCACTTATTTGGAAAAGTTCTAGCTACCAAAAGTCCATATGCCAATCTACCTCCCAAGAAATCCATTTAGTACACCACTCGTTAGTTTTTTGTCTTCCTATATTCTTTATCAACCTCTTCTAGTGATTCTTGAAAGGTGGATACTTAAATCCTTCCTAAAAATTTGAGCTCTAAAATGAGAAGACATACAAGGTCATTTTAATTCATTCTTCTATCCAATTATAAAAACCAAGTGAATATTTCTACATATTGATTTATGTCCCATAAACTGTACAATATATGTGGAGTTGCCTTGCCCTAAGCGAGATGTTTAACAAACATAATAATAGAGAAACAATTAGTGACGTCACCAAAAGATGTAGCCTCTTCAAGGTATCATATCCTCTCATCAAGGTCAAGAATCTGTTTACCAAAAATGTCCTATGGAAATGATGGTTTAAGAAAAAAAACTAGACAAAAACCTTCAGTGAGAACAACAAAATCTAAAACCTCTTCAAGGTCTTCAATCTGCTCGTAAAGTTAAATTACATGTCTTGATGAAGTCCAACAACAAAGAAACATTCAATGACAACACCAAAATCTACAACTTCTTCAACATCTTCTAAACCATCTTCAAAGTCAATATTGTGTGCATCAAATTCCTCAACAAGGTCATCAATGGAGTCATCAAAACTACTATTTCAAACTTCAATGCCAAAAATAAGTCGAAAGAATTCAATTTCTCCTCCAAAACCTTCTTCTCTAAGCAAAGCTAGCATGATGTCGTTGAGAAATTCAGTAATTCCACGAGGAAATCCTTTCAAAGTCAAAACAAATCCTTTTCATCCATATTTAATGCCTACTTTTTCAGGTGGAACGCCTCCAAATTTAAGGACCAAAATGACATAAAATATGTAACTTTACCTAATAGGTGTAGACCTATAACCCTCAACTTTGTGTGACATGTACAATTGAAGATCTTATATGGTAAGGAGTGTGAGAAGAGATTCATGGTCACTGAGTTGAGCAAGAGAAATAGTTTGGTATGACAACCTTACTTATGATAGGTCTAGCTAGCAGACTACCAAATTACATGGTAATGGCATTCAAAATGTGAAAATTCCCATTTCACTTGGAAATAAGATGGTAGAGAAAGGTATAGATGAAAGGAGATATCCATCTATGGTAAAGAAATCAAATATTTCTATCAATTCCACCTTGCAACTCTAAGAGACATTGAATTAAATTTCACCTCAAGACAGGGCTTTGAGAGGACACTCTCAAAGCCAACCTTTGTTATGGCTTTGAAACACATGGTAAGTATCAAGACTTAGCAACCTTATTTGCATAATTTTTTCTAGCATGGACCTTAATGTCATAGCCTTCTTTTGCCTAAAATGAATGAAAATTTCCTTGCAATTTGGCTTGCGACATTCATAATTCATGCTCATGGAACATGATTGTGTTGCAATTGTGATAACATCTACTGTATGCGCTAATAAAAAATGATCTAAAATGTCATTTTTGCTCTATTTTTTTGAAGATTTAAGGAAAATTACACCAAGTAGCTTCCAACCTCATATGACCATCATGTCAAACTATCTCAGGATATTATCCAAGTAAGAGCCACTTAAGCAAGCAATCTAGTATACATGACTCCAATTTCAATTAGCAGCAATGATAGTTCTAAGTATGGTGCAAATATTGCTCCAGATCCTCAATGGGGCATGTTTGATGACAATAATTTGGGGAGTGAGAGAGGGAGATGGTAGGAGAAAAAATTCAAGGAATCCACGGGAAATTGAAAAATATATAACTAATAAGGTGGAAGACACTTTGTAACCTAAGAGAGAAACCTGTAGGAAATGGGTGAAGTTCGTATTACACACCCAATTGGATAACCTCGAGGAGAAAACATTTCTCCCACTTTATTTGTTGGCATAACCTAGTAAGTGTTAAATTCACTAGCATGTATTTTGTAAAGGCCTTGACCTAGTTCCCATTCAACTCCATCCACCAGGTTGTAGAGTATTCCAAGCCTAATTTCATGAAAAGTAAGTTGGGGATGATCACATTGACCTGCTTGATGACGTGTCTATGAAGATTAACTACCTTGAACTATTTTTTTTGCGTAGGGAAAGAGACACATTCCCATGTCTGAACATGAAAATTTTATTTGATATTGTTAATGCCTCTAGTGTTTACTTCTACAAGTTCTATAGGCGGAGTCTGTAAAGGGCCAGGTAGCCTATGGATCTCATCTTTTATAAAAGATGACATATCTAGTAAATTCCCCTACAGTCAATCTCTGGAATGGATCTAAATAGAAGTTCTTCATTTTAATATCCATAAAACACAACAACTTTAAGGTAAACTATGTACATGTGTCATTTCTCCCACAAAATAAAGTGTATAAGTGGTAAATTTTATACCAAGTGTGCTCCCACCATGTAAAGTGCAATTTGGTGAACTTATCATTTTTATAATTTCTTTTTCAATTAAATTTAGTTTCACACATGATCAATTATTGCTTTGAAAGTTGTGTTCTACATAATTTGTGTACACTAAATTACAAATTGATTTTTTGAAATCTATTTTGTGTAAATGTCGACCAATAGATATATATCATGGAGGATGAATGACGAAGATCAGCTGAATCCCATATGGAGGTTTAGGGATCGAAGGATGTTCACGGTATTTAAATATAATCTTAAATCTCCATACATGTGTGTACATATGGAATTGATTTTTTATTAACTTTGTGAGTTAAATTATTTGTTAATAAGTTTCATATTTTAATTCTTAGGAGGTAAGAGGAGAAAGGTTTCTACTTCATCCATGGAGCGTGGCCAAGGTTCAACCGGTCGAGGTATGAGTGGTAGAAGGTTGCAGGAATGGGGTGATATTTATTCCCCCAAAGGCCAATCAACGACTGCTGGTTCTCAACAGGGTCATTGCGGGTATGGTTCTCCGCAGCGTCATTGTGGGTTTGCTTCTCAGCAGGGTCATGTTGGAGAAGATGTTAACCAACAACATCAAGGTTGCCATCAATTTCAATATTTTTTCATTAAATTTGTACAACTTTTTTTACACGTGTTTTTTCTAATATACGAAATTTTATATATGTTGATGCAGAGGCCGAAAATGTTCGAGCTAGTGGTCAAAATAGATGCAGGGCAGCTCGCTACATTCAAGAAGAAGGCTGTCAACCCAGCACAACTTATCCGGCTGAGATTACTGATATACCATGGGAAACCAACATGGCGGAATGCACCTTACAAAGGTGTGAAAGCCTTCATGCAAAATTGCAAAGAGATCTTGTGGCTTTGTCTCTACCTGCTGAGAGTCGACAAAGCCTTGAAATAGTTACACATTCATTGGGTGAAATGGTAAATGTGTACAGAAATCTTGGGCCAACGACTGATTCATTTGTAGAACTGATGAGAAAGAGAAAAGAAATAGTGATGGGTCCCGATAAATGGGAGGACGTAAAACAAAAAGTTACAAGAGAAGTGGCCAAGTCAATGTTTAATTATAAGGAAGGGCCAAAAAGAAAAATGTTGAAGGTGTAGTATTTCAAGCACCCAGAAAAAGCTCGTTATTTGTATGATCGACATCTTGCACCTTTTGAAGGCTTCCATGGAATGATGAGGTTCCTGTTTATTTTGCACAAATGTTTTATGCAGAATTTTTTTTGGGTATGAAACCCAACTACAATGACCTTCTTTCAGAATTTTTTGGCCTGGGGAAAGGTCGATTATATGACCGTAAGGGCGCTAAGAGAGATGTGGAGTTGCCTCGCCCTGAGCCGCCATTGGTGAGTCGACCGTTTCGAGTCGAAACTCTGCGATCAGAGATGGATGCGACTTCTCAAATAAGTCGAGAAGCAAGGGATGTTATGATCGAAAATTTTCATAGCGGATTGAGTGGAGTCGATCTTTGTTTAAATCGACAAAGAGCACGTGAAAATGCACGTGCCAATTTTTTTTATCATACAGATGAGGAGATTTACAACATGAATGTTGAAGATCTCCGAACATATGCAATAAATTGTCGCAATGGTTTGCAAGACTTAATTTTTCATGAGGAAGAGGGCACCGGAATGGTATGTGTTAGTGACCTTAGGGTTTGAAATTATTTTTACATATACATGTGTACAATTTGTAATAAATACATGTGTATGTAAATGTATACATTTATTTGTATGTGTACATTAATCTAACAAAAATGTATGATTATATGTTAAAACACCTGTTGGGGTTCCCGTGTTTTGGCCAGATTGGCAAGACCAAAATACGAGACAACATCAGAACCACTTTCAGACCTTAGGATCTAGCCCTCCTAGGTCCAGAGAGGGATCTCTCTATATGAGTCAAAGTGTATGTCTTTGAGGCTCTAAGTTATGATTTTAGGCTAGTTATATGCACAGGGTTTGTTTACTTGATTAAGAGTTTGGTTGTTGGGAATCAGGAAGGAAGAGTTCATCATGAGACAAGACTGGGAAAAGAAGAATTTAGGCAAAGGAGAGATAATCCAGAGAAAACCAAGTCCATTGGGTAATGGAGTCAAAAAAGGATTTATTTGCTATCAATATGCAAGCTTTCAGTTGGGCTAGTCATCTAAAGCCTTGGATCCTAAAGTGATAGGGTGGTATGGGACATTAAGGACCGAGAGTGAAGGGGGGAGAACCAACTAATCCCATCTATAGATCAGGTCAGAGGTCATTTAATTCTAGACCTGCTTGGACAAAATCAGAGGCAACACAAGGGAGCTTGGAAAGGCTTAATCAGAATGGAAATATCCTAGTGAGGCAGATACAAGGTTCTAGACCTCTCAGTGTTCTCAACACATTCCATTAAATCCTAACAAGAACATCTAAAACATATTCCGTTAATTCATACATCAACAAGTAGGCAACAACATCCACTACACTGGTTAAATAAATTGAAATCAATCTTTAGATAAACACATTAAGCAGAAAACGTAAAGGGTTGGGAGAGCAGCAACATAAGGCACCTAACAAGGGTGAATCTTATGCCAAATTTCTGATGCGAGCCAGATGAAATGAAATGAAATGGAAATAAACACAGAGATAGAAAAACATCACCGCAGCTTTAGATCAGGGTCTAATGAAATGTGCTTATCATATTAAATACCAACACCAATCGGGTACAACATAGCCAATAGCTTGGTCATTCAGTCTGAATACATCTTCCTCAGCCTATCTTACAACTATACACATAGAACCTATCTCAAGAGAAACTGCTTGCACCTCTCTGCTATCTCATCAACAACCTTTACAACAATTTTTTCATAGTTTTTATAGCTGAAAAAGAGTAGAGGAAGTAGGTAGAACATTAAATATAACATTAAACTCAGAAAAGAAGGGGAGGGAAGAAACCCATTCTGTTTTAAACTCTGAGCATTAATTTTTGGCACTCTTTGGAGAAAAGAATGATCTTCGTCAGGCTTCATTGATTCCAGATAAGTCTTTGATGCATTCTGGTTCGCTGTACTTTGTGGTACCCTTGGTGAATAAAAAAAATGGCAATGAAAAACGGGATGGTCCACCATACTTGAGCAACAAATGCTCTGATATCCTTGGACTGTGTTCCGAGTGGGGATCTCCTCTGGAGCACGGCATAAAATCAAACAGTATGGGCAATCTGTCCTTCTTCGGAAGAAGACATTCTGCTGGCGTGGAAACCCGCCCTTCATTAAATTCCTTGCCTCTGTTAGTGGAAAACTTACTGCTGCATCCATACTGTGTAGTTATGGTGGCGTTTCAACTCTTGTACTCTGCAGAAACTCACAACTGTGTGTAGACAATCAATGCAATGGAAGATTGGTGGAGCGAAGGGCGAAAAATATGATAGCGTGGCGGCAGGAAGGTGGCTTTCACTAAACAATGGTGACAAAATGTAATGAACTGGTGAAGACTCATGAATAATAGGATTTGATGGCAGAATGCAGCGCAGACCATTAGATCGCGGCCTGGGAACAAAGATCAACGGCGGGGGTCGAGCAGCAGAATGATATATGAAAGTGGGCAGAACAACAGTGAAACATAAGACTTTAGACTTTGAACAAAATACAAAGAAGTGTGAAGGGAATGCAGTGAAATGCAATGAGGTGGGACCCAGCTGGAGGCGGATGGCGATCAGATTTCAACCGTTGGATCTTAGACCCAATGGACGGTCAAGGCTCAGTTGGAGAATC
Organism: Pinus albicaulis; assembly: GCA_034641835.2. NCBI lineage: Eukaryota > Viridiplantae > Streptophyta > Pinopsida > Pinales > Pinaceae > Pinus > Pinus albicaulis. Next base: position 409,026,127 of record CM076573.1, read on the forward strand.
GCAATCGCGATAGACGAGAGGGACGCAGACTTATAGCCTCTGATTGCGATCGAGGAAGGGGAAGCGATTGGGAAGTGCGAGGCAACTGGCAAGGTGCGATGAAGTGCCAACCGTCCGAGAGGACAAGCGATGGCCGCAAGTGCGATGGAGGATTTGTGACACGATCAGGTTGCATCGCAAATGTTTGTGATGGATCGATCGAACGAACAAGTGAAAATGCGATCATGCGATGAGTGCGATCTGCGATGGGCGGAAAGTGCGACGGCGCGATCAGATCGCATCGCAAATATTCACGATGAAAACAGCGGTGGGTTACATATTATATAACATAAACTTTACAATAGATTTTATATGTAATACATGGCGGGGTATGGAAAGGGGAAGTGGTTATAAAGGATTTGGAAAGAAATTAAAGGGGATTTTGGGGGAATTTGAAGGGTAAGAAAGGAAATAGAAGGGGAGACAAGGGCGAATAAAATAGAGGCTAAGTGGGAGTGAAATAAGGGGAAAGGGAGATGGGCCTTTGAGCATTTCTTCACAAACAGAGAGGTTTTATAACGGAAATCAGCAGAGGGAAATTCATCAAAGGACACCAGGCATAAAGAGGCTTCAAGGATGATGTGTTTTTCAGAGGAAATGCATTCCTTGAAGGCTCAAAAACATTTTATCCCCCTATTTTCTTGTCAAAAAATTTATGGGGGGCTAACAACACCATTTGCAGTTCTCAGGCATGATGCGTGACGAAAATGTTAATATCACATTCGAGACCTCTGGTTCAAACGATGCAGATGGGTTTGACCATCATGATATGTTGGCAAATGTTAGTGTTTTTTAAGTGACTCTAAAATAAATAATTGTTGCCACACATGTACATGTATGTATATATATAATTTGATAAAATGTTTTAACAGGTACTGATTCCGTCTGATGTTTTTGGGATGGCGGTACCTTCTTCTTCCTTGGGAGATGTACCTTCTACTTCCTTGGGATATGAGCAACAAGTATGGACAATTTTTCACAAGTTTAAAATTTATGTTTAAAATATATATATATATATATATTCTACCTCAAAAAGTTCCATTAAAAATTGAGATATATATATATAGATCTATATTTTGAGTTATTTAAAATTTTTTGAATTTAGGTTCCTATAGAAGATTTCTTTAATCCGTGGACTCTAGCGACGGAGATAGGAACATCCACAGCATTTGAACAAGTTGTCTTTAGTTCCTTTTTTAATATTATTGAAAATAAGTTTATATATGTAGACGTGCATTTTCATTTGAAAGTTTTTAATTTATATAAATTATTTATATATATTTATATTTATATTTAATTGTACATGTATATTGTACAGTTTACCACTGCAGATGTTCCTATGGGAGAACTTGTTCATCAAATGGAGAGGGAACCTTATGAGGTATTGCATGATTTTTTTGTTATATTTTGTTTTTTACATGAAGTTCTAGATATATATATTCTCATTCATTTTTAAAACATCAAATTTTAATGTTCAAGTACATGTGCATTGTGTATGTAGGTTTCCCATTCACAGGATAGGGCGCGGACTGAGACCCTAGAAGGGAAGACGCTAGATCCGTCTCCATTTGATGGACATGATTTACAGTAGATTTGATTTCAAAATTTAGATGGTTTTAAAATTTGTTAAACTTGATATAGTTTGATACTTGTGAGATTTACAATTTTTGGACATATTTTATTACATTGTTATTATATAATTTGTTTTATTTAATTTTTGGATGGTTTTAGTACTTTTGGCATGTGAATGTGAAGTAATGTTGTCAGCTATAAATTAATGTTGTCATCTGAACTACATTTGGCATGTTAGGTAATGACATGTGTTATAATTTGTTTTGTTTTTAAAATTTAAGTTTTGGATGCTTAGAGTACATTTGGCATGTGAAATAATGTTGTGATCTATATTTTTTTGTTAAATTAAAAGTTAAAAGTTTTGGATGGTTTCAATTTACATTTGGCATGTGATATTTAATGTTAAATGTTTTTTTTGGATAGTTGAATTATAATTATCATGGCATGTGAAGTTTTTAAAACTCAAGTTTTGGATGGTTTCAATCTACATTTTGCATGTGATATTTAATGAACTTTAAATGTTTAATGTTTTAATGTTGTACAATATATAATCAAAAGGTTTTTAAAACTTAAATTTTTGGATGGTTTCAATCTACAACTTAAAGTTTTGGATGGTTTCAATCTACATTTGCACATGTGGTATATAATGTTAAATGTTCCTATTGGATCTAGTTGAACTATAATTGGCATGGCATGTGAAGTTTTTAAAACTCAAGTTTTGGATGGTTTCAATCTACATTTTGCATGTGATATTTAATGAACTTTAAATGTTTAATTTTTTAATGTTGTACAATATATAATCAAAAGGTTTTTAAAACTTAAAGTTTTGGAGGGTTTCAATCTACAAGTTTTGAACGGTTTCAATCTACATTTCGCATGTGATGTTTAATGTTTTAATGTTGCACGATATATTATCAAAAGTTTTTAAAATTTTAAAGTTTTGGATAGTTTCAATCTACATTTGGCACATGTGGTATATAATGTTAAATGTTTCTATTGGATAGTTGTTCACTATAATTGGCATGGCATGTCAAGTAATGTTGCACAATTCCCTTTTGGATGGTTGAAGTACATTTGGAATTTTAAGATTGTTTTTTATCACTCCATGTAGTTTTGTTTGAATGAAAAAATTTCCAATAGGAAGAACATAGCTTTTCAATGCAACTAACCATGTATCAATTGAGTTCTAATTGAAAAAAGAGTTTAAAGAAGTAGATATATGTACAAATTATCCCTTTAATTTTGATTGGAAATATAAGTCTCTAGTACATATATATGTTTGTTGAATTTGGGTCAATGTCGTTAATGCACTCAAATAGGTAGCCTTGTCGATTTATTTATATTGTTGAAACTTTTTACCAAAAAATTCAACTAGTTTTTCATCAATGCACATAGAAAAACTACTTGGAACAATTAATTGTGCATTCTAGAACATATCTATCCAAGACAGGTAACATTTTTCATCAATGCACATTGAACATATCCGACCATTGGACAAGCAGATTTTGTACTAGATTTTCAATCAGGATTAGAGATGTGGGTAAAATCCCACCAAAAGTCGGAGAAGTGCTCCGAGTCTCTTGTCTGAAAGGAATTTTCGTACAAAACTATACTGCAGATGATTTATTTACATTGTGTCCATACTTTTTACCAGAAAATCCAGCTAGTTTTTCATCAATGCACATAGTAAAACTAGAACAATTAATTTCATTCTAGAACATATATATATATATATATATATATATATATATATATATAACATTTTTCATCAATGCACACGTATAGAAAAACTACTTTCAGTTGATACTAGAGCACGTGCTTGTACCCAAACAATTTGTACATGTGCAAACACTTACACAAATAACATAAGCAGCTCAATTTTTAGTTGAGTACCGGAACTTCTAAAACATATTTAATCCAAAGATAATAAACTGTTGGACAATTCACTCAAAAAAATTCTAATGGAATTCCATCTTCAATAATCCGTTCATGATCGGATTTTGACATTTTCCATTTCTTAATTTTCGATTTTTTCTTTGATCGAACTTCTATCAACTTTATGCGTGCTACACACACCAAGTGACTATATTGACAACTTATGGAATCAGGTTCATAGTCTTCAAAGTAAACAAAGTCTCCACTTTGATGAGTTTGTTTGAAAAAATAACCTTTCAGTATAATAGACCCTCTATCATACTGAAATCCGTGATCATTAGAGTTTTGTAATAATTTCATTTTTCGTTCAGTGCAACGCATCAAATAATACTTCACATTTTCATTGTTGTCAATAGGTGCAATTACAGCAAAAACATCTCCTGCACAATAAAATAAATTTAACAAAATTATGCATATTTAAATTTATTTCTAGATCTTTAAATCATTAGAAAGTAATTCAAATGTTACCTTCTCTAACAAGATCGGAAACTCGATCACCATCGGATGATATTGTAGTTTCCTCTGATTGCATTTCTTCAAACATTGCAACAGACATTTTTCCCTTTGTATTTAGCTCTGTATGTTTCCAATCGTTCACATACATTTTATTTTCACAAACGTCATTGGATTTTGTGTTGTCTATGCAAACATCACAAAAACAAGAATATTTTCTTTTATCCAATGCAAACACATTTCTGGATGACTTTGTTTGAATTGAATGCAATTTTCGAGTCCCTTTTATTGTTTCAACGTCATTTCCAATTGATCTATCTACGTCTTCAATTCCAATATGCCAGAAAAACCTTTATATGGAAAATTAGAAGAAGAATTTGTAAATATGATATCAAAATACAATCAAAGATAATCATTGCATGATAAATGTACAATGTTTGAAATTATATTTCCAATATAGATTAAATTTAATGTACCTTCGCACTTCTCTTGATGGGTTTCTCTCATGGCTTAGAGCAGCGATGCACCATTGAACAACTTCTTCAGCGTTCACAAGTCGGCTTGCAGAGTGGTTCATTTTATATCTTTGAAGTACTCATTTTATGCATGCTCCTGCATTGTCATGTTCTCCTTTTCCATGGCCAGTCTCAAAGAAATTCGAACAATGTTTAATGCAGGTTTTCTTATGAAGACAACACAACCAAAAGAATGATCGTGCAGATTTGAATTGACCTGCACATCCGTCTGACCATATCCAATGTTCATTGAATGTTATTCCACTATTTTTCAATGAATCATAAATTTTTCCAAAACAATGTTGTACAAAACATCTATCATGTGTACGATCGTCATTGATATAAAAGTGATATTCTTTAATGATATGTCGATTTTCAATCGTGCTTTCTATATGATCAACATTTTGTTCATCATGTCTATATAGAATATGGACGAGCATGGAGACTTGGTCAGAATGATAGTATTCACTCTGAATTTCTTTTTGTGGAACAAATGTGTAGTTTTCTGCAAAATCAATCACTGACAAAATGGTCCCTGGTGGAAAAAATTCACGAGTTTTTTTGAATTGCAAGTCTTGCCATCGAGCTCTATGGGAATGCTTGGTGTATTTGTAAATTTCTACCTCAAAATTTCTCAAAAAGTCTATCAGAAAAATTTCGTCTTATAGTAATTCAATTCTTTTAACACTATTTGCACCTTGAATCGATGTATCGATATATTCATATCTCTTCCATTTCACTTTCATGTTGGACAATGATTGATCATTTATATCAATGCGATATTTGTTTTTAAATTTAGTCAAATTTCCACAATCATTGCATTTTTTACCACCAACACATTTCTTTTTGTAAAATAGTTCATCTCTTTCTCTTTCACATAGAATTTGAGATATGAAATCACGGATAGTGGAAGGAGGAGGTGAATCCTTCCATAATGTTCTACCAAAATCAAGGAATGTGTCATAATATAACTCAAATTCCACATGATAACGGCAACAACAAGTATCGCGTACGGTGATAGGTTTTACATACCATGGTTTTTGTTGAACAAAAGCACTGAGTGAAACATGAATTTGACGATTCTCTTCTTTGAACTTGTTGAATAAGTCTATCTGAGTGGTTTCCAAGAAATATTTTTCATGTTCTTCATACTGATTTCATGCTATTCTTCTTCGCATCACATGCCTTGCAGTTGGCGAAACACGCGAATTGTTCTTCCAATATTCATATATTATTTTTTTAACATTTTCTCCAAGTCTATCTTTGTATGGTTTCCTACAAATAGCTCTCCAACAAGCGAGTTCATCATTTACATCTATTTGCAACCGAAATTTCCGATTTTTGTGCAAAGTTTTTCACGAGGTTCCCAGTGCTCGTGCCATAGATGTTACCAAATGATTCTCTTGAGTACTTGAGGAAACCATTGCCATCTGTATTCCTCTACGTACAATTGAAACATCTTTCTCTCTAGATCTCTTAATTGACTTTATAGCACTACTCATATTTTTTATCACCTCTTCCTTCATTTTTTTTATCTTTGGTTGATTTTCGAATACCCAATAGTGTCGTAGCTTCTTTTAATTTCCTTAATGATAGGAGACCTTTCAACATTTGAGCCTGAACTATCACCCGCTCATTTAAAAAATACTTTTCAAAAATGCAATTAACACGATATCGTATAACATGGTCGAGTTTTTAATCTCCATATGTGTGAGTGTCAAGATTTTCTAACATCTCATTATCGATAGTGATTTCATCTGTACATATTTGAAAAAATAGTACATATTCAATAAATAAATAAATTAATAAATATACCTAAAATTTCAAATATTTTTCAAATTAGTTCATCAAATAAAAATTAAGCTTCACATTTTACATTATCAAAATTTTAAATATATCAATAGATCATAATATTTACATTTACATACCTGCTTCAATTTCTGCTTGAGGTTGATTTTCTTCTTCAATATTTTGAGGAATATCTCTGTCTCTTTACATTAAACAAAATATTTTTCAAACTAGTTCATCAAATAAAAATTAAGCTTCACATTTTACATTAGGAAAATTTTAAATATATCAATAAATCATAATATTTACATTTACATATCTGCTTCAATTTCTGCTTGAGGTTGATTCTCTTCTTCAATATTTTGAGGAATATCTCTGTCTGTTTACATTAAACAAAATATTTTTCAAACTAGTCCATCAAATAAAAATACATTTTACATTAGGAAAATTTTAAATATATCAATAGATCATAATATTTACATTTACATACCTGTTTCAATTTCTGCTTGAGGTTGATTTTCTTCTTCAATATTTTGAGGAATATCTCTGTCTATTTACATTAAACAAAATATTTTTCAAACTAGTTCATCAAATAAAAATACATTTTACATTAGGAAAATTTTAAATATATCAATAGATCATAATATTTACATTTACATACCTGCTTCAATTTATGCTTGAGGTTGATTTTCCTCTTCAATATTTGAGAGGGCTTCTAACTTTCTTTTGCGAGATTGTCTCGTCTCTTCTCTACGTTCCTCAAGGTCTCTTTTTCGATCATATTTTCTCACACAAGTTCTTCGATTTCCCATGATAATATGGTATGAAGTTCAAAAAAATTCCTTTAAAAAATTAGACAATAACTAAATTACAAAAAATATTACAAAAGATTTAATTTAAAAAAATTCAGTGTAAATTTTTTGCAAAAAATACATACTCCAATCCAAAACACTTTAAAAATTTCGAGAGAAAAATGTCTTATAAAAATGAAATGAAGCTCAAAAGATTTACTTCGACAAAAATTTGAGAGAAAAATTTCTTATAAAAATGAAATGAAGCTCAAAATATTTACTTCAACTCAAAACACGTACATACGTCCAAGAAATGTCTTTTGAATTTTGCCAAAATCAGGCCGCCTCCAAGAAATGTCTTCCAAAAAAATTCTTTGTAAAATCAATTTGCTTCCAAGAAATGCTCTTAAACCCAAACTTTGAAGATAAGTTTTTGAACCCAAACTAAGATCTTCGTAAAATGAGATGAAATGTGTGAAATTTGCGATAATTGTGAATCATTTCATGGCAATTTATATTGCCGCGAAATGTGTGTTTTAGTAGGGGCTCCGCCAAAATTTCCGACCGACGAAGAGTTATACAATAGTTCAGCCGAACTTTTGATTAAAAGTTTGGCCAAACTATTAAGACGTTATATTTAACGAGCCTTCAGCGGAAAACATAGTTCGGCCAAACTTAGATTAAAAGTTCGGCCGAACTAACACGTCACCAATTACGCAAAAACCAGGCTCTGAACACGGTTTTGAAACTTTGGACTGATTAAACTCCATGAAGGTTGTTAATTAACTGTCGGAACCAAGACAAGCATTTTCAGAATTGAATCTACTTTCAGGAAATATAAATTTTATGGAATTTCATAAATGTTTATTAATTTTAATTATTTTTCTAAAAAAATGGATGCAAACAATTTCTGAGGGTCATTGTGATTCAGTGAAATCAAAATTTTGTATCTCCCAAAATACATTGTAAAAAAAATTGAAAAAATTATGGGGCATTACATTGGTCCATCGTCTCTAATGGGTAGCTTTTATATTTTTAGTTTATAACTTATATGTTAAGAAATTTCTTGCGACGCGGAACATATCCAAAATACGCAATTTTTCATATTAGACCAGTTCAAAAAATTCTAGTAATTATGATATGCATCCATTGGCTTTGTAAATATGACGAAGACAAAGTAGACTCTATCTAGATTGTTGTAACACATTTTTTTTTTCAAAAACACAAATTTTTAATGAATACAACATTGCGTGATAACATGACTTCTTATGAATCCTTTGATTGTTAAGAAACACACACTCAAAGAAATGCTAAGTTGACATATCAAATCTGCATAAAAAAATTTCAAAAAATAAGTAATAGAAAGCTAACAAAATTTCTCACAACTTTTATTTTTATCGTAAAATGAAATTCTACATAGAAAAATTGTTATAGTTTGCAGAAAGTTGAAGAACCAAAAAAATGAAATTTTTTTCTCAAAAAAGGGCAAAAAGTCGATCTATTGTCACTTCTGAAAAAAAGGGATTTGGCAAACTTGCCCATCGCAAATTCTCTACATGTATCTAGGTGATCAGTACTGAAATCTAGCACACCTGTAGTGATATCCCACAATATCCTCATGGCTCCATGATACATTTTCCCCATCCTGCAGTGCCAAATCTCACACATCTTTGAACTGCTAGCTCTGCTGCTGGTACTACTGCTCAATGCCAAAAGGGGCTGAAATGCAAATTTGTACTCCTTTGCATGGCGTACACCAATCACTCTAGCTAACTCAGCTAGAGCACCCCTAGGATATATAAGCACATGTCCTCTACTGAAAAATACCTCATACCCTCTATCCTCCAATGTTGAGATGAATATAAGGTTCTTCCTCATCCCTAGCACATATAGAACATCTGATACCTTCAAGGGAGGTTTGGGTTCCCTATCAAATGCCAATGTCCCCACACTAAATGCTCTAATAATGTTTTCGTCTCTGAGTACTACCTCTATATCAGTGCCACTCTCTGAAAGCTCTGAGAAGTACTCACAGACTCCTATCATATGACGTGAAGCCCCACTGTCAACATAACAATTACCTGAAGATGCTCTGCTAGTGGAGGGAAATGCACACTCCCTCTCACCCTCCATGGCAAGTGATCTTGTACTAGTGGAATCACAAGCAATGAACCCAAACTCATGGTCAAAGCTCTCCGAAAAGTCCTCTATCTCTGCTGATGATTCCATGGTCTTGTTCTTCCCCTTCTTCTTCTTCTCTGGACACACAACAGCATAGTGTCTCATCCTCTAACAATTCCAACACTTCAACTTGGAATAGTCCTTCTGCATGTTCCCCTGTTTACCTTTACCTTTTCCTTTGCCCCCACCACCACTTGTACAAGCTTGCTTCTTTCCCTTGCCTTCCATGCCTCCTGCTAATAGTGCTACATCCTCATCCTGCTCAACTAGTTTGGCTGCCCCAAGCTATTTCTTTCAGATTTCATTCTGTATGCAATCATCCTAAAACCTCTGCCAAGTGGGAAGAGTCTAACATGCACAAATCCCATCAGAAAATTTCAGCCATGAACTAGGAAGTCCATTCACTGCAATCTGCACCAACTCAGTGGGTGGAACGGCCTCTCCATCTGCTTTCAACTCATCTCTCACATTAGTGATATTTGTGAGATATGCAGTAGCACTATCATTCTAAGCCATCTTAATGGCCTTCATCTTCTCCCTTTGGACCATTTTTCTATTCCCATTGGTACTCTGGTAGAGATTGTTCAAGGCTGTCCACATATCATGAGAAAATATCTTTCCTCTCACATGAGGAATGACATGGTCTTTAATACCTTCCAGAATCAGTATCTTTCCCTTTTTATTCTTATTATTAAAGTCTACCAACTGAATAAGGTCAGCAGGCACATTAACAAGGCGTTGTTCGGTATGCACCATTATACCCCAGACTTATGCCTCCTTAAAGATTCTCTACATTCTTTCCTTCCATACATTATAGTTACTATGCCCATCCAACCTATCCTCTACCCTCAAACCCAAAGACATGCTTTCTATCCTAATAAACTGAAAATGACACTGTTAAAGGTTCTGATTTTTGTGTGTAAAATCAGCTTGCTGTAATTTTTCTTCTTGTTGTCCCAAACTGCACTTTTCAGCAAAACCTCCCTCTTATACCATGTAGAAATTTTAAGTCTCACTCCAGTTTTCAATTTCTCCTTATTTCTCCCATAAATTTAAATGCCCATTCCCATAACCATACATTCAACAAGCTGGAAAAATAAATATTTTCTGAAAACACAAATTCTAGAAACTTCACAGTGCTGAAAATGCAAAAATAAAAACTCAGGAAAATAAATCAGCCACACATAGAATTTTGACACGCTGAATTTTTGGTCAATATGAACCTAGAAAAACCCCCTACAACTCTTGGGGAAAACTAGTTCGAAGCTTCTCTTTATTTTTGAATATGGTTTTACAGTGAACAGTAAAACACACTAAAAATTATAGCAAATACAAAACCCACTTATCTCGATTTTTGTGTCAACCTCCAACCTTGAAAATGATTCCAATAGCAAACAGAAAATTAACAGAAAAATCGCAGCATACAATGTTGTACTTGCAGCCTTGGAAAATGTGCTAGAATCTTCGTGTACGAACTGTATAGGTTTTGTACGGAATCATACAATAGTCCCTCCTTGATTTCTAAGCCCTGAAATATCCTCGAAATTTGTGTCCTTGACTGCTGGAAACTGCTCCTAGAAATCTACACTGTACTTTGTCTCGAAATGTGTGCAACGTTACTGTATGGATTTTTTGTCTTGATAAACATGCCAATAAATGTTGTTGTACAGAAATTTTTCCTTGGGAAATGTTCCCTCCTGTTGTACGAATTTGTTGTGTATCTTTTGCTGCTCTCCCTCTGCTCAGAAATTTCTCTTTTGCTTTCTCTCCTCATCTCTCAATCTGCTCATGAAAGTCTAAATGATCTTTTCTCTCATTTTTCTCCTTTAACCTAACCCTAAGTGACTTTTGGGGAATCCCTAAATCCTATGGCTGAGATAGCTTTAGATCTAGGGATTAAATTAAATGCTCATTTAAATCTCACTTTCTATTTTTTAATTCACCCCACTTTAATAAAGACCCTCTTAGTCATTTATTTCCAAAGTCACTTTTCACTTTTTAATTTCACATTGACTTTATTAAAATCACTTTAAAATTAGACTTAGTAACTTTATCACTTAAAGTCACTTTTAAATTAGATTTGACTTTATAACTTTATAAAGTCACTTTAGGAGAAAAATTAAATTCTTTTGGACATTTTTCCCTAGGCCAAAGATCAAAGCCTTAGGGAACACTAGTACAAAATGGCTAATTAGTTACTAAAAAAACGGCTAAAATTTGCATATAAACGACTATTTTTCGGTCAGTGACCAATAGTAGCTAATTTACAGTATCTTATAACGCGACTAAATTTTGGTCATTTTTAGCTTAGTCATTAATTGGTTATCTCAATTTTGTTGTCTAGTTGTATATTTGGTCATTAATTTGGTCATTAATTTAATCATTGATTTATTCATTAATTTATTCATTGATTTGATCATTAATTTACTCATTGATTTGGTCATTAATTTGGTCATTGATTTAATCTTTGATTTGGTCATTAATTGTCACAATTAATGACCAAATATATTATTATATGATCACTCGAGAAAACCAATTAATGACCAAAGAAATATGACCAAAATGTTGGTTGTGTTATAAGATACTGTAAATTAGCTACTAATAGTCATATATATGCAAATTTTAGTCATCGTTTGAAACCAATTAATGACTGAAGAAATATGACTAAATTTTAGTCGTGTTATAAGATACTGTAAATTAGCCACTAATAGTCGTATATATGCAAAATTTAGTTGTCATTTGTAGTCACAAAATTATCATTTGCAGTAGTCATTTATTCATTATATAAACGACTAATTTAGTAGTTTATATTCATTTCATTTACTTTCATTAATAATCATTATAAATGACTAATTTAGTCGTATATTCATTTTATTTGTGTTCATCATTAATCAATATAAACTATTACTTTAGTAGTTTTAAATTGATTTTGTGTTCATTATTAATCAACATAAATTAATTTGTATGATTTTAAAAATGTCATACAATGTGCATGTTCATCTAATATGAAAACACAAAGTCGCATATTTTAATTACAATACTAAACAATATCAAGTGTAACTATAAACAATTTCAACCACATAAATTTTATTAGATGAAATGTTAAAGTATTACAATATGATTTTCCAACTTAATATTGGTTGGACTACAATTTACACATGTAATGATGTTTCATCACTTCAAACATTATCGTTATGTTTTCAAGGCATTGCAAGTGAATTCACCAACTCTGAAGACTTGACCATCAGTCTTTATATGTGTGTATTATGCGGGATATTGACTCTAAGAGTATCACCAGACCAGTTCTTCTCTCTCTCTTTTTGCATTTGTTGCTCCAATGTTGTTTCTCCCATCTTTTTTCAATTCATGCTTCTTACCATCAATACTGAGTTCATTATCTGAAAACAAAAGAAGATACAATGCAGAGTGTAAAACATGAAAGACAATGAACACTAGAATATAAACTAAATTAGACTATAAATAATTTATACAACATATACCTCAACATCAGCAGTGTCAAAGCCTTTTTCTCCATACAAGTAGGAAACTTGAACAAATTATCTTCATTGGGGTGATAATTGCCACTATAATGTGGCCAGATAACCTGTATAAACAAAGCAAATAAAATATCACCATATATAGAAAAGAACACCTTAGTGACTTAGTATTCAACTTTCAAGAAAAGCTTAGGAACAATCATGTCAACTAAGTTATATGCTAAAAAGCTCAAGCTGTGTAACTTGTGAAAACAAATAATTTGAGGTGTGATGTTTAATCCCTGTCATTTTATTCACAGCAACATTTCATTTTCTAATGCATGAACTTAGTCAAGTATATAAACAACATGTACTTAAATAACAACATGAAAGTAGATTTTTCTGATAGTCATGAAAATATTTTAACACAAAATAGCTATAAGGATTCCAATAAATATAGTGTAATACTAATTTCATCTTCAAGCTTTGGTTGTTGTTTAAATGGACATGGTACTAAGTATTTTCAATTTCATAGTTAAAAGACAAAATAAAATCAAAATAAACGTCCAAAATACAATCAAACAATAAAGAGAGGATATCATGGAATGGAAATTGCAATTATAAAAAATTTATTTACCTATCCACCGATGTCATGTCTAGCATTCCTAAAGCATTTTCTTGCCCAAAATAACCATGAAGTGAAATAATCACAACATTAAAAACCATAGGAATTCCTACTAAAAACATTTCCAAAGTCGATGGCTTAGGTGTCTAAGCGATCTCTAATAGCGAATGAACCATATCCAAGACGTGATATGAATTGTCTCCCCATCCTTTTTCCAATCACACTTCCTATAACCTACCCACTACAGAGTCAAGTAACAATCAAACAAAGACATTGACATTTGTTTTCATCTTTTATATCTATAAAATTTGAACCTGATTTGTTTCATGTACATATTAATTCATATGTAAATCCTTCCTGACATATGAGAAAGTATTAATCAAATAGGACATCAGAAAAATCGACCTCAATGACGTCCTCAAACAATTTCTACAATATCAATATTTTTCTTGTTGTGATATCTTGGGTAGAAAAAAGAACATATCTACAAAAGAAAAATGCATATATTGCTTAAGGTCAAACTTTGTATATGGTGTATTCTTAAGCAGTTTTTTAAGATGTTCCTCCACCTTTACCATACTGAATTGTAGCTTGGTTAAATTATGTATCCTTTCATTGAGCATCAATTTCTGCAACATAAATGTCACATTATTCTTTCCCATTTCTCAACATGCTACATATGACAAATTGAAAGTCGCATAAAACAAAGAACAAACCCTATTCTAACCAAAACAAAAAAACAAGCAGTGTCTCTAATAAAACTTCATTATAATATTAGAAAGTGAAAAGAGAGTGGACCATTTTTTTCTTTTGACTTTGCCTATTTTTGTTATGAAAGTGCTAGAGCTTCACGAACCAACAAATGTGAGGGAATTCGTAAATGTGAAAAAAAATATGTTGACTTAATTTGTAGACTTCTTCAAAATGAAGTGAATGATGCCATTTTTGGATGTGGTAAATCTCATAATAAGAAATGGCATGTATTCTAATAAATTACATTGCAATGACTACCATGGGCCTCCACGGGTTATAGGTCCTCAGTAGGTTAATCTTGATGATGAAAGAGAGATGGCAACGATAAGTATGGGTGGTCCTAGTTTGTATGGTGGATATCTTCAAACCAAGGTCGTCATCTCAATGAACCTAGGTTCTGACATGGAAAACATGGATCTAGCCTTCACCCCATTTCATTCTATCATAATTTATCAAGACTCAAGAGGACATAATGTTCCTTCAGCATATAATAGGGTTTCTTTTGAGGTTATAAATAAAGCTTATCCAAATCAAATGGATTTTTGGGCTCCAAGAGATATGGATAATTTAAATGATAACAATTACATGTTTTTTTCCCAAGATTCAAATGTAGGGATACATTTTGTGGATTTTACTAATAAATATAATGAGAGAAATAATCCATGATGAGAATCTACTAGTCATTGTGATTAGGGAAATACATGGAGATAATAAGACTATTTAGGTTCAAATCAAATATGGTGTTGATTCTTGTAGCTCCTCAGTTGTTGGTAGTTTTTAAGGTAGGAATTTCAGTTCTTCAAGGATGGGGTCCTTCAGCATAAATGCATCTACCTTGGTCATATCACCCAAAAGAAAAACATAATCAACAAAGAGTAAATATGTCAAGTTTAGGGAAAATCCTATTTGTATAGTTTCCAAGCTTATAGTTCTTTTTTACTATGTTATAACTCTGTTGAGACCACCTACTCTATAGTAAAAAATAGCAGAAGAGCCATTAGTCATACCTACCCATGGTCTCCTGTAGGAATGATAGAAGAATAGGTTGAGCCATTAATTATAATTGCACATATATTGAGGAAAGACAATTCATTATCTAGTTAACCAATTTCACATTGAACCCTATATGGATGAGTATCCCTAAATAAAGCCATTTTTCTCTATCATATGCCTTGGAAAGACAAACTAACATTTCTTGTAATTTTTTTGGTTTCATGTTATAAATTCCTTCTTGGGAAACTCCTATTCTGTAATGGATTTGTTTCCCAGGAAGGATGCAAAATTGTTCTAATGACATGGAATTAGCTTAGTGAATTTTGACCCTACATGACCAAGGAACTCAAGAGCCTTGGTCGCATCAACAATAACATCCTCCATTGAAAATAGTACAGTCTCCAACCTGGAAACATCAAAATTATATATAGTTATAGTTCATAATTGCAAATGACCATAGATTGTAGCACTCCTTAACTAAATTCAAACTTGAATAAGAACAAACACAAAATTTCACATTACCCTTCAGTAAGATGTCCTTGATTTAGCAAGAAAGGCTCAGACTTGCATAAATGTGTAAGTAGATTCCCCAGAAGATCAATTTCAACATATTTCCTAAAAAAAGAATATAATGTCCAAAGCGAAACCATAGTTGAATGGAACAATGTTGCTTTAAGGTCATCTACACAAAAATTTGCCTCCTTCAAATCTCACACTGGATGGTATGTCATGTAAAATTAAGAAAAAGTCAGGGAAACTTGTTGAATTCTCTAAAAGACATTATGAAAATGCATAGAAACTTTGTAAAGGAATGCACCTGTAATATTCTTTGATTTCCATTTCATCCTTTTTCCTAAGTTGAACCTCAATGAGTTGTGAACTCAAAGTTCTTTGAGAAGAATGTTCTTACAGTTGAAATTCAGCATTTGCAGTCTTCCCACCTCTAATGGAGGAATGGAATCATGCTAATGGAGGAATGGAATCTTTAATTGATGACACAACATCAAAGATCAAATAAATGAAATAAAATCATTGTGGAAAGAAATATGCAAAACTTGCTCATTTTTTGGATATCAAATATGCTCCAAGTATGGGCACAAACATGAGAGTTGAATTTTCAACTCTCTAGGCTCTTGTCAATGTGGTCAACCAAAATGATGTCAAAAAATAAATATTTTGGGGGATTCAAAACTTGTGGATTGAATCTACGACAAAGTCAGCATAGTGGCCCCTCATTTGGCTCACATTTTGCAAGGTATCAATCAAGTCAACAACAAGTTGGATTGGTTCTCTTGTGGCCATATATACCATGAACTCGATACCCTATCAAACAGGCTCTCCAACTTATTCCACAAGTGCTAGAATACCAAGAGTATACGAATAATAATTGTGGGGGTTGTTGAATTCCATATCTAGTTTTTTTGTCTCGCTTATTACTATATTTTGTGATGATATATGTAAACGATCCAATGATATTATCCAAAAAGTGATAGAGATTTTTTTTGGCTTTTAAAAGCTCACACAATTGGAACAAACTTTTATTACTATAAATCAATCAATTACTTCTACGTACCACTAAAAGTGGCAAAAGCTCTATAACCTTTGATCAACTTGAACATCAAGCACACTGAGAACCTCGACAATGGGGTTCTAATAACATCGCCAAAGATCCAAAATTGACAAAGCACAATTTAATGAGTATTGATTAGTCAAAATTACCATGTGGATCAACTACTCATGTCAAAATGATGGTATATTGGATTAGGTCTGGGTTGCACATGCATTTGAAAGAGTGAACACAACGTGGATAAAGAACATTGACTACACTAGGAACCTCGACAATGGGGTTCTAATAACATGGCCAAAAATCCAAAATTGACAAATTACAATTTAATGAGCATTGATTAGTCAAAAGTATAATGTGGATCAACGACTCGTGTCGAAATGATGGTATATTGGACTAGGCGAGGGTTGCAATGGCATTGGAAATAATGAACACAATGTGAATAAAGATTCACTTGGAGAAGGAATACAAGGAATTGCAGTCTTGGTTGCACATATAGGGATGGTCAAACAAGCAAGTAGAAGCATTTGCAACACCATAAAAATTGGCAACTCATGTTTTCTAAGAGACATCCAAAAGAGTCATCCAAAAGTGCATTTTTTAATAGGGAAAATGCATCCTTCACGTTAGGGAAAATTTTCCATCTACATTTCCCACAGAGATATGTAGAGAAATGTTTCTTCAATCGTCCCAAAAAATGGGAAAAATAAAAAACCCCTTTGGGAAAATGCATTTCCCTCTATGTTTCACCGCATTTCCCAAAAGAGATATGTGGAAAAATGTTTCTTGGAGCATCCTACAATAAAAAGACACCTTGGGAACATGGGAAACATGAAGGTGCGCCCTCCCACCATAAGGGACACATCCCTGTAGAACAGTGGTTTTTTCATTCATTTAGTGGCATTTCTGAGTCATCATTGCTCATTTGTTTATGAATACAAAGTTTATCATATACTGCTATGTTGAATGGTAAGCATGTGTCAAAGCCCTATAAAAAGAGGAGCTTCTTCAGATAGAATCAAGGCCAAGGCCTCACAATTGGGACTAAACTTTCATAGTTGCAATATAAGCATGTGGACAGCAGCACAATGGAAATTCATTATAATACAGAGACCTTACAAAACCATATTTTCTTGATGATCAAAGAGGCTTTGGTATTTCACTTTCACTAAGCGTAGCATATATTGTCATCTATCAGTAAGGTACATCTATAAGACCTCATTTACAGATACTTCCAAAAGTCTGCCTTGGAAAGATTACTTTTATTTTAACAATCAAAGAACTTCTATAACAATTATTGTTGACTAGTGTAAAAGCATAGCTATGAAAGAATGGAAAGATGTTGTGGGCTATATCTAACATGCAGAAATCAAGAACTGAATAAGTAGAAAGTGATGTTATCCCAAATTATGGTGTAAATTGACCAGTATTAAAAATTTTCCACTTCATACCATCACACTAGTGTGTTTGTAGCAAAAACTTGGTACCGTTGAAGGTATAACTACAGCAATGTAAAAGAAAATATCTGAGCAAAATTAAAACTTAAAACACATTTTGGATAAGAAGTACATACTTCTTAAAATGCTCAGAAAAATTCCAGAAACTACAATGTTGATCCAACATCATTTGACGAAAATTCTATGCCTGCAATCAACTGTAATGGCTTCCCTTCGGGCAAAATTATTTCATCCATCTCTTTCTTGTCTTTGCATTTCTTCTTCTTAAAATTCACTTTTTCTTCACTGAAAATCAGATACAGAAATAGACTGATCATTGATCCCCTTGATATCTTGATCCATGTCTAACTGGTTTTTGGTGGTTTGCACCATACACCATCGAATGCCACATATAAATTTAACACCAAATTTAACTTTTTTTACTAACTCCACTTTTACACCAGAAAATATAGCACCAATTGAGTATCCCACATTATCACCACTTTCACACTACTATTTAAAAAATAAATATTTTTCAAATCATTTACAAATGGTGGTGATAATGTGAAGCTAAATCACCCTTCTTCTTGTAGTGTTACATGCCTAACAGTACATGCATGAATAGAAGATGAATTTATTTATTACGGAAAAAATATATGTGTGGAAAAAATTATTGGATAACTAGTGGTAGTATGCATATTTTGATATATGTGCTAGAATTAATACATGAACATATTTCCTAACAATTTTCACTAGCGTGCTGGTATGTATAAATGCTACCTAGCTATTTCCAGAGATAAATTCAATGAGGATACTTGATTTTATAGGACTATATACTAAATGAATATGAAATAAATATATATATTCTGGCTTATCAAGAGTTTGACTCCTAGAAAAAAGGACATGCAATTTTAAATAAACGAGAAGATGTTTTATAATGACCAATAATAGAATATTGGCCAAAACTTTTCTTTGTTTTCAGGCCGAGGGATGAGACTGAAGTCTGTAAAAAGTAGGCATGTTTGTTTTTTAAATAAGCTAAACAAAAAAAAACCCAAAGTTTTATTATATTTTCCCACTGCTATTTCTTAAATAGATGCTCTTTTCTAAAAACCATCAACAACCTTTGCTTACAAACTTGCTTTAGGATCAATGAAAGAGGACCCTTACTAATTTCTTGCAAAGCTTACCAGACCTCAAATGATAGTGATAAAGTCTGATGTTAGTGTTGCACATCATATAGCGTACACACCATTGTTTGTTGTTATGACAAGGGTTACTGTACAATCAACATTGTCTTAACTATCATTGACACTTCACTATCATTGTATGTCACTGTGATGAATATAATACATCATCCCAACATAGATTATAGACAGATAGAAGGTAATTACAGTCACCTTCCTGATTCATTGTCTTGCCAATATTTTTCCACTACTGTCAGTCAATTGTCAATTTCAAGGATTCATTGCAACAACTTGCAATATATATATAAGGTCAGCTAATTAAGATTTTTCCCATATTCAATAGTGACAAAATTGTTGCACATATTCAAAAAATCTTCAACTATTGAATGTTATTACTCTTCAAATCCTGGACTTCGGATTAGGTCTGAAACCCTTTAAGGTATCTCAAAATGTCTTCTCCAATGTGTGTTACAACAAAAACACTATCAGATCATTGTCTTATATAAGACTACTGTTATTGCTATGTCACATATCTGCTCAAGCCTAGAAGGTATCTTGGTGTGAGGGATTCTGACATCAACATATGTAGTTGTCAAGTATAGTCTTTGTTGCTTATTAAGGTCAAGACTGCCATCAATCCAAAACCATGCAAGGCCTTTTATATGCTACTTCTGTCTAATATGGATAAAATGCTTGCAGCGTGATAACTATGAAAGTAGTCCTATGTCTATTCGTACCGCTGCATACGATGGAAGCCTTTGAAAAAATTATTATATTCTCAATAATGATGCTATATTGAAGCCAACTTAGGCACAAAATTCTGCTTGAATACCTTGCATATTGCAGAGTTTTAATGTTTCAGAAAATATAATACGTATGAATAGACCTTGAAATATTTAGATTCAAACTCTAGAAGTCTAAATCAATTGTTTGAATTATTCATCTTTATAATGGTGTTGGGTCGTAGATGACTGAATTGATGACCAACAAAGTGCAGAAGAATCTCGATCTAAAAGGGGTTGCATACATATCAATAAAACAGTTATCCATAAATTTGAAATAGGTCATATGCCCTTGCCCTAACCAGAGATGACTGAAATGCTTCAAGGAGCTGTAAACAATATTTTGGGGAACGTTCAAATAGTCTGCAAGATAAAAGGATCACTGGTGTAAGTTTTAAATACAAGCCAATCCAAAAGGAACATCAAGAATTTCACGTCTTAACAACTCATCCTTGCTAATTTATTTGTAGCCCCAAGAGGATCGAAATAGCTCCTCACTTCACAAGATAGAAAATATGCTGAAATTCAAGGATTAGAGTGATATTCCACAAAGACGAGGGCTTATGCTACAATTCTGGAAATGTCATCAATTTTTCATGCAATTTCTTTTAGAGCCAAACTGTCAGTGAAATGAGATCCCACCAAACCTTTCATGCTTAGTAATAAAGTCCTAATGAGGGTTGAAATTATATAAAGAAAAAGTTTTCAAACAAGCCTGAATGGATTGTTAATAACCCTGACTATTCATCGATTTATGTTAATCACGGAGACAAGGGTGTTGCTTAGAAATTATGCCACAGGGAGTTATTTGAATTTGCATGGACGAGTCTTTTATATCACTCTTGCTAGTTTCTGTAGCCCTAGTTCTTACGCATTTTTCAACAATGAACCTATTGGCCACAGAGGATATCCTTGTATAAAATATGATACCCTTAAGGGGACGAAAGTCTACTCCTTGGAATTATGAAACCAAACGTGATACTAAGAAATACACAGGAAATGGACGCAAAGATAAATAAGTTGCTTCAAAAATATTAAAGAGGTTTTTAATGCTCGAAACTTACACAGATAAAGACCCTTCCTGTCATAGATGGAAGAAGAAATTGTTGCACGTGCAGAGAGAGATGAAATTGTTTCCATGTTGTTGACTGATAGCTTTCCCTCGGGCTTGACAGATTTCTCTCTGACTTGGGCTTGCCCTCACCTGTGCTCCGATACCATGTTAATTTTAACATGTTCTTTGCATAGTACATTTAAATCCATATGAGACCAATTATCTATCCATAATTGAACCAAGCAAGTGAATTCAACTAGGCTTATCGAATGAACCAAGCAGATGTCCCTGGCAATGCAGATTAACTCATAATTCTCCGTACGAAGAAGGGGCAAGGAAGGGTAAGTCGACTTATGAATTTCAAGAAAGGCCTCAACTCCTACAAGTGATGAAGAACCCTAGACAAAGTTGTTGATGTTCTACCCTAGTATCACTTCAATGCTCTAATTTTGTTAGGAACCCATGTTTTCATTGTTGTCTAAAATATCTTATGACGTTTACATCATTGTAGTTTATCCATTTTCGCTTTCACTCGTTGGCAACCCAAAAGGGATTAATTTATGGTAAATGAAACCAACCACTACAATTATGATTTCCCTCGTAATGGTGTTGGTGACTGAAAGTGTTTAATTCGTAAGAAATAAAACCAAATACTAGCATTACGGTTTAACTCGCGGCGGTGCCGATGACCGGATATGTCTTTACTGTGGAAATGAAACTAGCCACTACAATGGACAAAGATAAAGTTGAACACTGAAAAGAGAAGATTGGCTTGGACAAAGATGAAGTTGAACACTAAAAAAAGAAGGTTGGCTTGGACAAAGATGAAGTTGAACACTGAAAATAGAAGGTTGGCTTGGGAGATTATAACTATTGCTTACAAAGTTTATATAATCACGGTCTATCCATTTAAAATCCACAGTGCTCGTGACCCTAGAATTGAACTCAATACCAATAACATGGTGGATATAGGTTTTAAATAAGAATGCAAGACCAATGCATTGGGAAAGATTCGCATGTCATTGGTAGGAATTCAACCTATACATAATTGTAGTGTGGCAATGGCATTGCAGGATCCCACTTAAAACCAAGTAAAGGTGGGAAATGAAACAAACCACTAAAATTGGTGAAAATTAATTTTAACTTCAACAAAAGAAAACAGTGAGCATATCCTTAATTCTCCTTAATTCTCCATTGAATTTTGAAAAAAAAGCTAAATTCCCTGATAACTAATCAAAGGGATCCTGTCAATGGTTATAGTGATGGATAATAAATCAAGTATCCAATTCGTAGTGCGAAAGTATTAACAAGTGAAGGTTAAGAAATTACATGTTTTCAAAAGAAGGCCATATTTCAGACATGAATTATTGGGGAGTGCAAGGAATTTGGTAGTCCTCTATAATTAGAGTTTCTGCTTCCAGTGGGCTTTACCCAAGCACTTCTCATCTCCTCTACCATCCCACTGCTTGCCATACTTGGCCACTGCTTTCCATACTTGGCCAAAAACTCCTTCGGAACTTCATCCACAACGTTTTTTGTGTCAAGAAGCGTGTCGACAGTAAATTTGGTAGTCAAGGCGTTAAAAAAAGAAAAAAATAGTGTACTAAATATTTAGTATAAAAAAAAAACTTTAGTAACTTTACATAATCCCCGAGAGGCCCTGTGCTTTCATGAATAGCCAAAAAAATTTGTGCGTATTTACTTGCAGTCACAACCTCACCTTCAACGTTATCGTTTTCATTTTTTGTAATGCAAGGGATTTCTCCAAATTATTTACAGATTCATTCATGCACCACAATCATAGTTGGCAGAATAACACATGCACATACAACTAGCAAAAAATTACAGTAACCTTGGCAATAAAACTTAAATATTCAGAGGGTTACTCCTTGCAAGACAGTCATTCCTTACGATCTGATCTGATCATTATACCTAGGAGAAATAATACCTTATAAAACTGCCAATTCTATTTAGTAGCATTGATGACCTGAAACTTTCATTTATTGCATCACTGCTAAATTATCAAAAAATATGGCAATAAGGAAATTGAATCATACTCACAAAATCGAAGAGTGGAGGTAAAAATTGTGAGGCATGATATTTTCACCAAGAAGGCTCATATTTGTATACAGATTTTCACGCTTCACTCTTGGAATCATTCCATTCACTATAGAGACAACATTTGATTCCATGGATAAAGTGCTGGGTGCAAATAACAAAACCACCAATCCTGTTATGCTTATAGATAATAATTCAGCATGGCGCTTTCCCAGGAGAGGTAAAATAAGTGTAAATAAAAGTGCATCAACTGTGCTGAGGATCACACACACAAGCATATCCAACCCCAATAGAAGATTAATTCCAATAGAGGTTCCTAGAATCACTGTCAAATCTAGAGCTATCATAGAGGCCTCACATTGTAGCCACATCAACATGCACACGGGTTGAGAGTACTCCTCCACACAAATCCGAGAAAGATGTTTCCCAGTCATGACTCCAATGTGAGATGCAAGGGACTGACATAAAATAACAACCACATTTGACAGCATTAACAACCATTAATTTTGTGCGTAATTACTTGCAGTCACAACCTTATCTTCAACGTTATCGTTTTCATTTTTTGTAATGCAAGGGATTTCTCCAAATTATTTCTAGATTCATTCATGCACCACAATCATAGTTGGTAGAATAACACATGCACATACAACTAGCAAAAAATTATAGTAACCTTGGAAATAAAACTTAAATATTTAGAGGGTTACTCCTTGCAAGACAGTCATTCCTTATGATCTGATCTGTTCATTACACCTAGGATAAATAATACCTTATAAAAATTCCAATTCTATTTAGCAGCAATGATGACCTGAAACTTTCATTCATTGCATCACTGCTAAATTATCAAAAAATATGGCAATAAGGAAATTGAATCATACTCGCACAATCGAAGAGTGGAGGTAAAAATTGTGAGGCATGATATTTGCACCAAGAAGGCTCACAGTTGTATACAAAATTTCACGCTTCACTCTTGGAATCATTCCATTCACTATAGAGACAGCATTTGATTCCATGGATAAAGTGCCGGGTGCAAAGAACAAAACCACCAATCCTGTTATGCTTAT
The DNA here is from genome assembly GCA_034641835.2 of Pinus albicaulis. Taxonomy (NCBI): domain Eukaryota; kingdom Viridiplantae; phylum Streptophyta; class Pinopsida; order Pinales; family Pinaceae; genus Pinus; species Pinus albicaulis. Next base: position 409,050,390 of record CM076573.1, read on the forward strand.
AGATAATAATTCAACATGGTGCTTTCCCAGGAGAGGTAAAATAAGTGTAAATAAAAGTGCATCAACTGTGCTCATGATCACACACACAAGCATATCCAACCCCAATAGAAGATTAATTCCAATAGCAGTTCCTAGAATCACTGTCAAATCCAGAGCTATCATAGAGGCCTCACATTGTAGCCACATCAACATGCACACGGGTTGAGAGTACTCCTCTACACAAATCCGAGCAAGATGTTTCCCAGTCACGACTCCAATGTGAGATGTAAGGGACTGACATAAAATAGCAACCACATTTGACAGCATTAACAACCACAGAAGCTCAACCCCAAAACATGATCCACCTTCAATTGTTGTCACCCACTTTGCAGGGTCGATATATCCCATTGAGACTAGAAAAGAAGGCCCAAAAAATGGGTATATTTTCATTGAAATACCTTGCATTTCCATTGTGCCATCCATCTCACTGTCCATGTTTAATGCTTCATAAAAACATTGAACTGAAGCATTATTTCTTGAAACCTAGGTAACAAATATTTTTTCCTCTGGATTTCCAAATTGTATGCGCTTCCTTTTTACATTTAAACATGGTCTAAAATGTATGCAAAAATAAATAATGAGGAGTATGTATGAATTTACGACCGAGGTCATGAAGCTTTTCCTGATGGGTAACCCATCACTTGATGAAAATTATGATTTTTTTTTATAAAAAACTTTGTTCAGAAATAAAAAGATTCAGAGTGGGCAATCTGTCTATTATAATTGAAGAAATTGAGTCTGATGTAGCCGAGTCCAGTGTTTGGGAGAGTGAGAGTGAAGCTTCAATGGTATATTCTCCATCATCATTCCGAAAAGCAGAGCCAGGAGAGGATTATATTGAAGATTTCTGAAATGCGAGAGGATGTGCTTGGATAGAAACGATTGATGAACCTGGCCATTAGGAGTTTTTTAGAGCCATGAAACCCGAAAGCCTAAGGGGTGACTTCCAGGCAAAAGAGATATACTCTAAACAATCTTGTGGTCACACATGCTTCCCACGAATCCTTGAAGAGAGTTCAACAGGACCTGGAGACTGTGTATGTCGACTAGAATTGTTTGTCATTGGAAATACAGAAAGTTCTAGGAGGCGGCATTGTATGGGTCATAGCAGGATTTTTTTTATGACCACATGGCAGATCAGTTTCAACAGTTTCAAGTTTTGCTGCAGAGGTTCTTAGAGAATGATCATTTTGAAGGTCCTATGATTTGGTAAAAGGTTCCATGAAGCAAATACAATACCAGCAGCTCAGCTGGTTAGTATCATGGAGGAATCCATAATGATATTCTGGGATTTTGTTAGGTCTGACAAGCACAAAATTTTGGTGCAACACCAAATGCTGATTTTTTTGTGCATAAGTCAAGAGGTAGAGGACCCCAACGACTTTACTCTCCTGCATTTTATGAGGAGAAGCATGCATTGTAAGGAGTTGAAGGTGCAAGAGCTTGAAAGTAAAGGGATATGCTTGATAAAGAGGCTCGATCTTGTGGGTAGAGAGAAAAGGATAGAGATCTTGATGGCCCTTTTGGACATCAAATTAGTATCCCGGGTATTGAGGATGTCCAGGATCATTATAGATCATCTGTAATGGTGCCAGAAGAGACTTGGTAAGCTCAGTATTCACAAGGGTAAGGTCCATAGACCACACGGTACTGTATTATTTCCGTATTGATCATACATTTTAGGCCACTACTTTGATGCATTTCCATCAGAATTGTAGACTAAATACAGGAGTTAAAAAAATACTAACAATAAATATTTATAGGACAGGCAGTTGGGATTTAGGGGTTTCACGGCATTATGAAAACGAAATCTGTGTTTTTTTTTTTTCTAATTTATTGTTGTGGGAGCATGATGCTCCTTGGAAGAAGCCATTAGAGCTTAGATTCATGTGACCCAACCCCCTCCAATGATTTTATCATCTAAGGTCTTTGGGAAAGAAAGAAAAAGAAATCCCTTGCAAGGATGTTGAGAATCTACAGAGGAGAGTCATACAACTAGATTTAGTTGCAAAACGGGAGATGTTGGTCCCATCTGGAAAATTAAATTCTTAATGGAAAAAACACAGGTTTCAAAGCTTTGAAAAATGGATACAAAATATACCTCTGTGACGCTTCGTGTGGTGCAACTGTGTGAAAGCTTCAACTGGTCGCAGTTCCCGTATGCAAGTTGTTATCAACAAGAACATTGAAGAGAACTCTCTCACTTTATTTTGCATTTTGAATCTTACCCAGGGCTGCTTGCAATAAGGGGAAATATTTACCATACCATCTCCAGGATGTGAACCTCTCCAGGTTTTACCTCCACACCCCCAAAACTCCATCTGATATGTAGAATTCGTTGCCGCAGGTAATATTGCAGTGCAAGCTGGATGAAGCAAACCACACAACGTAAAACACTAAACCCTTTATTTACCTATTTGAGAATTTCACCATGAAAAATGACTCCCGCCCAACCCTTTGTTTGATACTGATACATATTTGAAATTTTCACGATGAAAAATTACTCCCGCGCAATCTCATGTGATGGAGTATTCGAAGAAAAGAAATGGACAAAGAAATGACTCCCGCCCAAATGGACAAAGAACCCTTGATTTATTTATTTTTTAAATAGTATTTTATTGGTTTTTATTTATGAATTATATTTAGAAATTGTTGAATGTTTTGTTAATGTATATATATTATTTATTTATTTTTTAAATAATATTTTATTTATTTTTATTTAGTGAATTATATTTAGAAATTGTTGAATCATTTTTAATGTATATATATTGTTTATTTATTTTTTTAAATAATATTTTATTGATTTTTATTTAGTGAATTATATTTATAAATTTTTGAATCATTTTTAATGTATATATATTATTTATTTATTTTTTAAATAATATTTTATTGATTTTTATTTAGTAAAATATTTATAAAAAAAAATTAATCTCTTTTTTTTAATGTATGTATAAATTTATAAGTATTAAAAAAAAATCAACAATTAAATTGTGAAATTTCCACCTAGATTGAGGTGCTCACTTTCCAACTGCATCTTATAAGTAAGCAATTTAATGCTGACATGACCACCATGAACGACTGACGGCTATGCGACATGACTCCACCTCCTTATCAACATGTGAATAACTTAAATGTCCAAAAGAGAAATCGAGCCCTCTGCATCTGCACCCTCTTAATGTTAATTCTCATGTCCGGTCTCACATGTAACTTAATGCTCGCCACCGTGTTAACTCCTTTGCTCGACCAACATATCCTGCATTCCACCTTACGACCTCTAAAGCTTAGGGAATTTGGCTTTACCATGCTTCCATTACTGTTGTTATCTAAGGCCACATCCCCAACATCTTTGTTCTCCAGCACACTATCATGGTGAGGGAACGAGGACATGTTTAACACGGTGGCAAGGGTAGAGGTCACCCTCTCACCTCTCCATAGTGCAATGACCACATGATTTTCTTTGACCACAACATCCTTCAGCATATCAGGCGTAATGTAGTTATCCTAGAAGTAGTTGAGCACTGAAGAATTGTTGACACGCTCTGGGTTGTACAAAATTTTCTCGCTATGCATCTTTGATACCTAGAGTTGGCTCGCACTCATGTTGAACATCATGCCGTTGAATCTAACACCTATGCCAGTCACATTATAATGAAACTTCATTGTCTCTTGAAAAAAATTGGTATCATTTTTCCTCCCAAAATGACGTCCTCCACTTCCTCCAAGACTTCGGACAGGTCTACAGAGCAGCAACCAGAACAATTTCTCTCACATCAAATCCACTCTCACACTATGATTTGAAATCGAATTAAATTCCATTATTACCCAAAAAAAATGTTGTTATCATTCCATTGAAACAGAAATCACTAGGCCTATTCCCTATGAAATATCTCTCGTATAGTATAAAATTAGCTAATAATTGTGGATATTTTACTACTATTTCCAGGATCTATTGTTGAATCTTAAAAAATAATCAAACTTAGTGCCAATCATCTAACAAGTTTCTGTATTCATTGCATTGTCAAAATTCTCCAAATTGATATCAAATGTGGTGAGGTTTGAGCAACACGTGGAAGGTGTCTCGCATAACTAAATATAAGTGGAGCGAGGGTGAGGGATGGTATTCCTGGTTCGTTCACCATAATGCATGCAGCGGGAGAGTTACTAGCTTCACATTGGAAATTCGTGTGAAAAATAACTGGGCATTGGAGTTTGGAGGTGGTGAAAGGATAAGGCGACAAAAGACAAGGGAGCCTGGCATTATAAGACTCCTCACTTTGGTTTGGTGTTGGTCCTGATGGTTGCCTTCGGAGAGGAAGCATAAAAGTTGCATGAAGTTTTACAAAGGGAGTGGCTTGTGTGTGCTTGTCGTGGGCATTTGCTGGTGCGTTGTGTTCAACTGGTCCCTGTTGCTCAGTTTCTTAGCCATTGTCTACATCTGGGTTGAGGATAGGAAGTTGAAGGGAAGTGAGCACACTCGTTTCAATTTTTCTTGGCTTTCGATGAGCCTGTTTTTTCATGCTAAGAGAGGAAGCTATAATCTGTGGTCCGAGAAACCTCGAGGGTGGTGGCGGAAAACTAGTTTCTTTTCCAAACTTCATGCCCTTCGATGTGGGTGCGACAGTGTTTGGTGGATTGGTGTGTGGACACTGGTCACTGCCTTGGGGTAAGTTACACTCAAGCATCGACTACCTTGTCATCATTTGTTTTTCAATTTCCTCTGTTGGTTTGGTGGGTGATGGTATTTAGTTTTCTTGGTGGTGGCTGTCTTTATCTAGTAGTGGGAGGTTTCTCTATGCTTCCTTGTAGTGGTGGGTGACGACATTTGGCTCCTTTTCTTGTGGTGTTTGCTTTCTATGGTAGGGGTTCTAGTATCTGGAGTACTCTACACACAGTGGGGTTCCTCTACCTTGGCGAATTATGAAGCCCCTGGTGTGGTGTGGGTGTTCTCACTCCCATGTCGTCCATGGCCCTATTGGGGTGTCAGACTTAGAAATTGACGCAAGGCTAACCCTGTAAACCCAGAATCTCAGCATTGATCTATGCATATAAAAATGCAGTTCCCACTTCAAGCAAAATCAAACCACTCACTAACAATTTCAACTCATGCGGCAGCTTTAATTTTGCAAAATAAAACAATGGTTATAAAACCATTGGCATTCCCACTTCGTGAACATTCTAATTGTAATTAAAAACCCAGCCAAATCTTTGTTCTAAGTTTTCTTCCACGCCTCACATCAATCATAATATATAATTATATATTACGTCCTTCACTATTTAACTTCCCAAGCTCATGGCAACGCAATCCATATAAGGCTTATATTTTAACTATAAATTGAATGTCACATTGCATACCTGTCCATCCAACAATGGATACTCACTGGGCTCAAACCTTAGCAATCTGGCAATATAACATTTCAGCAAACCATAATTTCTGAGCGCATTCACTCTTTAGGCTTCACAATGCTACTTTAATCAAGAACATGATTCGTTCTTCAACTCAAGCACACAGACATTTCGTCTTCTGCGCCTCTATCATTCTCACCAAATTGTGTGGAAACTCCATCGCTCTCAGCATCCACATTAACAGTACATTGAATCCCAACACATCCCCATTTAATTCAACAAACTTTAATTCACATACCTGTAACCTCTACGCTACCAATTAGATCTTCGACCAGATGCTATCAACTAAGTTTCGATCGCTGCTTCCCCTAAGATGTACTTGCCAACGAATTCAAATTCACTCCCTCCTCTTAATACGCTGGTTACCTCAAGATTATGTTGTGCTATGCAATCAGATATTTGACTGGATAAAAACCCTCACACAATTTTAAATCGATCATCCTTCTCTGTATGCAACCTGATGCCCGGATTAATCAATAAGTCGATTAATGAAATTTTATTCAGCTCAGAACTCCCATCGCTCCTGCAAACTCTGTCTCTCAATTCAACACTATCACTCCTGCAAACACTGTCTTTCCTGATATCGATTTCAGACAAACACACATTGAGCATGTTAAATAATCAACATTGAGATCGTTTGTAATATTTATTGAAATGACTGAAAGTTCATCGATTCTCATGTATGGGTTTTAACACAAATCGATGTCAATTTTTACAAACAAATCATTCCTTCCTGTGGTAGCATGGATCGGATACAAATCGATATTCCACAATCAGAACCGCTCTTTCTCCAGCATGAATCAGAATTGGAACTCTCAGTTTCCATTGAGAAAATGTTGCAGTGATAAATTCAATATGGGTTTCAAAGAATCAACGTCCGTAATTCCGTCAATCTCTATGTTGAATTCAGTTCTGCACAGGATTATGTCTTATGGCTTCAACACCCTAAATCAATAGCGATAAATGCAATTGATCCACTATCGATTCTGCTGAGTAACACAAGCTTTTATAAATAACCAACAATCCCGACAGAACAGAGCTTTATGCACAGGTTTTAACACCAAACTGCGGCTCAAATGCATTGGAAAATACCCATTCATGCCAAGATTCAATATCTCATAACAATCAACGATTATGTATTTCAGGATTCACACAAAGTCGATGTAAATTCAAGCACATCGAGTCACTTTTCCCCATATGCAACTTCAACAACATGGGTCATAGTCCCATTGATCTTATTCATTGAAACACAGAGAGAATTAAATTTAATTCCTCCACAATATAAAACTCAAAAAGAATCGAATCATCTCTTCATACATTGAACACAAATTCAATAAGGGCGTAAACTCCAGAAATCAAATTCTGCATAATACACAGTACTTACATAATAGTTTTCCTCCTTGGCCTGATTTTCAACCATTGGCCCTTTACAATTGCCCGAAGGCTTCCAAGTAGAACCCTTGCTCTCTACTCACACTCTCACGGATTTCAATGCCTTTGAGGCTTGATAATTTATACAAATTTAAAAGAACCAATTTTGGTTCTCATCCCTTTAATCACTCAACAAACCCCCAAATATCTCAACAAATCCTAAAATCACTCTTGAATCCCTAAGGATCCTCTCTGACCCATAATTAATGAAACTAATTTCTAAATTAATATTTAGAAAAATCTCTCAATCCCTTTACATCCTCAACTGATCAACTTCTCTCATATTCTCAATTATTTACAATATTTAATTAAAAATACTCAAAACCCACTCAAATCATTCATAGAAATCTAGATGCTATAAAAACTTAAAAACTCCTAAGTTTAAAATACAAATTATTTTCCTCTTCGCCTAATGTTCCTGCATCAGAAATAATCATGGCTGCTCCACGTTGGGGTGGAAAGACTGCGGGGCATGCGCGGCTCACTAGTGTGGGTGTGCATGGGGGTTGTGGAGGAGTTAAGCGGGGGGGTAACAGATTTTGGGGTTTGAGGGTTCAGAAGCAGAGTCGCCGGGGCAGAGCAAGTTGTGGTGGCAAGGGGAATCGTGGGTTTTATTGATCTGAGGTAAATGAGGGGCAGGTTATCCAACATTGTTGCCTAGAGAATTTTCATGCACTTATCAACAACTTGATGGAAAGAGTGGACACAATTGAGAGAGTCTGTCGTGAGGAGCATGCAGAGAAGATGGAAACATTGTACCGAATGCAATATTTACATTTCCAAGTCTGGGAGAGACTGGTAGTGGTTTTGCGAGGCCAAATTAAACACACTGAGAAAGTAGAAAAGTTGGAGACTTGGTTGACGCACTTTGAAGGGCACGGTCAGTGTGACTTTTATCCTCCACCGCATCTAGGAACAACCCCATACAACCCTGCATCCATCACGTCGGACACCTAGTATGTTATTTGGTGTTCTTTATGTTTTATATGTGTTTTGGCGCCTCTGGCCCAACCGTTTATGGACAATGTCCCTAGTCTCTCTTTTACATTTTTTTGCGTCTCATGCAAATTTTTGTCAACAAACCCAGACGGGGTGAGAACACCTATATTCTAAGTGGCTATATTTACTCCTTTTTTCCTACATGAATAGAACATTGACTTACAAAAAAACAAAGGTTCATACATCATTAAAAAATTAATTAATTAATGACCTACAAAAAAACAAAGGTTCACTTATTATCTAGTCATATATTTTAATCCTAGACTAAATTAGTCATTTAAGTTAGTTGTGTTTAGTTTAGTCACTTATTATCTAGTCATATATTTTATCCCTAGACTAAGTTAGTCATTTATGTTAGTCGCTTTTAGTTTAGTCACTGATTATCTAGTTGTTTATTTTATTCCAAGACTAAATTAGTCATTTAAGTTAGTCATTTTTAGTTCGATCACTTAAAATTGTTCAACTTTAGTAGTAATTCACTTGAAATAATTGTGGCGACTAACATTTTTAGTCACCTAGTCATTAATTTCATCATTTTTTACTAGTGGAACCACATGTCCTCTGGTAACCAAATTTCAATAATCATAAAAGCAAAATAATAATCCTGAATTAAATTAAATATGCATACCACTGAAGGCAAGACTATTTTCCACCCAACCTTTGAGCTCTATCTCCACAGCTCCCCCCAAGCAGAGATCCCTTCCTCTGGTGTAGACAACCTCTTGTCTACCCAGGAATGGCTTATTTAAGCCTGCTTTCCCATCAACTTGTTTCCATAACTGCGTCCAGTGAATCAGGATGATGTTTTCCTTTTTGCCTAGGCTTTCCTTTTGTTTGTTCCACAAAAGTACTTTAAAACTAGCTTTTTCCTCTTTCTAGTTTTATTCCACCTCTTCCCAGTAACTTTCCTCTTTTACTGGGGTATATTTTTGGATTTTTATCTCCAATCTAAAAATCATTATTTAATTTATTATTTCCAAGGATTTTTGGAGAACTTGGAAAGTCTTTGAACCTTATCCATCCTCATGGACTTGGATTTCGGATCTCATATTTTACTCTAGTATTTTCATAATTAATTCCATTTTCATTTTATTAATTTAAATTAATAAAATATATCCACAATAAGTGTTTTCACTTGTGTCCACTTGACCCTTAGAGCCTTTGACTGCCTATTTTAACAACATAAATTTAGGGGCATTAAATATTCCCCCTCTAAAAGAGAACACCTTCCTCGGTGTTACCGATTATTAGGTTGATGTCTCAACTCTGGATGAATTTCCTCCTTCATTCCATCTTATTGCTCCCAGTATTTTCTTTAGAGTACAAGTGCTTTCACCATACCTTTACTCCACTTACTGTTATACTCTGGAGTTTGACTTCTTCCTCCTTCAGTATAAGAAGTATATCTGGAAGAATTTTTTTCCCATTCTTGTTTCCACCTATCCACAGTTCATACAAATTCATATGATTAGTATCGCCTATAAATATTGATAATAATTAATCATGATAATACTTTCGACCTTAATAGTGCTCAATAAAGTCACCGGGTAGTAAAACTCTTTATGGTTCCTAGTAGTATAGTGCTAATTTAGCACAGTTACTATCATTCAATGTTATTTTGCAAGGTTTTCTCCTCAAGTACACATAGTTGTTCTTTGAAATTCCTTGCGATTTTTTTTTTTTTCCTCTGCACGTCTTCTCACATTGACTCCATAAAATCGGATTTTAGTGTTTCCTGCTACACTTAGCTTCACAAAGCAGACACTTTTTTATTATAGGCTTATTAATTTCTATTGAAAACAAATTTGTCATGTGCAACTGTCCCATTGTCCAGTTCATACCTGCACAATGTGTATTTAATATTTGATTGATTCCCCCACTCTATTCAACCGGTGACAACTGGTATTCATGTTCAACGTAATTTTATTTTTATTTTTTTATAGTAGAGTTTCCAATGTCCACTTGAATTTTACCTTGTCAATTTAGTCAATTATCATCAATCTTGGAACTTCATATTAGTTCACAATTTTTGTCTTGGACACATTGACTACTTTGATTAGTGTCTGGTTCTAGGCCAACTAGTTTCTAAATTTTACCAAAAACAACTTCCTACTTCTGTTCTGAAATAGGTATAATATCCAAAATTTTGTCGGATACTTATGTTTCATTATTACTTAGTAACATTTTTTACTATAACCTCTACTACTCATTTCCCATACTAGGCCAAAACATGTTCTGGTTAAATCTCGAATTCATGTTTAGTCACAATTAGGTCCTCTCTAAGGACATTTCTAATATTTTTCTATTTTTTTTTTTTTACTAAGATCACATTGTTAATGTACAATCTGTTTTTTCAATTATCAGTCCCTTCTGATTTTGAATCTATACCAGTATCTCAGTATTTTGCAGTTTTTCTTGGATTTTTCCCTCTTTACTACTGAATTCATTATGCTTGTATCAACCCTTCAAAGTCAGAGTTTGAATTTCTCCAATATTATTCAATTTTATTTTTTTTAGGAATATTCCCCCTCTAAACTTTCAAAATCTTATTTTCTTTTCCTTTTTCCTGTTTGTTTTTTATTTCAAACTCATTAAAGAAAGACAAACACCTAGTTTTCATAGCATTTTTCATGTTTTTGAAAAATATATACTTCAAAATTATGTGTTCTGGGATCAAAACCCCTACTTACCTCACAAATAATGTCTCCACTTCTTGAAACATGCATTTTAGTAGCAACTCTAAGGTGTACTCAGTGTAATTTTATTCATTTGTTTGAATTTTTTTCCTTGACTCATATGTTATGGCTGAGTTTTTTTTCGTAATAATACTACTTCTAATCCTTCTACCCAACCTCTGCATTGCTACAATTTCTTGGATTGGGTCAGAAATCTTAAAATTGGGAGTAGTTGTTAGTTTACATTTTTAACTGTTCAACTGTACTGACCTTTTTCGGTCCATTCAATTTTCACTCCTCTCTTTTGTAGAGAGATAATAGGATAGACTAAGACTTAGAATCTTTTTACCAGTCTCCTCTAGTATTTCTCAATACCCCTAATTGATCTTATAGCTGAATTATCAGTAGGTATTTGACTAATCCATAATAACGTGTGTCTTTCCTAAGTCCACTACAAATCCTCTTTCTAAATTTCTCATGACCCAAGCACTGAATTTTTTCTTTGTAAAATCCTTTTTTCCAAGTTTTTCATATAATCTATGTTCTCTAAGTGTATGCAAAATTGTTGTAAAATTTCTCTTTTGATTTTTGTTTTTCCCTAAATATAGCTCTAACACTTCTTTCCACACATGATCAGATTTATATTCATCATATTCTGACATTACATCTGTCATAAAAATATTTGTGACTTAAAGTTACATTTCCTTAACTTAATGACATGTTATTAAGGATTAGCACTCATCTTATAAAACCTCAATTCAACTTCTAAGGATATAAATTCTCCTCAGTCACATTACTATAGAATTTATTTCCAATGTTAAGGTTTTTCTTCTTAACTATTAGTAACATTTATCCCTTTGATATTAATGAGTTAACATTTTCCACTGACTCTCCTCATCCATGGATTCAATTTTCTTGACCTTTACAAGCTATTCTTAGACTTACAAGTTCCTTATGAAACTCTATATCCACCTTACTTTAATTATACGAGTATTTGGCATCATCAAGAGGAAATCCACTTTTAATTCTTATGCCCTTATATACCATATAAGACCTACAAATATGTATACGTTGTTAACCAAGTTGTTAATGGACTTGGTATAATTTTAAATACTCTTACCAAAATTTACGTTCTAACTTAGGAGAACCCATATTTTACTTATATTTTTATGATGCTTTTACAATACGTTCATATATGATTGTTTCTTATTACATATACTCCCACTATCACATTCTATTAACCCTTCGGCCAATGAACTGAACCATTATTAATAATTTCTTTGACATGACCCACACATCTAATTCTGCCTACATGGAATTACCATTCCAACGTGACTCATAGTTTTTTTACTTGTCAGTCAACTTTGGAGAAGAGATACGATCTTGATTTTGTTTCGGTTTTCGAATGGTATTGTTCATAATTGCTAAGCTCAGTCTTTAAAGTGTATTGGAAGTTCGAGGTAGGATATTTTCTTAAATTAAATGTAATGGTAGTTGTCGTATGAATATTGACATAGAACAACTATACATGAGATAACATTAGGATCTGCTTATTTAATTTCATGTACTGAATCACATGGCCTTGGACATGACCCTTTTTGGCCACGAGAAAACTCATCTCACTCTCAATTTTTTACACTTGGACAACTCCGATTGAACCTGTGTTAGGGTTTGATGTCCCATAAAGATTCACGGTTTGGGTAGAGGTTCATTTTCTCTTGTCATTTTGTTTGTGAATATCTCCCACCCTGCCTAAGATATCTTTTCGCTTACCAGTCTTCCTTTCTGTTATTTGTATGGCTATGATCAAAATAACAATACCAAAGTTCTAAATAGGATCTCTTCGTTAATATTTCAAGACTACCTGCATCTTTGGTTCAGGTAATATGTCTTCCTCTCTATGGTCATTTCTCATTATCACTTTCATTATTTTTGGGTTCTACCATTGTTATTGAATGCTCATTTATTTTAATCCAAATTTTATTTCTATCTATGCCCCAGAAAGCATGAAGTATACTTGTTTTCCCCTAAAGCATTGTTCTGGTAAGTAGCATCACTTAGTTCTATGCTTCATAATTACCTGTGGTCCATCTTCTATTTTTGTGACTCCTATTATGGAATTTTTGGATCGAATGGAATGTGCTCGTTCCGACATAGCTAGGGCAAGAATTTGCTGGTAATTCATAATATTATCTTTCTGTAGCTTTTCATTTTTTATAATTTTAGATATGATAATAGCTCATATATCTTTTGTTATGTTTTCCTTCAATTTAGGTTTCCAGTACCCAAAATACCCAATTTTTTCTCTAACTGTATAAGATTATAGACATTATTCTTGGACAAATTCGTGTTTGTGCTAGTTTCGTAATTTCAATATCTTTCCTATTTTTCTTTCATTCCAATACAGTATAGTGATATCAATTTTAATTTTGGCATGACATTCTTTAAGTCATTAAATCTCAGAGCATTTCTTAAAATGCAAAGAATGACTAGACAACCTATTTTTTCTCCTCAATGTTCATAGCGATGGTCAACTACACTCTCCATAAGTTCATATAACTCTAGTATTATTTACACTCTTCATTTCTAGCTTCACCTAGGACCTTCAATTACTAAAACCTCCATATCATTTCTTAATTTCGAATACTTAATCCAACTTTCCATTTCGTTGGTTTCCAAATATAAATCTCTTACTGGGTTTTTATCTGAGATTTTCATTTTTCTCCTCCACAAATATTCTCGTTTTATAGTTTTGTTTAAGTTATTCGGGTTCATATTTCTTATCGCATTCTTCACAATATTTCTCAGTTTATATTAAGTATAAATACCTGATAATATCGTTTTTCTTTTCTATTCTAACGGTTGAAAGGTTAAATCCTTCTATGGTATATGAATGACCAATACTCTGGTCTACTGTGTGTGAAAAATTAGTTAATTCTCATATACCTCAACTCTGTCACCCGAATATGAAAATTAGCTATTCAATATTTTATATACAGTACGGCACTAAATTAATTTCTTTCCTGGATGTAGATATAATGTGGAAACGCAATTCCATAAGTCATAAATTTTAATACTCTTGCATTTAAATTCTATTTCTTTTATATACATAACCTTTATTTCTAATGTTAATTTCCAGAACCTAAATTTTTACTCTATTCCTTTTAGGTATGATCATAGGTCACCTACAGAAGGATTTTGTGTGCATCCGCTGTACTTTATTATATTTTTATTAATACGGAGACTATTTTTGTACAGGTTGGTCAGATGCCTATTGGGCTTTCTCCTATGCACTCTGCATATATTTTCCGAGATACATTACAACTTTTATTTAAAAGGGCAGAGTTCCCTCTGTGTAACTTTTATTATAAACATCTCTTTTTTAAACTGTACAGCTTTTGTGAACTGAAAACATCTGTAAAGATGTTACTATTTAGACTTATCAATTTTAAATGTTTGATTATTTTCTTTATAAACCCCTTATTTTCTATTGATATATTACTAGAAATCCAAATTAGAATTTTCATTTCAGATATAATTTCACTTTCAGTTCAAAAGTAGAAATAGCTCCTAAAAATATATACATGTGTATATTTTTCTGTCTAGTAAGCTCTAGTTCATGATTTATCTTTCTCAATTTATGCTACAGTACAAAAATAATTTAACTATACAGTACATAAATTATTTAATTATATTGTGCATTCATTTGTCATGCATGTATATTTATTTCTACTTAGAAATTGTTTCATCATGTAATGTACATTTTGGCAACATAATACTAGAACAGATTCATAAATGAAATGTCAATTTCCTGTGAGGTACCTAACTTCATATCTAAGCCTTATACTGGTTTTAGACATTCTGAGAGTTGGTCCTCTGCAGAATTATGTTTGTACAACAACACATAATAGACTATTTTTATGATAGTCAATTATGTTCAATGTACATACTTCCATTTTTATTTCTAATTTACTTTAATTCTACATAATAGACTCATATCTCGATTCATAATTACATATAGATTTATAGTACTTTACTTTCTCAACAAACTCATATCATAATTAAAGTATAATATAAAAATGAAATTAACTAGTGCATACCACTTAAGGTAGACTAAGTTCCACCCAACCTTTGAGCTCTTTCTCCACAGCTCACCGCCAAGCAGAGATCAATTTCTCCAACAATAGACAACCTCTTGTCTATCATGAATCTATTTATTTAAGCTTGCTTTACCCTCAAACTATTTCCCTTAACTGCATCCAATTAAATCAGGATGTTGTTTTCCTGTGTGCCTAGGCTTTCCTTTTGTTTCTTCCACAAAAGTACTTTAAAGCTAGTTTTTCTACTTTCTATCTTTATTCCACCTCTTCCCAGTAATTTCCTCTTTACTGGGGTAGCTTTTTAGATTTTTATCTCCAATCTAAATTTAGTATTTAATTTATTTCCTCCAAGGTTTTTTTGGAAGACTGGGAAAGTCTTATAAACCGTATCCATCCTCATGGATTTGGTTTCCATATCTCTAATCTTAATCTATCCTTTGCACATTAATTTCCATTTTATTTTATTAACTTGAAATAATAAAATAAATCTACACAATTTTTTTCCTTTACAGTCCACTGTACCCTTTTGGACTTGTTCAAATGTCTAATAAAATCATAGAAAACTTGGGACATTACATATTCCCCCTCTAAAAACAAAACACCATCCTCGGTGTTGTAAAGACAAAAATAAAATTCACTGTTCAAACAACGATGGGTATTTGTCCTTAATATCTTCCTCTCGCTCCCAAGTAGCCTTCTCGAGTGCAAAGTGCATCCACTGCACTTTCACCCTAGCTACTGTCTTGTTTCAAAGCTCAATTTCTTCTTGTGCCAAGATTTGAAGTGGCTCTAGAAGGAATTCCCCTTCTAGTTCCACCTGTATCACATTCCAATCAATAACATGAGTAGGATCATGTACATATTTTTTTAATAATGAAACATGAAAAACATCGTGAATCTTAATGTAACTAGGTAAAGCCAAATTATATGCAACTCGTCAAACTCTTTCCAGTACTTCAAAAGGTCCACAGTAGCATGGTGCTAGTTTTGCACAACTACCAGTGTACAAAGTAATCTTCTTGGATTTAATCCTTAGGTAAACATTATCACCCACATTGAATTCTCTGTGAATTCTCTTTTTATCTACATAACTTTTCTGCCTTTGTTGTGTTATTTTAATATTTTGCTAAATTTTCCTTACAATTCTTTCCATTTCCTGCAAAGCATCAGGTCCAAGTATTAACTTATCCTCTGGTTGAATCCAACTTATAGGTGTATGGAACTTTATTCCATATAGTGCTTCAAAATGACTCATCTTGATTGAAGCTTGGTAGCTATTTTTATAGGCAAACTCTGGTAAACATAGAATGTCCTCCCATTTTGTTGGTTTGTCCATAACATACATCCTTAACATGTCTTCTAAAATTTGGTTTGTTCTTTCAGTTTGGCCATCATTTTTGGGATGGTATGTAGTACTAAAGTTTAATTTGGTACCCATTCCCCCAAATAGACTCCTCAAAAAAGCGGCAGTAAACTTTGCATCTATGTATGGTATGATCATCATAGGAACACCATGCAATTTTACAATTTATTTCATAAATACATTAGCTACTTGAGTTGTACCAAAGGTAGATTGTACTGGTATAAAGTGTGTATCCTTTGTCAAAGTATCAAGTACTACCATGATAGAGTCATGTTGGTATTTAGTTCTTGGTAAACTAGTAATAAAATCCATGGAAACGGTCTCCCATTTCTTTTCTGGAATGGGCAAAGGATTTTAAAATCCAGCTGGATGCTGATGTTCAACCTTCACCTATTGACATTCTAAACATCTAGCTAAGTAATTTTCTACCTCCTTTTTCATACCAGGCTAGAACAGGTTCTTTCTCAAGGCTGAAATTAATTTATGGTATCTTGGATGTGCTGCATAGGGTCTTTTATGATACTCATCTAGAATTTCTCTCTTTAATAAGTCTAAATTGGGGATGTATAGTCTGTCTTTATTACAAATAAATCCCCTCTAGTTTTGTGTATACCCTTTCATCTCTTTTCTCCGAACTTTTTCCTGAAGTTTTTCATAGTTTTGGTCTTGTCTCATCACTTCCTATATCAATCTGTCAATATCAAATTTAGCACTACTACCAACATTACACACACATTGCCAAGCATTTATGCTTAATTCATCTGCCATCTTTTTTTCCTTCCCCATAACATGTTTCATCTCCATGTTAAACTCAATAAGGAAGGACAACCATCTAGCTTGTCTATCATTTAAATTAGGTTGTGTGAATAAATACTTTAAACTGATGTGATCTGTCATCAATTTAATTTTTTTCCCTAACAGGTAATGTCTCCACATCTTCAAAGCATGTATTACAATAGCTAGTTCTAAATCATAAACACTATAATTTTGTTCATGTTTCTTGTGTTTCCTTGACTCATAGGCTTTGACTAATTTTTCTTATAGTAGCACTCCTCCTAATCCCTCTCCACAAGCATCTGTGCATACTACAAATTCCTGATCTTGATCAACAATCTTTAAAATAAGTGTTTTTGTAAGTTTAAGTTTTAACTGATCAAAACTATTTTGACATTTTTTAGTGCACTCAAACTTAACTCCTTTTCTCTGTAGGGATGTAATAGGGTAGGCTAAGGCTGAAAGTCTCTCTACAAAATTCTATAGTACCCTACAATTCCCATGAAGTATCTTACAAAAGAAACATCACTAGGTACATGCCAATCCCTTATCACCTGTATATTTTCTGCATCTACAGCTAATCTCTTCTCCGAAATTATATGACCCACATATTGAATTTTATCTTTGAAAAAATCACATTTTCTAAACTTAGTATACAACTTATTTTCTCTAAGGGTTTTTAAAAAAATTCTAAGATGTTCTTTATCCTGAGCTTCATTCTTAGAATAAATCAAAATGTCGTTAATAAATACTAGTAGAAATTTTTCCAAGTACTTATTTAAGACACTATTCATTAAGCACATAAAGGTAGTAGGTGCATTATTCAACCCAAAAGGTAGGACCACAAACTTATAGTGTCCATATCTAGTTCTGAATGCAATTTTACTTATGTCTTCATCTTTAATTCTCAGTGGATCGTAGCATGTCCTTAGATCAATTTTTTAAAATATTGTGGCTCCTCTAACTTGTTCAAAGAGATCATCTATCCTAGGTAGAGGATATCTATTTTTTATTGTCAATTTATTCAATTGACGATAATCTATACACATTTTGAATGTATCGTATTTCTTTTTTACAAACAATACTGGTGCTCCCCATGGGGATACACTTGGTCTTATATAACCTCTATCTAGCGACTCTTTTAGTTGCATCTTCAACTCCATCAGTTCTGAGGTATTCATTCTATATGGGGCTCTAGAAACTGGTGTTTCTCCTATTTCTAAGTCAATTGAGAATTCAATTTATCTTTTGGGAGGTAGATGATGAATTTCATCTGGAAACACATCCTTGAACTCTCAAATTACTGGTAATTTTTCTAAAAGATCATCTTTAGGTTGTTGTCTCATTTCTTCTACTTGCACAGAATACACTTGGAAACCTTTTCTTGCAATTATTTTCAATTGAAGTGCTAAAATTTGTCTCATAGATATGGGTTTGGGTTTACCTTTCACTATCACAGGTTTTCCCTCACCATTTATGTAGTGTATTGTTTTGTCTAAACAATTCAACATAGCTTTTTGTTTTTATAACCGGTCCATTCCAACCAACACATCATAAGACCCTAAAATTAGGATATTCAAATTCAGTTCAGTTTTGTACCCATTCAGATTTATAGTTGTCTGGGGAAATTTATGAGTCACTTTCCTTTTTTTGTCCCATTAGCTAACTGAACTAACCATGACTACTGAAATTTCTCTGATTTTAACTTGCATTTTTCTACCGCTTGAGGAATTATACAACTTAAAGGTGCACTTGGATCTATCAAAACAAAAATAGGTTGTTCAACAATCATACCCTCTATTTCGACCATAGTGAACTGGTGTTTAGCTTGGCGATCCTTCAGGGCAACACTGATTTTGGAGATGTTTCTTGCCACATCATTTATAGTAGTTGTCTCTCTCATTACTTGTATGTTCTGAATATTCCTGTGTGGATAGTCTCTCAGTAAATGAGGTTCTCCACAACCCCAACACTTTATAGGTTACCTCATTTTAACAGTTTCTTCTCTCTTATTGTTGCCATCAATTTATTTCAACCTTGTTTGTGATTGAGTTGGGTGATTTTCTCCAGTTTTAGTGAACTTCTTCCTTTGGTGATTTCTCCCAAAGTTCTTTAAGTAGGTTGGTTTTTTTCTTTTGCTACTAGAGTCACCTTTATATTTGTTCTTCCAATTATTTGTTTGTTCGTTTCTGCCTTTAAAATGCTGGTAACACAGTCTCTCTTTATGCACCACTTCATCCATGGTCTTGGGATTATCAAATTCTATCTTATCCTTGTATATGGTAGGTAGGCAGTTTAATAAGTGATGTACCTTCTCCTTCTCTTCTCTTATATAGGGTAAATATCGAAGCAGGTTGGTGAATTTGGTTACAAACTCATCAATGGTAAGTTGTTCCAACATAATTTCATGAAATTCTTTTGCTTTATCATCACAATAGCGTTCACTCATATAACTGTGTTTGAATTTGACTTGGAAATCCTCACAAGTGAAAGTTTTCTCATCTATGACATGAACCATCTTGGTTTCTTCCCATGAAAAGGTAACATTTCCTTGTAGTTGATAGATAGCCAGCCTGGCTCTCAAGTTACTTTCATACTCATAAACCTAAAAGTAATTTATCATGTTTAGAAGCCAAGCTTCTGCATCTTCCTCCTTCTCTCCAGCATAAGAGGGAGGCTTGATTTTTCGGAATTCATCATGTAATTCTTTATTCCTCCTAGACTCCTATCTAGAGGCATCATCTTCCTCAGACTCTTCTGAGTGATTTACAATTCCCTTTCTCTTTTTTCCAGAACCTTCACCTTCGTGACTGTTTCAGGAGGTCAATTCTCTTATTAATATGTTTTGCTCTTCACTCGCTAAAGATAGCCTTTCATTGTGGTTTTTCAATTGCATCATTTCTCTTTGCATTAGATGCGTCATAGCCATCAATGGAACATTTGGATCTGCTAGATTTTCTCCTCCACCCAGATCCACATACATCTCATCCCCTTCACTCATGGTTTATAGTTGTATTCTTCAGCACTATTTCACTGTACATAAAATTAAACATTAGTGTAAAATAAATTTAATAACAATTTACAGTAACAGAAAATTCTTTCCTGGTGTGGGCACACATTATGGCCCAGTGTTTTAACTTGACTCTAATACCATTTGTAACATCTCCCTTTTGAATTTTTTTTTCTTTTTCTAAATATAGCTCTAACACTTCTTTCCACACGTGATCATATTTCTATTCATCATATTCTAACATTACATATTTCATAAAAATTAATGTGACTTACAGTTACATGTCCTTAACTTAATGACATGTTACTAAGGATTAGCACTCATCTTATAAAACCTCAACTCAACTTCTAAGGAGATAAATTCTCATTAGTCACATTACTATAGAATTTATTTCCACTATTAAGGTTTTTCTTCTTAACTATTAGTAAAATTTATCCCTTTGATATTAATGAGTTAACATTTTCCACTGACTCTCCTTATCTATGGATTCAATTTGCTTGACCTTTACAAGCTATGCATAGACTTACAAGTTCCTTATGAAATTCTTTATCCACCTTACTTTTGTAGAAATTATATACACTAAGCATGCATATGTCCAAGATCCACCTGATTTCACACTATTTAACTTTATGCAAGATACTGAATCTATTCCACTTGCTAATATTTTGCGGAAAAATTAATTGCACACACATGTGAAGTATAAACAAAAATATTCAATCGCACATAACACAGTTTTTAACCAGGAAAGCCTGAAGCTGAAAACCCCAACTATATATTATCTAACATGGAGATCATATGAAAATATCATACAAGCATACAAAGCTTATCACAAGCTCTTAGTAGTGCACAATCGTCATACACTAATCAGGCCCGATCTTGCAAATCCATGCACCGATCTTTGCCACCTGCTAGCCTGCCTCCACTGTGCAATCTCTACTAAAGAATAGCTTTGAATGAATTCGAATTACTCTTGGATTGACTGCACAATCCCCATTGGCAACTCCAATGTGTGTGTGATGCAATCAATGCATCACTATAGTCACAACAGATAGTCTATCTTGCCCTTTCACCTATCTCTCCACTAGTATCCACTGAAACTGCCATGCACTGTAGTTAATTGTTGTATTGTTCAGTTGATTAATGAGTTATTATTTGTGAATTAAATAACTAATTAATTCACTCCACTCTCACTAGTATATCAATTATTTGGACTAGATACAACTAGCTCAACTGAGTCTAACTGAGTTAAACTGAATACAACTCCATAAATGCTTCTTCCAACTGTGTCATAACTCTGCCACTTGAGTTCTAACTGAGTCCTCCATGCATTAGCTCCAGTAAACCCTTAGGAATTGCGTAATTCCTTCTGTTAGCTGATGTGCCACATCTGTGCACTGAATTGAAGTGCTCCCAGAGAATAAGTTGTTGTTTAGAGTTTGATTATTATTAAGAGCTAATAATAATCGACGTGCATCTATTTTTAGATCAGCGATCTATAAATATACTTCGCCCAATATTATAAAAATATGATTTCATTTATTTTTCCAACTTTATCAACCATCCAAAAATAGCATCCTGTAACTTCTGAAATATGATCATCATGTCTAAAAATAGACATAGTCTAAAAAAAGCTTGCGCCAAAAATAGCCTTCGGGCCCACTTAGTGAAGGTGACTCTTTTCACTAAGCCCATCATCTTGTTGAATCTCAAAACTCCCTCTCAACAAGATAGGGATTATCCTTCACCCCGATCATGCCTCTATGGTATTCGAATTTGCTCCTGGTGAGCGCCTTCGTCAGAATATCTGCATCCTGATCCTCCGTAGGAATGTACTGAAGCAACATGATCTTCCGCTTCACACAATCTCTGATATGATGATACTAGATATCAATATTTTTATATCTATGATGAAACACATGATTAACTGAGAGTTTAATTCAACTCTGATTATCACAGTGAATCACCATGGGATCTAAATGTGAACCGAACAAACCAACCAGAATCTTCCTCATCCAGATAGCCTCACATGCAGCTAAACTTACTGCCATGTACTCTGCTTCCACTGAACTGAGTGCCACGGATCTTTATTTCCTGTTGTACCAAGAAACTGCCGTAGTTTTGATACTGAAAATTCCTCCTGATGTGCTCTTTCTATCTGTTGGGCTTCCTACCCAATCTGCATTCGTGAAGGCATGCACCTTCACCTCATCCATCTATCTGTACCATAAACCATACCCAGATGTGCCCCTAAGATATCTCAGGACATGCTCTTCTGCCTTCCAAAAGAGCTTGGTAGGCTTAACCATCGCTTGTGAAAGCTGGTTCACCGCATAGCATATGTTTGGTCTTGTATTGACTAAATACATGAGTGAACCCACCAAATATGATAAACAGTGGCATCCACTACCTCTGCTGATGTCGAATCCTCTTTCTCCCAATTTCTTGGAAGAGGAGTGTCGATAGGCTTGCATCCTTGCATGTGAAACTTCTCCAGTATCTCTCGGGCATACTTGCCTTGAGACACAAATAGTTCACCTTCCCGCTGCCATATTTCCAATCCAAGGAAATAATGAAGGAGGCCCAAATCCTTCATCTCAAACTCCTTTGCAAGATCTACCTTGCATGAGTGTATCAACTTCTCATCACTTTTTAGTATTAAATCATCAACATAAAGTACAATGATTAAAAGCTTACCCTCCACCACAATCTGGTACAGGTTTGCATCCGCCTCACTCTTGGTGAAGCCAAGTCCAGCAAAATAGCTGTCGATCTGAGTGTACCAAGCATGGGGTGCTTGTTTCAGCCCATACAGTTCTCTTTTGAGCCTACACACATGCGACTCGCTGCTGAAGATCTCAAATCCTTCATGCTACTTAATGTACACCTCTTCCTTAATGATCCCATTAAGGAACATAGTCTTCACATCCATCTGATGAATGTGCCAACCCATCTATGCTAAGAGAGCGAAGATGGTCTGTATGGAAGAATACCATGCAAAAGGTGCAAAGGTTTCTTCATAGTCAATCCCCTCAATCTGTGAGAAGCCCTAGGCAAAAAATCTTGCCTTATACTTCTCGACACTCCCATCAGTAGCTTGCTTTACCTTGTATATCCATCTTGATCCTATAACTAATTTTCCTACCGGCCTTGGAACAATCTCCCAAGCACTATTTCTGAAAATGGAATCATACTCCTCCACCATGGCATCTACCCATGTGGGCTCCTGCACTGCTTCTTCGAAAGAAGATGGCTCTGTCATGACACACTTGCTCATAAGAGCCATGTATCCAGTATATCGGTCAGGTGACTGTCTCTTTCTACACTATGATGTAGGGACTCCTACATTCTGTGTCGCATCCATCATCAGTCTCTCAGCTTCTGTGGTACGCTTTATGCCTTGTCTGATGTTTGGTTCTGCATGAGTGGACTCCTCCACTCCATGAATCTCTTCTTGTGGCTGATCCACATCCAAAGGCTCATCTTTGGGAAAAAGAATTTCCTCCTCTGCATGCAAGTGTAGCTCCCTCTCAAGCAAAAACTTCATGGTTTTCACCTCATTGAACTTTATATCCCGTCGCATAACAGTCATCCCACTATTTGGAAAATACACACGATAGTTATGGGGTGTTTTTGCGTACCCCACAAATATCCCAACTTCTGCAGTCGGCTCCAGCTTCTTCCTAGCGTCCTTCATCACATGAATGTAAACAGGTGAGCCAAAAATATTCAAATGAGAAATATCAGGCTTCTTACCAATAAAATCTTCTTCGGATGTACTCATGCCAAGTACTCTATGAGGACAATGGTTTTTCACATAAACCACAGTGTTGCATGCTTCCACCCACAAGTGCATCGGTAGGCCCTAGTCATGCAGCATCGCTCGTGCAACACCCACGATCGTTCTGTTATTTCTCTCCGCGACCCCATTCTGATGTGGGTTATGAGGCGTTATGAGTTCTATTCGAATTCCTTCTTTGCTACAGAAGTCTTTGAATTCGCCCGAGATGTATTCACCACCATTATTGCTCCATAGAGCTTTCACTTGCGTCCTCGACTCCTTCTCCACCAATGCCTTGAACTCACATAACTTTGAGAACGTTTCACTCTTCTTCTGCATGAAGAAGATCCAGCATCTACGAGAATAGTCATCAAAAAATATCACATAATACCTATGGTTTTCTGTTGAAGCAACCGAGAATGGTCCACACACGTCTATGTGAATTCCCTCTAGGATCACCGAAGCACGGTTCTCCTTCTCATGAAAGGTGGTCTTCACAAACTTACCCATTGTACATCCTTTGCACTAATCTGACTGCGCAAGAGTACCCTTGGGAAGTCCAGTAGAAATTTTCTTCAAAATCTTCAAAGCGCCATGGTGAAGATGGCCCAATCTCCTGTGCCATAATTTGCCCTCATCCCAGGACACCACTTCTTCTACTTTTCCCACCATTGCAACATAGCCATCTACCCATAGCTTGTAGAGATTCTTAATTCAAACCCCTATCTTCTTGTTTTGACTCGTTGTTTTATGTCGAAGGAAGGATTTTTCCTCACTGAAAAAAACACCATAACCTTTGTCTTCCAGCATTGCGACCGAGAACAAGTTCTTCTTCAGACCTGGAACATGCATGACATTCTTCAACAAGAATGGATTACTGGACTCCCTCTCAAAGGTAATGGTCCCAATGCCAATCACACTGTACCAACCATCGTCTCCCATCTCTATATGCATCTAGAGGTCCTTCTCCTCCAAGTCACTAAACAACTCTTTGTCTCCTGTCATATGGAAAGACGCACCACTATCAAGATACCACACCGATCCCATGCAGCTTGAAACCAAGCATGTGATCAAGGAAAAATCCAGCTCAAATTACGAGGCTAAGGCCTCTCCAGCTACAGATCCAGCAGCTTCTTATTCTTCTTCTCCTGTGGACAGTTAGTGGCGAAATGTCCATGCTTGTGACAGTGAAAACACTTCACTTTGGACAATTCCTGCTTCTTGCCTTTAGCACAGGATTTTGAAGAAGATTTCTTAACCTTCCCTTTCCTTGCTTTGGCAGCCAAAGCGCAATTCTCTTCATCTTCATTCTTCGATGAAGATCCATCCCTGGTACCCTACCTTATCTCCTCCTGCACAAGATCCAACCAAAGTCACTCCCATCCCGGCAGTTTCTCCCATTCATTGACAGAGTCTTCGTAGCTACGCCAACTCTTCGGAAGCCCAAGGAGAGCCAAGCTCACCAAGTCTTCTTCATCAAAAGTAACCCCCACACTTCCCAGCTCATCCTTGTAGTGAACAAACTTCGTGAGGTATTTTGGAATATTGTCCCCTTTCTCCATTTTTATTTTTCTAAGCTTGTCTTTAAGTGCCAACTTCCTATGGTCACTTCTTCTTTGGAACAAGTTTGTCAAAGCCTTCCACATTAAGAATGGAGTGGCTTTCCCATGAATGTTGGACACAATATGGTCCTTAACACCTTCCAATATAATCCTCCTCGTCTTTGCAGTCTTCTTTTGCCATGCATCAAGTAATGCAGCATCGCTAGATCGCGGCTTAGAAACATCGCTATCGATGAACTCCTTCAACCCATTATCCTCCAGCACCACCTCCATCCTATCCTTCTAGGCTATGTAATTCAAGCTCCCATCAAGGGCATACTCCAATCTCAACCCGTTGAAAGGCATTTCAATGTATACTCGATTTCTGCACCAAGAATCTTCTATAGCAAATTCGAATTGTCCACCAGCACGAACTCACTTCACAATTGCAATCTTCAATCAACAATTCTCTGATACCATGTAGAAATTATATGAACTAAGCATGCATATGCCCAAGATCCACCTGATCTCACACTATTTAACTTTATGCGAGATACTGAATCTATTCCACTTGCTAATATTTTGCGAAAAAATTAATTGCACACACATGTGAAGTATAAACAAAAATATTCAATCGCACATAACATAGTTTTTAACCAGGAAAGCTTGAAGTTGAAAACCCCAACTATATATTATGTATCATGGATATCATATGAAAATCTTATACAAGCATACAAATCTTATCACAAGATCTCAGTACAGTACAATCGTCATACACTAATCAGGCCCAATCTTGCAAATCCATGCACCGATCTTTGCCACCTACTAGCCTACCTCCACTGTGCAATATCTGCTGAAGAATAGCTCTGAATGAATTCAAATTACTCTTGGATTGACTGTGCAGTCCTCATTGGCAACTCAAATGTGTGTGTGATGCAATCAATGCATCATTATAGTCACAACAGATAGTCTATCTTGCCCTTTCACCTATATCTCCACTGGTCTCCACATAAACTGCTATGCTCTGTAGTTAACTACTGTATTGTTCAGTTGATTAATAAGTTATTATTTGTGAATTAATGAACTAATTAAGTCACTCCACTCTCACTAGTGTATCAATCAGTTAGACTAGATATAACTAGCTCAACTGAGTCTAACTGAGTTAAACTGAATACAACTCCATAACTACTTCTTCCAACTGTGTCATAACTCTTCCACTTGAGTTCTAACTGTCCTCCATGCATTAGCTCCAGTAAACTCTTAGGAGTTGCATAATTCCTTCTGTCAGCTGATTTGCCACATCTGTGCACTGAAATAAAGTGCTCCAAGAGTATAAGTTGTTGTTTAGAGTCTGATTATTATTAAGAGCTAATAATAATCAACATGCATCCATTTTTAGATCAGCGATCTATAAATAGACTTCGCCCAATATTATAAAAATAGAATTTCATCTATTTTTCCAAATTGACCAACCATTGACAAATAGCATCCTGCAACTTCTGAAATATGATCATTATGTCTAAAAATAGACTTGCGCCAAAAATAGCCTGTGGGCCCACTTAGTGAAGGAGACTCTTTTCACTAAGCTCATCATCTTGTTGAATTTCAAGACCTTCAATTATAAGAGTATTTGGCATCATAAAGAGGAAATCTACTTTTAATTCTTATGCCCTTATATACCATATAAGACGTACATATATGTATACATTGTTAATAGACTTGGTATAATTTAAAATACTCTTACTAAAATTTACGTTCTAACTTAGGAGAACCCATACTTTACTTATCTTTTTATGATTATTTTAAAATATGCTCATATATGATTATTTCTTATTACATATATTCCCACTATCACATTCTATTAACTCTTTAGCCAATGAACTAAACCATTATTAAGAATTTCTTTGACATAACCCGCACATCTAATTCTACCTACGTGGAATTACCATTCCAACGTGGCTCATAGATATATTACCCGTCAATCAACTTTGGAGAAGAGATACGATCTTGATTTTGTTTCATTTTTTGAATGGTACTATTCATAAATGCCAAGCTCAATATTTAAAGCGTATTGGAAGTTCGAGGTAGGATATTTTCTTCAACTAAATGTAATGGTACTTGTCATATGCATGTTGATACAGAACAACTATACATGAGATAACATTGGGATCTTCTAATTTAATTTCACGTACTGAATCACATGGCCTTGGACGTGACCCTTTTTGGCCACGAGAAAATTCATCTTACTCTCGATTTTTGACACTTGGATGAATCCGATTGAACCTGAGTTAGGGTTTGATGTCCCATAAAGATTCATGGTTTAGGTAGAGGTTCATTTTCTCTTGTCATTTTGTTTGTGAATGTCTCTCACCCTGTGTGAGATCTCCTTCCATTTACCAGTATTCCTTTCTATTATTTGTATGGTTATGATTAAAAGAACAATACTAAAGGTCCAAAGAGGATCTCTTCATTAATATGCTGATACTACCTGCGTATTTTGTTTAGGTAATAAATCTTGCTTTCTATGGTAGTTCCTCATAATCACTTTCATTATTTATGGGTTCTACCACTGTTATTGAATGTTCGATTGTTTTAATCCAAATTTTCTTTCTGTCTACGCCCCAGAAAGCATGCAGTATACTCGTTTTTCCCTGAAGCATTGTTTCGGTAAGTAGCATCACTTTGTTATGTGATTCATAATTACCTATGGTCCATCCTCTGTTTGCGTGATTCCTATTATGGAATTTTTTGATCGAATGGAATGTGCTCGTTCCGACATAGCTAGGGTAAGAATTTGTTGGTAATTGATCATATTGTCTTTCTGTAGCTTTTCGTTTTTCATCATTTTAGATATGATAATAGCTCATAGAGGTTTTGTTATGGTTTCCTTCGATTTAGGTTTCCATTGCCCATAATACCGGAATTTTTCTCTAACTGTATAAGATTATAGACATTATTCTTGGACAAATTCATGTATGTGCTAGTTTCGAAATTTCGATATCCTTCCTATTTTTATTTCATTCCAATATAGTATAGTGATATCAATTTTAATTTTGGCATGAAATTCTTTAAGTCATTAAATCTAAAAATGTTTCTTGAAATGCAGAGAATGACTAGACAGTCTCTTTCTACTCCTCAATGTTCATGGCGATGGTCAACTACACTCTCGGTAAGTTCGTACAACTTTGGTATTATTTACACTATTGATGTCTAGCTTTACCTCAGACCTTTAATTACTGAAGCCTCCATATCGTTTCTTAATTATGAATACCTAATCCAACTTTCCATTTCGTTGGTTTCTAAATATAAATATCTTACTGGATTTTTGTCTGAGATTTTCGTTTTTCTCTTCCACAGAGATTCTCGTTTTATAGTTTTGTTTAAGTTATTCGAGTTCCTATTTCTTATCTTACTCTTCACAATATTTCTCAGTTTATATTTAGCATAAATACCTGAGAATATCATTTTTATTTTCTGTTCTAATGATTGAAACGTTAAATCCTTCTACAGTATATGAATGACCAATACTCTGGTCTACTGTGTGTGCGAAATTGGTTAATTCTCATATACCTCAACTCTATCACCCGAACCTTAGAATTAGTTGTTCAAGCTTTTATATACAGTATGGCACTCATTTCATTTCTTTCCTGGATGTAGATATAACATGGAATGCAATTCCATAAGGTATAAATTTTAATACTCTTACATTTAAACTCTAGTTATTTTATATACATAACATTTATTTCTAATGTTAATTTCCAGAACCTAACTTCTGACTCTATTCCTTGCAAGTATGATCATAGGTCACCTACTTATGGAGTTAGTGTGCATTCAATGTACTTTATTATCTATTATTAATACAGAGACTATTTTTGTACTGGTTATTCAGATGCCTATTGGGCTTTCTCCTATGCACTCTGCATATATTTGTCGAGATGCATTACAGTTTTTATTTAAAAGGGCAGAGTTCCCTCTATGTAACTTTTATTATAAACATCTCTTGTTTAAAGTGTACAACTTTTGTGAACTGAAAACATCTATAAAGATGTAACTATTTGGACTTATCAATTTTAAATGTTTGATTATTTTCGTTATAAACTCCTTCTTTTCTATTGATATATTATTAGAAATCCAAATCCAAATTAGTATTTTCATTTCAGATATAATTTCACTTTCAATTTGAAGGTAGAAATACCTCCTAAAAATATATACATTTATATTTTTTTCTTTCTAGTAAGCTATAATTCATGATTTATCTTTCTCAATTTATGCTATAGTACAAAATTCATTTAAATATATAGTACAAAACTTATTTAATTATACTATGCATTCATTTTCATGCGTGTATATTTATTTCTGCTTAGAAATTGTTTCGTCATGTAATGTACAATTTGGCAACATAATACTAGAACAGATTCATAAATGAAATGTCAATTTCCTGTGAGGTACCTAACCTCATATCTAAGCCTTATACTGGTTTTAGACATTCTGAGAGTTGGTCCCCTACAGATTTATGTATGTACAACAACACAGAACAAACTATTTTTATGATAGTCAATTCTGTTCAATGTACAAAATTCCATTTTTATTTCTAATTTACTTTAACTCTACAACATAGACTCGTATACAAATTAAGAATTACATATAGATTTATACTACTTTACTTTCTCGGCAAAATCATATCAGAATTAAAGTATAATATAAAAATGAAATTAACTGGTGCATACCAGTTAAGGTAGACTAAGTTCTACCCAACCTTTGAGCTCTTTCTCCACAGCTCACCCTCGAGCAGAGATAAATTTCTCAATCAATAGACAATCTCTTGTCTATCATGAATCTACTTATTTAAGCTTGCTTTACCCCCAGCTTGTTTCTCTTAACTACATCCAGTTAAACTAGGATGTTGTTTTCCTGTGTGCTTAGGCCTTCCTTTTGTTTCTTCCACAAAAGTACTTTAAAGCTACCTTTTTCGTTTTCTAGATTTATTACACCTCTTCCCAGTAATTTCCTCTTTAATGGGGTAGCTTTTTAGATTTTTATCTCCAATATAAATTTAGCATTTAATTTATTTCCCCCAAGGATTTTTTGAAGACTGGGAAAGTCTTATAAACCTTATCCATCCTCATGGATTTGGTTTCTAGATATCTAATCTTAATCTAGTCTTTGCACATTAATTTCCATTTTATTTTATTAACTTGAAATAATTAAATAAGTCCACACAATTGTTTTCCATTAGGGTCCACTGTACGCTTTTGGACTTGTTCAAATGTCTAACAAAATCATAGAAAACTTGGGACATTGCAATTGTAGAACAATTCTGAGCTATTCTTTATATTCTTTTTCATTTGACACATAAAGGAGCAAGACACTAATCAAATCAAAAAGTAGAGTTACCTTCTTATAGCTTCTGTATCTTGTTCTAATTACAATTTTACTTATGTCCTCTCCCTTCCTTCTCAGTTGATAACATCCTGTCTTTGATTCAGTTTATGAAAGGACAGTGGTTTCTCTCACTTATCAACTACTAAACAACACCAGTGTTGTTGGCATTCATTCTATGTTTTATTCTATAGGCATGTATAACTCCAGTTATTAATTCCATTGTGGAAATCATTTGAGGTAGTTGAGATATTCTTTCTAGAACCATCTCTTTAATTTCTCTGATTTCTGTTAACTTTTCTTCAGTTTATTTTTTATGTTTATCGTCCCAATTTTTATACTTTCACATCATGTACTTGAAAGCATTTTTGTGTTGTCCCTTTTTACTACGGGGCTGAATTTTGTCTGATGGACATCAGTCTGGGTTTTATACTCATTGTCAATGGTTTTCCCTTACCATCTCTATAGTGAGTTGTTTTATCTAACCCATTCATTCCTATTTATATCTGAGATAAATCTAAAGGTAAAAAATTTAATTTTACTCAGTTGTTTACACCCATTTAATTTACAATTATCCTAGGTAACCTAGGCATCACCTTTCTTTTAGTAGTTAGTTGAACAATTCTAGCTTGTTGATTTTTTTTTCCAAATTTATTCAGTCTCTTCTTTCCTACAAACATATTTTTACACTTCTAATGATAGAATGTCTAAAATTTTCAATTTGTTTAGTACTCCACTATTTTTTTATTTTTTTTTGCAGTTGCAAGATGTTTTTGCATGTCTTATTTCCCATCGTTACTATCTAAATCACGGTTGTATGCATTTTTGTTGACAATTTGTTTCAATTCTCTATAACTCTCTTGTCAAATTCTGTTTATGGAAGTATTAAATTAGCATTATTTGATTCCGAATTCCTACTTTCAATTTTATCAATATTACTTCTAACTTTCAAGTATATACTTGAACTTTGAGGGAGATTTTTCATGATTAGTGGTCCTTACACTCCACACTTTTATCACGCTTGTTTCTACCTAACACAGATAACTTTATACTACAATTTGTAGATTTCAAATTATTGTTTTGTTTTTTTCTAATTTCAAGAAATATGATTCCTCATATTAATCCTTCTTATTTTTGGAATTAGTTCTAACTGTTTTTCCATCCTTAGATCCTTCTGAGTGGTTTCAACTCATGTTCTCTTTGTTCTAGGTCTTCACTTTCGTGCCTAGACCTTGAGGTGAATTCCTGAGTCAACCTCTCTTGCCTTGTTCTGGCTTGCAACAATCTTCCATTGCTGGTTCTCAGCTAAAAAATTTCTTGTTTCTTTATCCATAGCCAATAATGGTGTATTTTTCATCTGTGGGTTGTTCTGCACCACGCATGCCTCCATACAGCTTATCCCCTTTATTCATAGTTTCAGCTTTATTTTTCTGTACTATTTCACTGCACACATAAATGAATTTAGTGTCAAATTTTTCCAAAAATTTTCAACATCATAGTTTTGAATTTTTTATTTCTGGTGTGAGGACACATCTAGGCCCTCTGTTTCAACATGGGCTCTGATACCATCTGTAACGACTCCGCTTTCCACAATTTTTTTTCTAATTACAGTATAATTCATCATTGGTGAACTCTATTATTGATCATTGATCCATTATATTCTTATCCTTCCCTCACTATTTTGTTAATTTGTGATGAACTTATTTTGCTATATTATCGTCATACTCACACGAATTCTGTGGTGATACTTTTGTGTAATTGATAATACACAACATCATCACTTCTTACATCTTATCTTCCTTATCTTCATATAGGTTAATATTTTCACAGCATCTCTCTAATCTTAACTGTGGATTAATGCAGTAATAGTGACCCCTAACTATTACATTTCAGTTACTTACCTTACCTCTTCAATAATTTGTACTAGTGTAGTTATTAATTACTACTCTTAGTCTCATGCTACTAAAATACTCTTTCATCTATTTAAAGGATTTCCCTTCTTTATTATCATATAATTTAATATAGCACTTTATGCACTTTAGAAATTTTTATCTTTACAATATTCGATAGTAATATGATCGAATTCATCCCACTATGGTTTATTTTACAACCCTATTAAAGTTTTAACATTTCGGTTATTAACATTCAACTACTTTAGGAATTCATTTCGGGATTTCATTCAAACCCTATGATATGCTTTGCACTTTATCATTGCATAATAAAATCCTCTACTAAATACATTATAGAAATAATTCCTTTCGGTGTTCCTAGTGCAACCCTACCACTGTACATCTTGGTTTAATAGTTTTTTACACCCCTAAACATTTATAAGGCAGACGTATATAACATTTTATTCTTGATTCGAATATATATATATGAACTCACATTACCCTGGCTATAACTTACCAATATTAATAGTTTCTACGACATAACATAATCGTACTTTATATTCCCCTTTATTTATTATATTAGTATTCCATATCATAGTTTCCAGTTCTTTATTTTGCATATTTTAACAAGGTTTTACATATTCTTGTATGTATCTCATTAACCACCTTAATTGTGATCCACCTTATGTTAAAATCATACACCATTAACCATATATAACTTATGATTGTTATCACTTTAATTGGAGGATCAAGTTGTACATAAAATCCCATTTATAACATCGGAAAGTACCAATTAGATTTATAACTTCACCATATTTTAGCACCTATGAAAATTTCATGACTCGGTACTTGATCATACTTGAGTTTTTCGTAATGAAATTCGAAATTCCTTGGTACCTTTTCTTCTATTCCCTATGATCATTTTAATTTAAATTCAACATCGAATTTCGCATTGCATTTGAATGCAATGTTACATCCCATATTGCTTTTCAAATTTATTTCTCCACTCGTCACACATTAAGACTGGAGGAAGCGTATACCCAGTTTGTTGAAAATAAAATTTAATCATGTATCCTTGCTTGTACCTCCATAACCAAGCCTCGAGATCTTTCCACTTCCGAGTACGTTTTGGTTAAAGGCAGTAACATGGCTTCTCGCTTCTCATCACGTTGATGTCCTCCATGTGGAGGGTGTATATAGACTTAGTACTCTCCTGAGGTTTTACCAAAAAAAAACCCTATTCTATTCGTCCAATCTTCACAAATGATTTTTCCCTAAAGTGGCTCTGCAACTCATCTTACCTACGTCGTCGTCTCAAATTTAGTTTCTATTGTAGATAATTTCACCAAGGACATCAAGAAATGTATCCACAGTGATACCACCAATATGTTCATCCTTCATGCCCATAAACTTTGTTTCAGGTAAGCTCCACGCTTCTCGGTGTAATACTGCCCAATCATTTTGTTTTGATTTCATTGTAGTTTTGTTTATCTTGAATGAGGTTTCTATTTTTGGACTAATCAGAACTTTGGTTCTTCTTTATCGATGTTTATTTATACTATAGGGTGCAGCTTTATTAATATTCAATGGTAATAATTTTTGTCCCTTGGGTTACCCACTTCTGCTGGTAAGGGTTACTTTCTTCTTCTTCTTTTTTGAATTAACCACTACAGTCTCTTTTCTTCTTTGGTTTTCATTTTCTTCATTTTTGGAATGAATTGGAAGTTTCTTTACAGGTGAACGAATATTTGAACTTGGCTCTTCCAACTGATATTTGGTAATGGATTTCACGATGTCCAAATTTATTTATTTTTGGTAATATCCCCTCCTATCAGATGCTTTAGCTTATGCATCGCTCCTTCGATATGGATTATGGTTGAATCTATTCTTGATTTGACATTTAAAATCATGATTTCCTCCCTCTTAATTTTTCTCATTCTTGGGGTGTTTGAAGTTCATGATGGCATATAATTTCTCAGCTACTCTGTCGTTTCACCCTTATACGTTTTCTCTTAAGTTATCGTTCTTTATCAAGACTGAAAGTAACAGAAATGGAAACTCTATCGGTATTCAATTTCCTAATTAGATGCGACATCTTCCGAGTTAAATTTCTCATTTCATTTGCTCGAAAGGGTTCGAAGTCTTCAATTTGATTTTTCCGTGTTCAAATATGAATTTAGTGCGATTATGGACATTTCTCATGTTAGCTTGATTTCATACTATCTCTTTGGAATACGATCTCTTCAAAATAGATTTGGTCGACGCATTTTGAACTAGCCAGTGTGGTTCATCATCAGGACAAGATGGAAAATCTGATCAAGTAAACCTCGTTATTTTACAAACGGCTAGTGGGAGCTTTACTTTCTATTATAAGGGGTTACTTGATCATATTTTCCATCTTGTCCTGATGATGAACCACACTGGCTGGTTCGAAACGCGTCGACCAAATCTATTTTGATGTGATTTTCACCAAAAGATTTCAATCAAAATTTATGGATCACAGAAGCAAAATTCCTAATATGATCTCTATTAAATGGAATGACCTTTCCACTGAGCCTATCTTGACCCACCTACTTGATAGGTTTTCTATTCCGTTTTAACTCAATTTCCTTTTTAATATAGAGTCATTGAATTTATTGATAGCTTTTGTGCTTGTATGGGCAACTAGTACTTCTTATTTCATCAATATCTTCCTTCTAGAAGACATGCAGAATTTGTTCCATATAATAATAACAATAAATAACAATATTATATTCTGGTTATTTATAACAGTTAAACTTTCTACCTAGTTTGTAGATTTCCCTTTTTCATAATCAAAATTCCATTTCTGGAATGATATTATTAGCATTACAGTAAGATAATGATTTAGATTATTCCCTTAGGAAGCATGGGAAATTTTAAATCAAGTACCTCACTCCTAATTGATTTATCTTGCAGACTCCTCTTATAACCCTCGGAAGACATTCATGGTCACTCAAGTTTCACACAATACTAACACATGAAATTCCATTCCCAGGTTTCTACTACTATTTATTTATAGTATCTTTTTGTGTATATATCTTTGTCCTTAAATTGTGATTTTAATTCTTTATGTGAACACACGAATTTATCTTGACACCTCTGTTGGATTAGTAAGGAAATATACTATTCCCATTTTATATTTTAGATAATGAATTTCATTGTCTTCATAATTAAATTCTAATTAATTGTTTCCTGGCTTATTGTACAGGTAATTTACCTTGACCCATTGCTTTTAATTCCATCTGAGTATTCCTCACTCCAACATGGATAATCAATTTTATTCTTACAATATGCAAGTTGATCTATAACCTGCTGGAATTTACAGCCGCTAAATTCCAAGACAAAGATTCTTTTGTAAAATCTGTACATAATCTACAGATTTATTTTCTTTATTCATGTACTATATACAATATATATTAATAAAATTTATCAGTACACTCTACCGAAATTTCATACGCATGTATCGTTATTCGGTATACATACTTGTATCCTGTTTTTATGCTAAGATATACACTTGAGTTTAATTTTCTTGTTTCTCTATAAAATGATTAGACTTAGTGATGTGTTAGATGGACTAAAATAGAGATCTACCATCATCTTGTCTTTAGAGTTTCTGAAATCTCTGGTATATATGTATCAATTTCTAATTCTTTTTGGTTTTCAAAATATTTATGTTAATTAACTCCATCCCATCTATTCTAATTCACATAATAACAATTATGAATTGAACATGAGTTTCCTCATAACCTAATAGCATATTTGCACCTTTAATATCTGGTGTATAATTTATGTTTGTTGGTTTCTAACAAGTTTTTCGATGCAACCATACAGAACTAAACTATTTTCATAATGGTTAGGTTCTATTAAATGCACCCGACTACAAACTAAAAATTTATATAAATACTCAGCATATATAATTTTTCATTTCTCTTTCTGCATAAACCATATTCCTCAAAATTATCATTCAAATCATAAAAGCAGAATAATAATCCTAATTTAAATTAACTATGCATACCACTGAAGGAAAGACTATTTTCCACCCAACCTTTGAGCTCTATCTCCACAGCTCCCACCGAGCAAATATCCCTTCCTTTGGTGTAGACAACCTCTTGTCTACCAAGGAATAGCTTATTTAAGCATGCTTTCCCATTAGATTGTTTCCATAACTGTGTCTAGTTAATCAACATGTTGTTTTCCTTTTTTCCTAGGCATTCCTTTTGTTTGTTCCACAAAAGTACTTTAAAACTAGCTTTTTCCTCTTTCTAGTTTTATTCCACCTCTTCCTAGTAACTTTCCTCTTTTACTGGGGTATCTTTCTAGATTTTTATCTCCAATATAAAAATCATTATTTAATTTATTTTCTACAAGGATTTTTGGAGAATTGGGAAAGTATTTGAACCTTATCCATTCTCATGGACTTGAATTCTGGATCTCATATTTTACTCTATTCTTTGCAAAATTAATTCCATTTTCATTTTATTAATTGAAATTAATAAAATATATCCACAGTAAGTGTTTTCCCTTGGTTCCACTTGACCTTTAGAGCCTTTGAATGCCTATTTTAACAACAAAAATTTAGGGACATTACAAATGGGTTCTGGACATGAGCAACTCCTACAGACATGTCAATCACTATAAATGTAATGTCCCTAATTTCTGCTTTTAAAAATATGCAGTCAAAGGCTCTAGAGGTCAAAGTGTACCCCAAGGAAAAATAAATATTGTGGACATATTTTATTAATTTAAATTAATAAAATGATAAAGGAATTAATGGTACAGGGACTAGAAAATGATTAGAGATCACGAATCCAAATCCATGAGGATGGATAAGGACCATAAGACTTTCTCAGTTCTCCAAAAATCCTTGGAGAAAATAAATTAAATATAGCAATTTAGATTGGAGATAAAAATCTAGAAGGCTACCCCAATAAAGAGGAAGTTACTGGGAAGAGGTGGAATAAATCTAGAAAGAGGAAAAGCTAGATTTAAAGTAATTTTGTGGAAGAAACAAAAGGAAAGCCTAGGAAAAAAGGAAAATAACATCCTAATTAATAGGCCGCAGTTAAGGAAACAAGCTGATGGGAAAGCAGGCTTAAATAAGCAGATTCGGGATAAGCATAAGGTTGTCTATTGCTGGAGAATTTGATCTCTACTCAGGGGGAGTTGTGGAGAAAGAGCTCAAAGGTTGGGTGGAACCTAGTCTACCTTAAGTGGCATGCACCAGTTAATTTCATTTTAACTTGGAATTTAGTAGCGTTATGATTACACTGGTAAAGTAAAATAGTGTATATAAATGGACTTGTCTAAATCTGCATTTGATTAGATATTGTGTAATTTAGGCTAAGTATAAATCATGTGGGAGGTCTGTACATTGAGCAGATTTAACTATCATAAATATAGTCTGGTTTTATATTTTTGTACAGACGTTAGGTTGAAGAGTACCAGCTCTCAGAATGTCTAAACCTTGTTGAAGATTTAGATCTAAGATTAGGTGACTCTCAGAAAATTGTTACTACATAATATTATTATGATGTTATTATTTTGAAAATCAGTAACTTTTTTTAGGAAATTAGTACAGAAAGGAAATACATATGTATGACAATTATTATCTAAATACTATAGTCAAGTAAGCTCCTAGACTGTACTATAAATGGACAAAATCATTCATGAGTGGAATATGTACTAAGCATAAGGAAAATGAATAGATATAACTGTGCATATAAAACTTAACCATTCAGATGAATTGTAAATAGCAATAGATTTGAGAAATATATTACTAGCAAGAAAACTATCATAGTAAAAAATTGTAAAGAGGAACAGAGTAACTATTATAAACTATGAAATAATGTTTATAAGCAAAGTAGGACTTCTAAGTTATAAACATAAATCCATTAGATATGAAATAATTCCTTACCAATATTACAGAGTCATGTAGATGCAGGATTTACATCCTAATAATTCAGAGTCCATAACCTAAACTAGGTATAATGAAATTATACAACAAGAGAACTCTATCTCATATACATAAACTGGATAATATCTCTGCATCTATGTTGATATAATATATCAGGAAATCCCAAGGTAGGTGTTGGACCAACTTGAAGAGAAGGAAGTCCATTATAACAATTGAACAGAAAATATAGTAGCTGTATGTAAACATAATGTGTTGTAAATAGTGCCTGCATAACACCGATATGATACATTATTTTAAATATATAAGCATCACAAAAAATGAGAATAAAAGCTAAAATAATTATTATAAAGGTATATGATTACCTGAGAGGTAAAATCTGAACATTTACCTGCAAGCATGGGAAAATAAATATTATTGCAAGGAATAATGGAGTAGATAGATTCAATGGCAAGCAACTAATTTAAAACTGTTGAATCCAAAAAATTCAGAACATTATTATTAGACTCTCAACTTAAAAGAGATTGGCATGGTTACTATACTAAAAGAAAGAATATTGAAATTTCCTGACAGAAGTTGAAACATGGTATTAAAAAAAATAACTACATGGACCCACGACTGAAATGATGAGAAGAACCCATCGTATAAATCAAACTGGATGGAATACGAAGTTAAACGAACGAGTGAGGTTTCAAACAAAAAGAGAAACTGAGATTTCTCTACAGGAGTAAGAGAAATCTAATGTCGGTAAAATCAAAAAAATGAATTATAAAACTAAACATAGTTAAGTTAAAAGAAATCATAGGTGGAACTGAATGATAACCAAGCCACAAAAATACAGAGGACAGTAAAACCAAACCACGATTTAAACGAGAAAAAACTAAATACAAAATTACATCTGCTTCACATATGGTTGTCAGAGTATGAACCGAGGACGAGATGGAGACTTCCTGGTTGTCCATCTATGTTTTACATAACACTGTTAGAATATGCATTTTGCAAGGAGTTCCATGTATAATTTAACCAAATATGGATACTCTTTTTTTAATACAGTAATAATTATATCAAACATCAAAAAGATAGATCAATTTAGGATTGAACGTAGATATGAGAAGTTTGATAACAACTTCCAGGTCATATACGTTCATAAGGAATTTCCAATATATGGAGAGTTGAATCGAGAAAACCACTAACTCAAAATATGAGAACAAAAGTCACAAACCCTAGAGGGGAAAGGAAGATTTTCAAGTCTACAGTATAGTTATATATACATTAAAATATAGATGGATAGCTATAGTAAAAAATCCATAATGTAAATCATATAACCCAGAAAAAACAAGAGTTGTGTAAATTTCATAGAGGAATTTACAAACAGATCTTACGAATTATAAAAAAAATGAGAACTATCACATAAATTATTTGGAGTTGCGACCAACGCATACCAGAAAT
Organism: Pinus albicaulis; assembly: GCA_034641835.2. NCBI lineage: Eukaryota > Viridiplantae > Streptophyta > Pinopsida > Pinales > Pinaceae > Pinus > Pinus albicaulis. The sequence continues at coordinate 409,090,152 of CM076573.1, forward strand.
CTTCAAAGTGATATAACGACACTAACGCCGCGATTCTGGCTAGACAGGTGTAGTAAATCAAAACAAAAAATAAATTAAACAAATGGTAAATTGCAACAGTAAACTAAGGAAACAAAGTTTAGTATGCCTCTTACCATGATGAAGGGCGAAGGTAGCTTCTGCTTGAAAAATAAAAAACCATATTCTCCTCGAGCTACCGTATTTGGGTCTTATCTAACAATGGCCATAAGAAGAGCATCGAGGGAAGTAGATTCACAGTATAGGGAAGGAGAGACAGAGCTGAATGGAAGGCATTCAACCGAGACGACAAGTGGAAAATATGACTAAATCCCAAAACAAAATCTTTTATGGGACCGCAAAACCCTAACTGTAATTCACTATGAACCCTCCACGTGTTTGAGATCTGAGGAAGAGGGGGTTTTCCCATGGATCGAAAGGTTCCATTAGTAACCAGAGAATCCATGTGACATAGTATGCCAAAGTAAATGTCAAGAGATCCCAATTCAGATTATGTACAAAATTCTTGTACAAGTTCATACGGCAAAGCCACCCAAATTGAATCGGAGTGAAACGAAATCATAAATTATGACCTCGTCTTTAATGTAAAATATGAATTCAAAATAGGGAATTCAATAAAGTGATAACATTGATGTGTTATATGTGCAATGTCATGACATAGATAGTCCACGTAGAATTTTACGTTGGAAAGCTTAGTTAAATAAGGGATATAAAAGATGTTACAGAGGGTTGGTTTCATTTGGTAAGTTTGATGGTTAAATATTGTGTGTCAGATATAACATAAGACTCAATTACATATATATTTCCTATAAAACCCTTAATAAAATTCGTATAGAGGGTTTTAACCATATGTGATAATTACATCCCTTTAAGAAGAAACTAGACCAAAGTAAATCCCTTGGGGATGAGTTATATATATAAGCCAAAACATAGTTAAGAAGTGGAATAAGTAAGGAAAGTTAGAGCAAGGTATATGGATAAGGGGAAATTGAAGTTAGAGAAGATCTTGGCTATTAATATTAAATGGGAAATTGTATTAATAGTTATGAGAAGAATTTAACTATGGAAATACAATCTACCATGGAGAATTAAATAGGGTAGAATATTCAACCTTAGAATCTTAATTGAGGTTTTATAAACTGAGTATTAGTCCTCAGTAGTATGTGATTAAGTTAAAGTTATGTAACTGTACAGCAAAGTACTTTTGATAGCGGATATGTTACAATAAAAATATAGCCAATATGTATTTTCACCTTAAGTTGTTGATGGGCCACATGGTAATGGATAGGAATACATCCAAAGAAGAGACACTTATATATTTGGATGATACGCAAGTGTTAGTTCATTACATGGACAACAAACTAGGGAAAATTAAAGCCCACCTTGGCCTACTCTCTACTCCAAGTCGTTCTCTAGGAGTTAAAAGTGATCTTATCCCTTTGAAAGCCTCAAACCCTAGAAAACATTGAATGTTAATTATGTTCTCTAGCTATTTACTCTTAAGTCCAAGTTGCTTTGTTTTTTTCATTTCAATGTAGCTCTACAGTTCATATAGATCAAACAAACTTGTTGGTATTTTAGTACACTATTAGTATAAAAAAAAAAAAAAAAAAAATGTGTATTTTAAAGAAAATGAAATTATGTGTCTCGTCTAGCTTCTCTAGTGGAAGTAGTGGAAGAGTAGGATATATTCCAATCTATTTTGATGTAAAACATTGTTTTGAAAAAATGAAAACACTTTTACTTAAAAAAAAAAAACAAAATTCCACTTCAAAGCAAATTTAAATTTATGTTTCTAAGTTAAAATTAGAGTTATGGTGAGCATGAGGAGATGTGATGTAATTAGGTGACAATAAAAAAAACACACACACACACACATACATACATACATACATACATACATACATACATACATACATACATACATACATACATACATACATACATACATATATTAATTTTTTAACATTTAATATAAAGAATTTAAAAGGATTGATAGTATGACATTTTGAAATTTAAATTTAATATAAATATAAGGTGAATAATTTAAAAGATATTTTTTAATTTTCAACATTTTTTTATTTTAACAATGTTTATATTTTTGGAATTTGGCTTTTATGATTCATAATTTATCAAGAACTACTTTTAGTGATAATCACATATGATCATGTTTTGTTGATGTGTTTAGAATCAACAATTGTGGTTCATTTTTAGGACAAGATGAGAAATGAGATCAAGGAAACAGGTTTAAAACAGCTAGTGTGACTGAAAGAAATATATATAAATGAAATAATCTAATAATTTATTAAATTATTTTATTATTATATTTAATTTAATTTATATTTTATTATTATATTTTAATTTCTTAATTAAAAAATATTCATTAAAGTATAATATAAAAAATGTAATAATGGGAAATTAAGGTTAAATAATTTTTTTTAGTATAATATTAACATAATTTTGTTATTAAAATATATTTTAATTTAATTTATTAATTAAATTAAATTAATTAAAAAACTATGGTAAAAAGTGATTAAGAATAATAATAAAATCCAATTATAAAGAAAATATATGTATATAAGGGAAATTATCTAATAATAAATATACTATTAGTTTCATTAAATTATTTTATTATTATATCATATTAAATTTAGTTTAATAGTTTCATTAAATTATTTTATTATTATATCATATTAAGTTTAGTTTATTAGTTAATCAATATAATGTATTTTATTATTATATTTTTATTTTTATTTAAAATTATTCTGAGAAATTAGGGTTAATGTAGTTATTCTTAGTATTATATAATATAAGTATAATTTTATTTACTTAATATAAATATAATTTTATTAATTAAAAAGCTAATGGTTCAAGCAGGTTAAGAATAGTAAAAAAAACAATTTTAGGGATCATGAAAGGGTAATTTTTTTAGGGAATAAATAAAAGGATTCAAAAAGAGAAAAGAGGGGTGGGGCACTAAAGCTAAACAACAAATAAGGATGAAGGGTTGGGATCCAACATCTACTAACACTCCATCCATCATCTCTATTAAGGTTAAATCACCTTTGTTTTTTCAATCTGTAACACTTCCACTAACTTAAGGTGATGAAAATGTCAATCTTAGCAATAACCTTAGCTTCTTCGATGAAAATGTGATGCTTCATCTTTTCAGCGTACCCTGTTAGGGCATAGGAGTGTGACCTTCCATGTTTGGCTCATGAATCCTTTGATTAATGGAACGACCAGTTTCACCAATGTATGGATCCCCAAAGAAGCAAGGAATAAGGTAAACACCTTTACCATCTCTAGAGTTTATTGGGTCTTTAACTTTAGAGGACAACAAGAGATAAGGTAAACAACTTTACCATCTCTAGGGTTTATCGGGTCTTTAACCGACTTTAGAGAACTTTGAATAGTTGGAAGGGGCTTGAAAGTCGAGGAAACATTATGTTTCCTTGATCGGATTTCTCATCTTGTCCTGAAGATCAACCGCACTCGTTGATTCAAAAGTAATCAACAAAACATAATCATATGTAATTATCACCAAAAATCATTCTTTACAAATTTTTATATTTTTTCTTTACATTAATTAAAATAAATATTATAAAATTCATATTTTTTTCTTTACATTAATTAAAATAAAGGTTATAAACATTTTTTTAAACCATGTTTTTCTTTACATTATTCAAAATATAAAATTAAATAACATAAAAAAATAAACAAAATTGAGCTCAACACTATCGAAATTTGATTGATACATCGCATTTCAAAATGAATCTAAAATAATAATAGATAACATTTTACATTATTCAAAATATAAAATTAAATAATATAAAAAAAATAAACAAAAATGAGCTCAACACTATCGAAATTTGATGGATACATCGCATTTCAGAATGAATCTAAACTAATAATAAATAACATTTTACATTATTCAAAATATAAAATTAAATAATATAAAAAAATAAACAAAATTGAGCTCAACACTATCGAAATTTGATTGATACATCGCATTTCAAAATGAATCTAAAATAATAATAAATAATATTTTCCTTCACTTGGTTGCCGTTGTGAAATGAAACTAAAATGATATTAAATAAATAAATAACATTTTTATTCACGAGAGTGCCGACGGTTTTTATTCCCGAGAGAGCCGATGGTTGTGAAGGCTTAAATATGTTTTGGTCGTAATCATATATAAATAATAATCGTGCTATTACAGAAAAAGCTCATTTATTATACAAAATTAAATCGACAACTAGGGTTTTTAGGTAACATTCGTATCATCTGCAAAGAGATCTCAATATTCTGTCGTGGTCTTATATTTGGTTGCTATGGATTCATTAAAGGACAGCAAAACACAGAATGTGCAGTCTAATAATGACGACAGTACTTTACGGGAAGAGTACGTTGCAGAAGCGCAGAAAAATGTTACCTCTAGTCCTGGAAAAATCTTCATTGGCGGTCTTTCGAGGAGTACCACCACAGACGCTTTTACGAAGCATTTCAGTAGCTATGGGGAACTAACAGACTCTGTTATAATGAAAGACCGTGTCACTGGGCAGCCGCGTGGATTCGGGTTTGTGACATATGCTGACCCCTCTGTGGTGGACAAGGTTATAGAGGACAATCACATTCTTGATGGCAAAACGGTGGAAATTAAAAGAACCATTCCAAGGGGAAATATGTCCAACGGCCCAAAGACGAGAAAGGTTTTTGTAGGCGGTATACCCAAAGCTATTACTGATGATGAGTTGAAGGACTACTTTTCCAAATTTGGCAAAATCGCAGAACATCAGATTAAGAGGGATCGGAGCACCGGGCTGTCCAGGGGTTTTGGTTTTGTCACTTTTGAGAGTGAGCAGGTTGTTGAAGAAATTTTATCCAAAGGAAAAATGATTGAGTTAGGTGGAAAGCTGGTGGAGATCAAGAAGGCTGAACCCATGAAACCCTTGTCAGATGCTGCTCCTATTTATGGGTTTGATAGTAGACCTCCCTACGTGCCTGGTGGAGTTGGCGGCTTTAAGGATAATTATAGTGGGTTTGGAGGAGCGGGTTATGGCAACAACCAGTATATATCAGAAGGAGGTTATTGCAATATGGCTGCAGGGTATAGGGAGTATGGAGGTTCTGAATATGGTAGTGTTTATGGAGGTTATGGGGTTGGCAGTTTAGGAAGCTATGATCAATATCCTTCCCGTGCTTATGGACTTTGTCCTGCAACTTATGAAGAAGGGTTTGGTGGGTATGGCAGTGGGATGACTGGTGGCTATGGAGGTTACGGTGCTAATGGTAGTTACAACTCATCACGTGCTGGAGGGGCTTATAATGGCAGGGGTGGTGCTTATGGTAGTGGGAGGGGAGGTTCTGGAAGTAGAACTAATGGTCGATATCACCCATATGCCAGGCAGAACAAATGACACTTCAGTCTATTGAAAGCAATAGCTATAGATACAGAAGCGAGTGTTAGAGGTCAAAGCAATTCCCGATATTTAATTTGTAGCTTTTTTACTTTATAATGTAAAGATGTTTTTTCAATTTGAAAGTGTTTTAAAGTTTTATGGGTGTCCTTTTTGTTATGACCTTTTCATGTGGTTTTTTAATTTCTCTCTTATATTAGCTTTTATAAGAATTAGCTTGACTCTTTCGGATTACCGCTTCTTATTCCAAAAGTGTATCATCTTTTTAATTGGTGCTTGATAACAAATTTAAGGTACTTGTTCTAGATTCCCTTTACCACAAGGAAGCAAATAATTGGCACTACTCAAACTATCCATCAATTTTATGTGATTAATACCTATTCCATAATTACAAATTGATTACTTATTTGGGTTAAATTGACATCACTATTGTAATAAGATGCTCTTATATTCATACATATTAGAAAACATGGATTTAAGAGAACTTATTAGCAGGAGGATGGGGTTGGAACTTTAGGAGGCTATGAATAAAATCCTTTTAGTGGTTATGGAGTTAACCCTGATTTTTATGGAGTTAGTCTGAAAAGGTTATGGTGAAGGGTTTGGTGGGTATGGCAATGGAGTGATTAATGGAAGTGTAGGTGATGGTTAGGGTGTCAATGGTGATGGCTATATTTTTAACTCATCATGTGTTGTTGGTGCTTATGGCAGGAGTGCTGCTTATGGGAGTGGGAGTGGGAGGGGAGCCTTTAGAGGTAGAACCAATGGTGGATAGAATCCATATGCAAGGGAGAACAATTGACACTAAAGTTTATCTAGGCAATTATTATTGGGGACACATACAAAAGTGATTTTTAGAGCTCCAAGCAATTCTATATATTCCAAGAAATTTTATATATCTTCTTTATAGTTCTTTAGTTTTTTAACAACTAAATGTACTATTTTCATTTGAAACAATGAATTGAAGTCTTATATGTGAATCTAGGAATTTAATTTATTATAATAATTAAAAATAGCATTAAGTTTAATTTTATATTTATTTATATAATAATAATAAGAAAATTAAAGATATTATAAAGAAGGTAAAAATTAATTTAACGAGTCCATGGGGTCTTAGATAGAGGTGATCAGGTGCTTTTTTAAAGAACTCATATATGTGAAGTCTCCCTGCCTTGATTGGGGTGATTTTTGGACATGAAGATGTAGTTTTGTCAAGCTTACAAAAAAATGAATTATTGGACATGAATATGTAGTTCTGCCAAGCTTACAAAAAATAAAAATAATAAAATTTTAGTCCATGGGGTCTTTGATGGTTAGGGTGTCAATGGTGATGACTATATTTTTAACTCATCATGTGTTGTTGGTGCTTATGGCAGGAGTGTTGCTTATGGGAGTGGGAGTGGGAATGCTGCTTAACTCAATTCAGTCACTAGTTCAGTTCAATTCCACCCTATCGAGATGATAAATTAGACATGTTGAAGATGTAGTCCTACCAAGCTTACAAAAAATTTTGAAAGAAATAATTTCAATATAAAGTTAAACATGAATTTTAATTAGAAGAACAACAAACAATTAAAGGATGGCATAAAGCATGTGCAATTCTAAGGAGTTTAAGAAACTCATTTAAAAAAAACATGAGTTTAAATTAGAAAAACAAAAAATAATTAAAGGGTCACATGGCATGTGCAATTTGCCAAGGAGAGTAAGAAACTCGTTAAAAAAACAAATAATTATAGGATCACATAGAGGATGTGCAATGATAAAGAGAGTAAGGGGAATAATAAATTTTTTTCTTTCAAGAGTGTGTCTATAAAAAGATGTCTGGAGATGTGTTTTGTATCATGTAAGAGGAATTTATTACAAGTCAAAAAATTCAAAGTTTCCCTCCAAGACCAAGGCAGAGTGCAAGAAGACTAGTTAGCGTACAATGATCAAGTCGTCCTAATTAGGGCTCCCTAGAGGCTGATATATAAGAGGCACTCGACCTCATTTGAAACACATCCAATAATTTTAATCAAGAAAAAAAAAAAAGGGTTAGCTAAGAAGAGGAAAGATAAAGGAAGAGAGTAAAGTTTTTGAAGTTTTTTTGGGATACTTCCTCACACGTGTGAAAGGATTAGGGAATTTCATGTTGCAGCCATATCACAAATTGCAATCCACTAAAAGGACTGAATTCTGAATTTATAGGATCAAGTTTACAATTTGAGTTACCAAGGAGAGAAGATCACGCCAAGTGAAGGAGAATACGACCATAATTCTGCCCTAAACAACTCAGATGTGCGAATTTCAGAGATTTCAGGCAGCCCAAAAATTGCAAACCTGAAGTAGTGGTTGAAATTCTAAAGTAGAGAGGATGAGTTGGTCTTGGAGGGGTATTTGTCTTGGGTCTATAGGTCTTGGAATTCTTCATTTGAATATTCTATAAGAAGATAAGAATTTTTGTGGGTTTTCCTCTCAAAGGATAGGTATTGGCCCTGGCTAGCAGCATTTATCTTGTCTCCTCTTGTTCTATTAATCTTCATATTTGGTAGTTATTTTTATGATAATAACATTATAATAATCAATTAAAGAAGAATCTAACTACAAGTACATCAAATTAAATTAAAGAACATAACAAACCGTTATAAAAGTAAAGTGTTAGGTCCCTATATTACTAGTGTAGTCCCTTATTGTTGTTAGCGTAGCCCTCTTATTGTTATTTTTGTACCCGTGTAACCCCCATATTTTTATTATTGTGCCCTTACATTATTATTGTTAGGTCGGCTTGGAATATATTGTGACCCCATTGACTCCTTTAAATAGAAAGGATGTTTTGTCAGTTGTATCATCCAAGAATTGTTCATTTATGTAATGTAAAGGAAGTTTCCCACTCAAAGTGGTTGATTTCTAAGAGGTTGATATATCTTTTCTTCTATTTTTGGAGCTGGTTTCATAACATTTGGTATCAGAGCTTTGGATTCTAGGGTTTTGGTGTTCCAAACACTTCATCATGGAATTTTCGCTATAAATGTTTTTATACTAAGGTTCCGAAGTTGATATTTTTACCACGAGAATTCAAAATCTTGAGGAACTTCGTGTAGAAATTTCAGATATTGGTTCGCAATATTTTCGGATATATGATCTATGGAAGATAGGTTTTTTCAGGCTACTAAATTTCATCTCAAATAGGTGACCATGTAAAAATCGCCATAATTCTCTCTTTAAGCATCGGATTGGAATTTTGTAAGAAGTAACCGAAATTACAAGGACTATAGTTTCCTGTGTATCAATTTCAAATCCGAATGACGAAAAAGTGACACGTGGAACACCGGACAATTTCGCTCTACTGAACGAGGCCATAATTAAGTCATTGCGGGAGATTGGGCATAAATTTTCCTTGAAGAATCTAAATCAGGTCAGACCTGTGGCATTCGAAATGATATTCAAAGGGATACTACAGGACTAAATTTCATATATTGAAGATCTGAAAATAGAGATATAATTTAGTTTCAATATCGAGCTCCTCAAAATCAAGAAAAAGGTGTGTATTTTTTTCAAATTGCATAAGTCTTGTTTGAAAAATTAGTTTGAATTGATTCCAAGGGAATATTGACGAATAGTTATCAGTATTGGGTTATAAAATCCCCCCCTAAAAATAATTCAACACCTATTAAGCCCTCAGAATACTCTACTATGACTCATGAAAAGGAATCAGTGCAACATTTTATATATCAAAACTACAAGAGCAAGTGCACTAAATTTCGCTCTTGTAAAGAGAAAAAAAAATGAAATGGAAGTTTTGAAAAAAGGTATGGAAGCTAAGATGTATGGTTTGAATAAAGGCATGGAAGCTAATATGGATGGCTTGAATAAAGGCATGGAAGCTAAGATGGATGGTCTGAAGAATGGCATGGAATCTAAGATAGATAGCATGGAAGCTAAGATGGATGACATGGAAGCTAACATGGAAGACATGAAGAATGATTTAAAAGTAGACATGGAAGGTTTGATGGAATTTTTGACAAAGTTGATACAAGAAATGATTCCTAATGGAAAAAAGGTAGTAAAGGAAAATCATGATGAGAACAAAATAAATGTTAATCGTGATCTCATAAACTCTAATGTTTGAAGGAAGAAACACCATATTCCAAATATGGATATGAGGAATTTTGATGGAAAGAATCTCGTAACATGGATACTACATATGGAGCAATATTTTGATCTCAATAATGTGCAAAACACACAAAAGGTACGCATTCCAACCTTACATTTAGAACAAATACATTTGTATGGTATCGATGGCTTTGCAACTGTAAACAAATTGTCACTTGGTAAATTTTTAGGGAGGAAATGATAGCACATTATGAGGATGCAAAGAGCAACACCTTGTTTAGCCAATTGATAAATCTCAAACAAAAGGGTTCAGTGGTGGAGCAAATTGAGGACTTCCAAAATTGAATATAAGGGTAATTGATATTCCAAAGGAACACGAGATTTATGTCTTCATAGGGACTTTAAAGGATAACATCCAACATGAGGTTCGCCTTTGGGAACCTAATTCATTGGAGAAGACATTCAGGTTGGCAAGAAAAATTGAATATAAAATTATGGCGAGCAGGAAGCCTATCACTCACATCTATAAAGATGGAAATGTTGCAACTCCTAGACTTCCACAACCTACAAGATTGACACCACAACAATTGGAAGAAAAAAGAGAAAAGGGGCTTTGCTACAGTTGTGATATAAAATACACTAAAGGTCATAAGTGTGTTGAGAAGAAATTATTTTACATAGATTGTGAAGAGGAGGAAGAAAATGAAAAATAAACTTCAAAAGAAGAGGATATACACCAGGAACCAACCCTATAAAAAGAAGAAATGAGTCTGACCATATCGTGCAATGCATTGGAAGGAATTACCACTCCTCAAACTCTCAAGATAGAAGGACATATTGAGAAGAAAAAGGTAATAGTGTTGTTTGATTTGGGTAGTACCCATAATTTTATTCATTGTAAGGTAGCCAAGGAATTGAATTGCTTCCTATACCCAGCACCATAATGTCAAGTGATGGTTGAAAATGGAGGAAATATAAATTGCTCTGGAAAATGCCATAATATCAAGCTAACAATGGGGGAATATGTATTGAATAGTCCAATACTTCCCATTCCAATGGGAGGTGTTGATGTTCTACTAGGAGTACAATGGTTACAATATTTGGGGACGATGTCTTTTAATTTTCAAGAAATTTCCTTGAAAAAAGTTTCAGAACGAAAGGAATTTGAATTACGAGGTATTGCAGGGAAGGGGGGAAAGATAATAAGCTCTAATGTCATGAAAAAACTTCTGAAGAAAGAAAAACAATGCGTAATTTCACAATTATGCTCACTAGAAGTTCCAACATCAAAATCATCTATTTCTCCAGAACTCCAAAAAGTCTTGGACAATCATTCCAAGGTGTTTGAAACTCCCAAAGGACTCCCACCTATTCGTGACCATGATCATGCTATTCATTCGATTCCAGGAAGTGTTCCTCCAAATATCAGGCCTTACAGATATCCTTATGTCCAAAAGAGTGAAATTGAACATATGATTGCATAAATGTTATAGGCTGGTATAATTCAACCTAGTCAAAGTTCTTTCTCTGCTCCAGTAGTATTGCCGCACAAGAAGGATGGATCATTTTGCATGTGTCTGGATTATAGGGATCTCAATAAGCTCACTACTAAAGATAAATTTCCTATCCGTGTGATTCATGAATTATTGGATGAAATACATGGAGCAATTTATTTTACCAAGTTGATATTTGTCCAGGATCTCATCAAATTAGAATGAAGACTGAAAATATTCCAAAAACAACATTTCAAACTCATGAGGGTCATTATGAATTGTTGGTCATGCCTTTTGGCCTTACCAATGCACCTTCTACATTTCAAGGGTTGATGAATTCCATTTTCTAACCCTTCCTTAGAAAATTTGTGTTCTAGTATTTTTTGATGATATACTAATCTACAGCAAGTCTTGGAAGGATCATGTTCAACATGTTGATAGGGTGCTCAAACTCTTGGAGGAGAAACAATTATATGCAGATACCTCCAAATGCTTCTTTGGAGTACAAGAGGTGGAATACCTAGGTCATATTGTATCTCATGAGGGTGTTAAGGTAGACCCTAAAAACATTAAATCCATTAAGGAAAGGAAAGTCCCCACAACCATAAAGTAGTTGTGAGGATTTTTTAGGTTAACTGGGTATTATCACATGTCTGTTAAGAATTATGGGAGAATATCAGCACCTGTAACCTCTAACAACATTATTGAAGAAAGATGCAATTTCATGCACTCCTAAAGAAACTAAGGCCTTTGAACATCTTAAAGAGGAAATGTTCTTAGCATCGGTCTTAGCTATGCCAGAATTCATAAAAACCTTTATTGTAGAATGTTATGCCTCAGGAAATGGAATTGGTGATGTCTTAATGCAAGAAGGAAGGCCCATTGCTTTTGAAAGTCCTCCAATCAGAGGAAAGTATTTACAGAAATCTATTTATGAGAAGGAAATTTTAGCGATACTATATGCACTAAAGAAATGGTGACCTTACCTAATGGGAAGACACTTCAATGTAAAAATTGATCATGATAGTCTTAAATACTTTTGGAACAAAGACTATCTTCAAAAGAGCAGCAAAAATGGGTCACAAAGTTGTTGGGTTATGACTTTGAAATCATCTACAAAAAAGGGAAGTTAAATGTTGTTGCAAATGCACTCTCAAGAAAGGATGAAGAGGTGGAAGCATTGCTTTATGTCATTTATATTATCCAACCAGATTGTATAATGGAAGCAAGGGATGAATGGACGAAGCACGAAGGAGTGTGGACACTCATTCAAAAGTTGCAACAATATCCTAGTACATCTGATACATTTAGATGGAAAAATGATTCCTTATGGTACAAAGATTATTTATATCATTGTAATAATTCCCAAATAAAACAAAATATTCTTTTGGAATTTCACACTTATCCCTTAGGAGGACACTTAGGATTTTTAAAAACTTACCACAAGGTGAAGAAAGAATTTTCTGGGATGGATTTAAATTTGATATTCAAAAGTTTGTGGCGGAATGTTTGGTTTTCCAGAAAAATAAATTTGAGACAATTAAGAACCCGAGTCTTCTACAACCTTTATTCATTCCAAGTCAACGTTGGGAGGATATTTCAATGGATTTTGTCAAAGGTTTACCTAAGTCTAAAGGAAAGAGTGTCATCATAGTGGGAGTTGATAGAATTACCAAGTATGCACACTTTTGTGCATTACCTCATCCATTTAAAGCAAGTACAATTGTTATTGCATTTATGGAAACAAATCAAAAGCTACATGGAAACCCAAAGATTATTGTAAGCGACAGAGATCCCATTTTTACAGGAAATTTTTGGACGGAATTATTTTATTCTTTGGCTACTCAACTAGCTCATAGGTCATCTTATCATCCTCAATCCAATGGTCAAACTGAGATAGTGAAAAAAAAATTGGAAGGATATCTTCGTTGTTTTGTATCTTATAAACAAACACAATGGTTCAAGTGGTTACCTCTAGCTGAATGGTGGTATAACACTTCCTTCCATACTGAAGTGAAAATGGCCCCATTTATGGCACTTTACGGATATCATCCACCGTCCATCACATCATATTTAAGAGGAAATTACAACATTCAAGCAGTGGAAGATCGCATCGAAATCAACAACAAGTTCTCCAACTCTTAAAGGATAACCTAAATTTGGCACAAAATTGAATGAAATAACAAGCAGATCAACATCGCAGCAAGAGAATTTTTGGTGTAGGAGACTGGGTATTTTTACATCTACAACCATACAAACAAATGTCCCTCAAGCAAGCTAAGAAGGATAATAAATTATCGCCAAAGTATTATGGTCCTTACAAGGTGTTGCAAAATATTGGTACTATGCCATACAAATTGGAGCTTCCTACTTCTTCTCGAGTGCATCCAGTTTTCAATGTTTCATGCTTAAAAAAGGTTATAGGTGAAAAAATTCTAGTTCAAACAATATTTCCAAAACTTGATGACGAAGAAAAAATCATATTAGAACCTGAAGTAGTCACAGAAACCAAAACTTGACAGCTATAAAATCGATCAATTTCAGAGTCTCTCATTAAGTAGAAGAACTTACCCACTGAAGATTCTACATGGGAGGATGAGAATTTTATACATAAGCATCCAGAGCTACTCAAGCATTGAGGACAACACCTTTTTTGAAGGATAGGGGCATGTTAGGTCCCTATATTACTAGTGTATTCCCTTATTTTTGTTAGAGTAGCCCCCTTATTGTTATTGTTGTTCTTGTGTAACCCCACTATTGTTATTATTGTGCCCTTACATTATTATTGTTAGGTTGGCTAGGATTATATTGTGACCCCATGGACTCCTTTATATAGAAAGGATGTTTTTTCATTTGTATCATCCAAGAATTTTCATTTATGTAATGTAAAGGAGGTTTCCCCCTCGAAGTGGCTAATTTCTACGGCGTTGATATCTCTTTTATTCTATTTTTGGAGCCGGTTTCATAACATAAAGAGAAATCACCATAATTTAGCTGTGATTGATTTATTAACATGGTATTAGCATTGAGATGACAAGAAGAGGCAGCTTGAAGATCACTCAATTGAATAAGGATACATAAGGGCCAAGCATAAGAATAGAATCAAGAAAATCAAATCATCAAGGATAACTAAAAAGCGTCAAGAATATATAAATACCCTATCATCTTGAAGGAATAAAAATCTTGGAAGAAGACCTCAAGGACCCTACCTCCATATCAAAATAACTCTACACATTTGAAGTATTTTACGAAGCCTATCACATTTTAAAATCATCAACCAAAGGAATCAAGCAGAGAACTTCATCATCAAAATCAAAGTGATCTCCTTCACATTGAAAAAAAATGATTACATCTCAAACATATTTGAAGGAAGAGGAACATATCTCCTCATATTGAATATTCATTGTCATTCTTTAAAAAGGAAGATCGTCATCAATAAATAAGTATAGTGGAATATATCATCAATAAGGCATCTTCAACTATCAATTAATTACCTTATATTTTGTGTCTCAATCTACAAACCAAATGACTTATTTTCACAAGGATAATAATAAACTTGTTGGGACATCAAACTACCTTACATGGAAGAAGATAATAGATTTAATTTTCATGGAAAATGAAGTTATTGAATATGTCAAGGGTTCAATCATAAAAACTCCACAAGAGAAATATCAAGCATTATCAAAGTGCATGAAAAAATAAATAAGGAAAAATTGAAGACATCAAAAGAAATCTATGATGAGTTGGTAGAATTGTTTTATGTAAGTAATGTAGGAGAAATAATATCGTTAAGAACCAAATTGTACAAGATGAAAATTTCAAAGGAAGAAGTAGTAGCTTCATATCTCATGAAGGTATCTCAAATTATATACCAACTATAAGAGCTAAGAGAAACAATGTCAGATCCAGAGATGACCACTCTTGTACTCAATGCATTACCAAATGAATGGGGCAACTTTGTATCAAGAATATATGGAAAGAATTCACTCCATTCACTAATATATGGTGATTATGTAAGATTGAAGAATCCATATTAAAGGAAAATAATTACATTGGACTAAATTAGAAAACACAAGCATATGCAGCTATGATAAGGAAGAAAGGGAAGTTTGGAAAGCTTGAGTCTCGAAAGAAATTTCAAAATAAAATTCACATGACTAAGATTCAATGTTATGAAGGTAATGAATATGGGAATTTTAAGAGGAATTGTCCTAAACTCAATAAGGGAAACAAGAAAAGTAAAAAAATAAGTGAATCCCATATGACCGAAGAAGTTATCTTGAGGTAAAGTATGATGGAGAATCCCTTTTAGAGGAAGAAGGCGTTGATCTATTGAAACAGAAGGAGTTCATAGATGAAATCTTGTTTGGTGTGAAACAGTCAGATGAGGTTGATATAGGCCAGAATTCTAATGACAATTCCATAGTGGTACTACAAGAAGGTAAACCAATGAATTTGTTTAATGGAATTGATGAAAGATGCTTGCAATATGATAATGTGGAAAACAGGTCAACTCAGGAGGATTGCCAAGAAAAGAATGAAGCTGAGAAGGAAAATTGTGATGATCTGCTGGAGAGATTTCACAAGGAGATAAAATTCTTGGAAATATTACTCGAGGAACCCAAAGGAGAAACAAAGCTTACAGAACTTGATGGAAGAAAAGGTGTGGAAGACAGCATTAATAAATATGATGCTGAAATTAGAGAAATTGAGCAGCGATTATTTGAAGGTGAGATGAAAGATCAGGAGCAATAAGGGATTTATGTCCTCAGAGACATAAAGGAGACAGAAATATTAATTCAGCAAGATGAATATGGAAGTAACCAGAAATTTGGAATGAATGATCAGCTACATGAGAATGAATTTGAGGAAGGCATTAAATTGCAGAAGTATAGAAGCTGGCAGCAGAATGAAGAACCAGGAATTGGTCCGGTAGTACAAAGAAGGATAAGCGAAGACCGAAATTACAGATGGAGACTGAAGAAAAGGGTTAAGTGGAAGCTATTGCAACAGAGGTTAAATGGCAAGTTGATGAACGAGTTCAAGGAACTTGAACAAATTCATATTGATTTGAAGTCACCGCAAGAAGGATTCACTGAAATCCAAAAGATCTATGATGAAGGATTGGTGCTCGAAGCATCAAAAGGAAATGGAAGGTATTGTATTTTGAAAACTGAAGGTTGTTGTGTGTTTGCAGGTCATATCGACTTGAGGAAAGACAAACATTTATTGAAGACTGTTGAAGAAATGACTACTCATATTCATATGAAGAATAAGGAGGGAAGTTATAACCAAGTGCAGAAAGATGTCCAATCAGATGACATTCAAAGAATAAGTCAAAAGGAGGATGGCAAAAGAACTATTGAAATCAAAGGATACACTGAGGTAAGGCGACTGTTTAGAGTTGTCATAAGTAAAGGAAACTCACATAATTATGTGATGCAGAGGGAAAAGCAGCTGTTAAACATAACTGTAGTAAATTATGTAGATATTGGACAACTGTTTAAAACTGCAGCTAAAAGAGGACAGATTGAGCAGTCATTGAAGATCATTGACCTTGAAGAAAGCCAGAGTAAAGAAAGATTAAAGACAGATATTGCAGATTGTGCAGAACTTTTGAGAGAACTTCCAAATGAGATGGCAGATTTGTGGTATAAGTCGAATCTTTTGATGAGGAAGCCAGGTAAATCATTTGTGTTTATTGAGTTGATTAATTTTGATGAAGATTTACATGCAGGAAAAGGGCAATGTGAAGTCAATCTGAACCAAGAAGAACAGATCGGATTAATGGAAGGTATGCTGGAATTTGAAGCAAGGAATGATGAAGTCATGAATGAGAAACCAGAAGAAGAACCTGGGAAAAGGCATTTGTACATTTCAGAAATGTATATGGAAGATTATTGGCACATAGATTATGATGTTCTAATTCAAGAACACAATCAGTTGCAAGAGAATAGTATTCAACACATGAGAAGTGAAATGGACAAAGAACTGGATGAGTTATAGAAACTCATACTACAGCATTCCAGTAAAACAAATACAGGACAAAAGAAGAAAGGAAGATTGGCTGGAAGAAATGGTACAGGTGAAGGGAATGGAAAATTGCAAATTAGAGTGAGCAAAGCAGCAACGAAATATGTAAAAAGGACAGCAGCAGATAGGGAGGCATTACAGCATAAAGGATGGAGACTTGAAGGACAAACAACAACAGCAGTAACCAAGGATAAATTATCAAACCAAGTATGGGATCCAGGAGGACACAGAACAGAATTGCATGATCAGGAGATCATGGTTAATTTAAACTTTGGGAGTCTGATGCAGGAGCATCTAGACCTAGCCAGCAACGTGATGGAATGGTCACATGTTGTGGCAAATACAAGTTTGGAGGAAGACTTGGTTGTTAAATTTGTATAAATTTCAATTAAATGTAAGTAGTTAAGAGTGGTCTAATTCTGAACAGAAATTGGGAATAAATGGCAAGTGATCCTCCCTGCATGGAGATCAAGCCAAGTAGTATAATTTGTTTAGATTAGGATAAGGTGTGAATTAATTTATTCCTCCAAATATGGAGGAGATGGTTAACTTAGATACATGTAATCTCCTTTGTTTTAAAAAAAGGAGAGAGCGAGAGGCGAGGGAGGAGAGATTAGAATAGTTTTCGCGTGAAAGCTTACTGGTAGATTTGTTAGAATTATTGTGTGGCTTGGTGAGGAGCGAAAGCTCGAATGGATGCGTGTGGATTGTTTTTGACAGAAGTCAATTTCTTTGTATAATTGGACCGAAGGCCAAAATCCTGTTTGTTTTTCTGAGTATTATGAAAGTAATTATGTTCTGGGCCAAATCGAATGGTAATGGTGAAGATTTGAGTGTTGTATGACTGGCAAAGATGAGACTCTGTCTTTTTCTTGTGTTATGAAGAAATCGAATGTTGTATCCATTGACATTTGATGAGCCATAAGCTTAATGCATTGCTAATTGGTTGAAGTGGTTCAACTTGTGGTTTTTATTTAAAATTGTTAAAACATTCTGTGTTATGGAAAATTGGGCGTGTTAAATTTTGTGAGTTGAAATTTCTTTACACAGAGAACAGCTTAGAATAGACTTCGCAGATTTTTTGGGGACAACATCGAATTATGGAAATCACCGATCCCTGAAATTTCGCATTGAAGTTCTGAATGCTGCCAATTGTCAGTGGTAACATCAATACAACTATTCTGTTCGTATTTAAGATCACATCAGATCTGTGGTAACGGATGAGAGTTGGGATATTCACTAGTCTTGCGACTAGCAAACTCCGACAGTTTCGCATTGGAGCATAGAAAATGCCAAATTCTTGTGGCATATCAAATTTCAACGGTTGTAAATTGATTCGGTATCGGACAACTAGATCTGGGTGACAATCCATAGTGTTGTTTTTTTTAAAATAGCCATTGGAAAATCGCTGATTGAGACCACATCGGCGCAGGTTGAAGAGTGGAGCGTAATTGGAGTGTGATGGATGTATTGAAATCGCATCGAGGTTGAGTGTGATGGATGTATTGAAATCTCATCGGGTTTATTGCTAAACAATATAAGTGGTGGTATATTGAAAACAGCGAAAGGCGAATTGAATGAACCATCGGTTCATTCAGATCTGAGATTGTGGTATTATATATATATATATAATGGTTATAAAAAGGCGCAGTTTCAAAAGGTATATTGGATCGGAGATATAAAGAGTTATTTTTCTTTGATTTATAAAAGAAACTTTGGATCCGATCTGTTCAAAGGGAAATTATTGATAGCAGATCCAAATGTGAGAAATCGGGAAAGAGTCCAGTGCTACTGCTGCCTGAATTTTTGGTGTCAAAGTGTATCAAATATAGTGTTGTGTTGATTGTCGATTGCAAAGTAATTTGAGTTACATTACATCTAAATTGTTAGAACTGTCGATGATTGAAGAACATATTAGGACTTTCGGTTTGAAATTTGATGTGAGTCATCAGATCGACCAGGTCAGTGGAGCAGAACTATATTACTTGTGTGATAAGGCGTTCAGCACTATTTTGGATTGTTTAGAAAATTGCCCGGATAGGAAATTTCAAGAGCTAATTACTGAGATGCATTTTATATGATATCGAGTGAAGTCAGATCTTGGGTATTGCAGGTTCAGCCTGCGTCACATTTCAATAGAACAAGCAATAAGGTAGTAAACCTTCTAGCCATCTTAGGATGCAATGACATTCACCTTCATTTTTCAGCAAGCTATAATAGTCACTTATGGGAGGACTGGAGGCTGCGAATTATCAAGATGATAAAAAAAGATCAAGAAACCCCGTTGGGGGTGGAAGAACATGAAGGAATAGCATTGAAGAGTAGCTTTGCAAAAAACCAAACCTTGTACCTCCAGTCAATCCAACCAATCAAAGGGACTATTGATATTTCACGTCTTCTTGATTAGTTATTGTTTTTCTACTTTAGTTAAATATACTAGTATTGTGGCATAATGTATTGCATAATGAAGTATTTGTGAGTGTATAATTTTGTATATATCTAATTATTATATAGACATTATGGCTATAAGACACTAACTTTTTCTATTGGTTTGGTTTCTGATCTCGCATACCATGGTTAAACGACTTTGATGTTATGTAACCTTATATCAACTTAATATAAAAAATATTATGTACCAAAAACAACTTGTGTTTTGAATTATGATTCATTATTATTTAAAATTTATTTTAATTTGATATGCATATTATGAATTTTTTTCAAAAAAAAATTTATAATTTTATTATTAAAAACAAAATTGCAAAATAACAAATTGAATTTAATCAAATTGTTATTTCTATTATTTTTTAATTTTATTACCTTTTTAATTGAGGTGGCATCATGTTTTATTAGTATTATTATTATTTGATCTGATGCTTCATCTAACACACCATTACATCTTCCCCATACTAGCTTGTAGAGCACCTATCGAAGGAATGAATTTATGTTAGGATAGGTAAACTAGCTAATGGATGATGGTTATAATCATGTTGTTGAAGAGGTTGAAATATAGCTTTGGTGAAAGACTTCAGATGTGCCATAATAAGTTTTTATAAGAGGACTCAACAAGCCTAAGTCTTCACAAAATATCTGAAACTAAACTTTAAAATTTTCGCTTATGTTCTTATGACCCTTGCAACTATAATCTATGGATAGCATGGATTCCTAAGCATCGCCAGAATATTAAATTAATTTGAATTCTCACCCAAATATTGTCATTTATTTTCCTCAAACTTCATTCTACAGTTAAGTATTATTATTTTTGAAGGGATATGGCATTGTTCCAAAGGACTAGTTGGAATGGTAGATGCATTAGCCTCCACCTTGCAGAAATCATACTATCATGTTTGGTTGAATATTGGAATACCCTTAACTCACTCTCTAGTCAGGAAATAGTCAGGGTGGGCATAGCGTCCAAGGTATCCAATAGAATAAGTTATTAGAGAATTTCTGTTAAAATAATTATGTCCACAAAAATGTATTTTTGCTGGCCATTTGTATATGAACCAGAAGAGTATGGAAAATTTTATTTCCAGCCTCGAAAATATGGTGTCTAGAGATCAATATTCCAATTTATACCTTATCCAAACATATGGAAGATCTATTACACAATTCTTGAAATCCATGTGTGGATATGGAATGTGGTGGAATTGGGAAAATGGTCTTTGTTGTAAGTGATAGAGCTACATGATTGATACATTATTTTCCACCCACGCATGTAAGCAAGGAACCAAACCATGTTATATTGGGTTATGTAAGCACCAAAAGTATTGGTTGTGAGGGATGGGGTTCCAAGATTTCATCTTCTTTTTATTTGAATGTAATTTTTTCTAAGGTTGGGTGGCAAGACAAAATATCAATTGGCCTTGAATTCTAATTAATTGTGCATATGCATGTCTACCTATGCAGATATGCAATCATAGATTAGTTAGTCTCTACTTGAGCAGGAATGGCATCATTTCCAAACCTCCTATATATTTTCCATAATGAAGTATAAATTTATCTAGGGTGGAAGTTTTCTTCTTGGCCAAAGTTTCGGGGCCTTGTTTCCTCCCTCATGATAGTAAGAGATAGTAAAAAGAGCCTCCAATTAAGCTATCATGATATCTATATTTTTAATAGAGGATTTTAATAAGTCACCCTAGTATAAGTCAAAGACAACATTTATGCTCTCCAAATCCAGTAATCAATATCTAGCAATGAAATCATTGGAAATGAAGACAAAATAGTAAATATATTGCTTAAGGTGTAGAAAAAATTGGTTGATATATTTCTAAGGTATGATATGGATCATAGACCTTCAATCCAATACTCTAGTTACTAATTCAATTACCGATGTGAGCGCAACCTAGGGTGGAGTGGAAATAGGTCAAAAATGGGCTTGAATTAGGGATTTTCAATGGTTTAGTGCTTAGATTATGGCTCGGTCATGTTAAGGTAATTTTATCTCTACCAAATCGGTGCCACAAAAATTCAAACTCGACACTCTGGAGATTAATTAAACCATACTCCTCGAGAAGGTTTAATCCATCAATATACATGTCACTAGGGCATATAACTTTGATGGCATGGATCATCACATTATATTAAATAAAGGTAGTTTGAAACCCTTGTATTAGATGTGAACTTCCTTTTGTAGCAATGAAGAAAGAAACAAGTTATCTATAATGCAAGAGAACTTCCTTCTATAGCGATGAAGGGAAGATACATTCTTTGTATCACACAAGAATGCTCTTATGGAGCAATGAGGAAAGGAGGAAAAAATATTATGTATTTATTGAGGAAATTTTGTTGCGATGAGGAAGGAGCAGATGATTTCCGAGTATCATGCACAAATGTTGCTTTATAGAAATAAGGAGAGGAGATGATTCCTCCATATCATAAGAAAATGCTTCCTGGAGTATAAGTTGCAATTTTGCATCACAGATAAATGTAAAAATTTGGGTGAAAGGTTCTAATACTATAATGGTGAGAAATAGACATGCGACTTTACACCGTGATGATACTAATCCAAATTTAAAGACTTTGAATCAAACTCCTCAGATTAAATTTTGAGACCCCATTCCTAAAGGATCAAAAGGGGTTGGGTTAGTTATAGATTTTTATTTCTTTCTTAATGATAGGGTTTAATTACATTTTAACTACTTCAAGCTCCTAACACTACAATATTCTACTAATATTAGTCTTCTATATAATTTCCAAAAAAAAATTGTTATATTGAAAAATTATATAAACAAATAAAATAACTAAACGGTTATGGCCGCATATGTTAGTGATTCTAGTTGAATTCTTGAATTGTGTGGAATATCAGTTTCTCTTTTAAGTGGTGATCACATGCTTGAGGCCAATATCAAAGAGTAATAATTTTTTTCATGATGAAAATATATTTCAAAATCCATATCCCTTTTCTTCATTGATTCTGGAAACAAGTCTTACTTTTGCTAGTGTATTGTTTCAAAATCTTGATTTGTGTTGAATCTTGAATAATAATAATAATCTATTTTTAAGGTCACAGCAAAGATAGACACCCAATTGTTGTATGATACCCCCTTGTTTATGGGACAAAATACCCACCTCCATGCAATGATTTGGCTACTAAATTCTATGTAGGTGTGCATACTCTACCCCTCCCCCTATATATTTGAACATGTGACCTCTAAGGAGGAAACACCCTAGGTTTTATGGATAAAATTTACACATGGATGGGTTTCTTGTAGCACAGAGCATGATTATACCTAGAACACTCCCCTTCTTTCGTCCACATTTAGAGGCACACACATGCTTATCAGGCACCTTACGCATATCTTAATGAGTTTTTCCTTCTCTTTGATGAGTTGATTTTGTTAATTTCTAACTTTGGGTACTGGAAAGTCATCCTTTAGTAAATTATTCTGTTGTAAATTACTGCAAATCTACTGAATAAAAGGCATTGTTGGAATTTTAACAAATAAATAAAGATAAACATTAGAAGCAAATTGTTTGGTAAATTAATTGTCTTTAATTTACTTCATTAAATGTCAACCAGGATTCATGTACTTGTGAAATGTATGTGCACTATATATGTTAGGATTTCTTCTGTAAATTGTGTGAATTTTAAAAATAAAACTAACTGCGAAAATGAATGATTGTTTTTCATACAATTTGGAAACTAATGATGCACATGTTCTTTCAATCTCGAGTCCTAGCTAACTAAATTAACCTTTTGAAGTAAAGATATATCTAGATTGCATAAATCCACTTAAAATATTAGAAATAAATACTTGAAAATCAAAACATGGAAGAGAAATAACTTAATTCTACTGCTGCGGAATTGAACTCATTCTACACTATTTACTGAAAATAAATATTTAAATAATTGCAATTGGAACAAAATTAATCTAAATGTTGTGAGAGATTTTATAGTAAAATATAATCTATAAAAGGTATTTAAGTTTATTTTAAAGGAAATGACAATGGAACCTAATAAAAGAAATGAAAATTCAACTCAAGAGTGATTCCTAATGTGCGCAATTAACTTCTAAAATGTATTTCAAGTTTAACATATCAAAACTTAAAAACAACTAACAGGAATGGAAATTAAATGATAAAAAAACTTACTAAGACAAAAATGGAATGATAAAACACTAAGTACAGGTAAAAAAGATGTGTTTAATCGGTAACTCTTTTTGGTGTTTTCTCTTTTATGAGTACTCTGTGACAAAGATAAAGCATTCAAAAATGCAATTTTTAACGAAAATAAACTCCTAAGAAACAGTAATTGAAACAACTCAAAACTTAAAATAAACATCACAGCTCGCAGGGGGGCCTCCTGGAGTGCAAGATTGATTAAAAATCAAGACTTATTCACGCACGTATTTATAAAGTAACGGGAACTTGTATTAAGAGAACAGAGTATCAAATTTTCCACAAAAGGATTATAAACTTAATAACAATAATCACCATTGTGTTCTTTGTCTCGCTCATTATTATTTATATAAATGATAAAAACAACTTTGAAATAGTTTTAAGTCGATAAACTGTAAGAAAATTTGACACCTATGAGATCAATAACTGAGAGTCCAATTGTTGGCATTATGATGTAATATGTTTTCCTTTATGGCAACCAACTCGATGAATTTTTCCTTGATGGAAACCTACTTGATGAGTTGCCTTTCGATAGCAACCTATTTGTTAAAGATGTAAAAATGATGTATCTACAGGTCATTTCAGATGTGGCAGAAAAAGGAATTCCAGTCAGTTCCAGAGAAATGAAAAAGGTAATATTTCACAATGTATATGCAGGTTCGATGAAGGCAACTAGCGTACATATGCAGGTTTGATGAAGGCAACCTGTGTATACATCCAGAATTAGTGTATACGCAGTTTTGATGAAGAGAAGTCGTGTATACATGTGGGTACAAAGAAGCCAAGTCGCGTATGTACTTACGCACTTACTTTTATAATACCAAGGGTCCTTACCATGGTATTAGCCCGCAATATTGAGTGTGGTGTCGTCTATTTGATTCCATCCAAGAATACCATCGGCACTTGTGTGGTGTTGGCTCATGGTATTGGTAAAGGCTAAACATATATAAGGAGAAGAAGATCATAGTGAAAACGTGCATATGATTTTTGGTATTGAATGAATACTTCACTCTGAAGTATATTTGTATGGAATGGGATGCATTTTATTGATAGATCTGAAATAATAATGCACCTATGAATACAATGATGGATCAGGATCTCTAGACCTGAAATGACTATGTATTTTCTTGATCTGTTTATGAAATGTTTAGATCTGTGATCTAGCGAATGTTTGTTGAAGTGAAGGGTAAGATCTGAGATTATTATTTGTTCTAAAGAGTTGCGCAGTCATATAATTTTTGCAGATATATACGCAGGTTCATCTTTGTAAAAGTGTGTATATTCACAGGTTCAATTAAGCAGAAGCGTGTATGGGATCTAGGGTTTTGTTGAAGTATGCAGAAGGAAATTTCTGATAGATTTGTCTTGTTGTATTACTTTTATCTATCAATGATGTCTTCATAAAAATCTGGGTTGTTTAAATAATGTTTATGTTGTTAGTTGATTATGTATCAATATGATCAGTAACTGGATGATGGATGTTTCTGACTGAATAAGGGTTCTGTAAATCTTACAAAGTATGCCTGAATGTATTTGATTTGTTCTGAGTCTCATAAAATTCCTAAATTCAGTATATAAATATCTATACATAGGTTTTTCCACAAGAAAGCGTGTATATACGCAGGTTGCAGTAAGTGAAGTAGCATATACATTTTGTTTTATGAATGATCAGGGTTGCAGATGATTCAGTGTGTTGATTCATTGGTCTAGGTTCATTTATGATATTTTTTTTATAGTGATCTCACTATGAATTGAGTTGGTAATTGGCTAAGTGGTTGTTTTCTTCATTGGTTGGTTCAGTATTCGAGTGATTGGTTGATTGTTGATTCAGTGAATGATTTAACATAGTTATGAGTTTCAGTTTGATGTATGTTCTTTGGGATTAAATGAGTGGAGTGGTTCCAATCTTAAAATTTGATGAAAAGAGGCCTACAAGTTGTGATGTGTTGAAGTTGTTGGATCCAGTGTGAAAATTGATGAAACGTGGTCTGCGATGGTGCTGAGGTTTGGAACCTTCAGTGAGGGGGTTGTAGCTCTCTTCCAGTGGTTGCTGGTAAATGAGATCAGGGGGTAGTATCTCCCTTCCAGGAGTGGTTGGTAAACAATATGCAGGGGGTCGTAGCTCCCTTCCAGTGGTAGCTTGTAAATGATATCATGGGGTTGGAGCTCCCTTCCAGTAGAAGCTGGACAAAGAGAGAATGTTGCAGCCTTCTACAGGTGGGTTCCTGCATGATGGTATGATTCTGTGCGAGTACAAGATTGTAAGCAATTTTATTTATAATAAATATTGAAGACAAAGACGACAGCAGCAGTGGTTTTCTCCCAAATTGGGTTTCCACCTTAAATCCTAGTGTTCATGTGTGTTGCTTATGTGTGATGATTTATTCTGTTATTATTACACATTCTTACTTCTTACTAAACATCTGATGAATTTATGATGCACTGATCCAAGTAAATAATTATCTGCATAATAAGATCTTTGGACATATGCAAGTTTCTTTAAAGATAGTTGTGTGTATATGCTAGTTGGGTTCATTAAAGTCGCGTATTGAAATCAGTAAAGAAAAAGTAAAAGTTTACAGTGAGTTATAAATATTGATTCACCCCCCCCCCCTCTCATTATTTTTCCCAATACCAATATCTTTATGAATTTCTCTTGAAAAAGCAAGTCATAGGAGATTTCATGTTTTAACATCTAAGTATCTCACTCTCTTAATTCTTCGCTTCATGTGTTCAACTGAAACATGCATTTTTCAAGTTTGACTCAGCCTTTGACTTCAAGATATATTATTTCACTTAGATTTCCAAGCAATTTCAGTAGGTGGTTATCCATTTGGGAGCCAAATTTCATCTTTTGACAGTATTCTTTCTTCTTCTGTAGCACTACAACTTATCTAACAATGGATTTTGTTGCAGAAACAGATATTAGTTACAGAATGTACAAATTTCAGTAATAGCAATATAATTTTGTCATAATTTCACTAAAAACATAGAATTTAAATATGGTTGATTAATACCTTGTAGGAATTTATCTTGACCTTAATATGTTGGGGTTTTTGTAGAAAAATAACAAAAAGGTGGATTGTGATTGCAAAAATAATGGTCAAAAAGAAACTGTTAGCCACTTATAAAAAAATTTGTCATATCAAATGGTGGCTAAATATTTTTTAGCCTTCAAGAAACAATTCATGATCAAATTGTGAGTTCTTGAAGTCTTATGATGATAATTACCCTTTGAGTTAATCTTCACTGTTGTTTTACTATTAGCCCTCAAGAACCTTGTTTTTTACCAAGAAAAGACTACTTAAAAAGGCCCATTTTCCATCATTTCTCTTTTCTCTTCACTCACAAAGAATTCCATCTTTTGCCCTTATTCCCTTCACAAATCCTCCTAAACCCCTTCATCTTAACCTTCAGAATCATCAAAACCCCTTTTTTAAACCTTATACTTCCCTTTATTTGGTTTTAAAATCCCTCCTTTTATCTACCAGAACCCCCATTTGGCCTTAAAAATCCTTGTTTTTTGCCTAAAAAACACCCTTTTGCACTATATAGGTCTTAAGCCCCCAAGGGCTTATGTCCTTTAGCCCCTTCCTCCATGCATCCTAAGGTCGCGCAATCGGGCGCTTAAAGGCCTAAAAACCCTCTTTTGAACCCTTCTTTCCTTTGTTTTTTTCATTTCCCCGACGTTTTGATTTAAATCAATGTGGACCGTTGATCTCTGTAGATCAACAGCCATTGTGCGTTATCCTTCTGCCCGTTTCATTTTCCCATCCCGTCTCCCCATTTCAAAACTCCACCCCTTTATCAGATCTTGACCGTCCATTTAGATTATCTGACGATCGATACTTAACCTGATAGCCTATTAAACCCACCCACACCACGACAAAAAATTACGTCACCCTGGGCCCCGCATAAACTCTAACCCCGCAACTTTTCGTTCATCACGTGTGATACGCACCGTCGGATCTGGAGCCTCCGATCCAACGGTTGTAGCAGCATATCGCAAAATCTTTGCGCTAGAGGTTTAATGCCCAAAAATTTTTCAAAATAGGTGGTTTTCAAAGGGACAGGTGTCAAGCGATGTATGGAATCGCATTGTTTTCGGGAAAAACCGCTTTCCCCCTAAATTAAATGTGAAAATCGCTGTCGGTTTTCCACTATACCGCTACCCTCGACAACGTTGCTCCCAATTCAATCCTAGCCATCGATCTCTGAGATCGGACGGTCCTGATTTAATCTCAACCCCATTTGTTTGCCCTTCACCTATTCTCCCAAGCGACTTTATCGAAAGATCTCCACCATTGATTGTCCTAATCCAACGGCTCTTGTTCGTCGTCGCGCCAAAACCTCCATTTGCACCTGGTTAGCTATTCTGCCAAGGTTTTTCTCCCGTTTTTCTGCTGCATCCACATTTTTTCCTCATTGCTATTCCACCCTCATGAGCCTCTGAAGCAGTCTTTACCACATGCGCAGGGTTTCTTAACAATTTGTTGTGTTTTTTGCAGGATTTAATGGTGGTTATTATGTGTTTTTCCACAGTCACAGACATGTGACAAATAAGGCTCGGAGTGAAAATTTTGTGCCTTAAGCTAATGGAGAAATGGAGCTGCAGGTTTTGAACTCTAGGTTTAAATCAATTGGATCACGATCCAGGGTTTAACAGAAACCCCCCAATAGCAGAAAGCCACATGTATAAACAAAAAACAAATAAAGTGTATCAATAATGAAGAATCAATAAATTAAGGTTAAAGGGTGATTAATGCCTAAGCCTGAAGGTCAGAGTTTTAATCCAACAAATAAAGAGATAAAGACAGTATTAAAGAACAAAGGCCCGAAGATGAAGATCAAGGCTTAATCAAGCCAAAAACAGACCAAAAGAAAATTAAAAGTGTTTTAAAATAAAACAAAGAAATATCAGTAAAAGGAGGCCTCCACTGCCACATCAAAGGCTAAAATATCCTTTCAGCTACCAAAGTGCCACCTGCAACCTCAATAAATCAAAAGAAGGCATAGCTATTGCCTAATCAGTGATATTTTGTTTAAAGCAACCAGAGTTATTTCCAGCCTACCTAAAGAGTTTTAAAGTCAACAAAATCTGCTAAGCGGCTAAATACTTAATGAAAACCAATTAATACAGAGGAAAGATCAGTGCTCTCCCCTATTGAGCTCCTCAAAGGCCGAGAGGCATTAACTTGTATTAATTGAACTTAGAGACATTTTCTTTCATCCCACCTCCTCTTTCTTCTATAAATACTTCTGAAAAATATGAGATGTTGTTGGTTGTTGGACTGTTGATGTAATACTTGTTGCTCGAAACTTTCTGCATGTAAATAGTTTTTAGAGGCTTTTGAAGCTGTGTTTGTAATCAAAGAAGTTAGGCTGAGAAAAGAAGTTGTTGCTGTACTGAAACATTGGACTTGAAATATGTAACTGGATTGACATCAATATATAAGTTGATTCATGGGATCCTGGTCTATACCATCGGTGATGTACCTCTCATTGTACTTGTTTTCCTTCTTATGTTTTCCATAAAATTGTCCATTTTTCTCTGATAAAAAACAACAAATATAGAGCTAGGACTTACTCTTAGAAGTACCCTACTCTCACTGATAAGATTTATCTTTATGTTTTCCTCCAATTGTGTATTTAAGAATGTTTTAATACAGTCCAAATAGTCAAGGAATGTTGGTCAGCCCATGTCTTACTGTCTAAACTCTAAAAATTGTTCTTGAATGATATTTTCATTACATGCTAAGTAGAGTTAAACTATAAAAGTTTATGGTTTTCCTTGTCTTCTAGTTTTTCTCCAAAGGTTGTTTGAAAGTTTCCCTAAGAGTATGCTAAAGAAAACCATGAGTGTAATACATCTTACCTGATCTTAAGCTACATTTTGTTTTCTTATATGTTTTCATCCTTTCTGAAAGTAGTTATGTGGATTACTGGATTGTTTGTCTGATAAGTTGGCTTTAGTACAAGTTTGTTCAAAGAATTCTATGGTTAGCCTTGTCCTTTGGTTTACTTC
This sequence comes from Pinus albicaulis, assembly GCA_034641835.2. Classification (NCBI taxonomy): domain Eukaryota; kingdom Viridiplantae; phylum Streptophyta; class Pinopsida; order Pinales; family Pinaceae; genus Pinus; species Pinus albicaulis. Next base: position 409,119,854 of record CM076573.1, read on the forward strand.
AAAACAGTTACTTAAAAAGGCTTTTCTTGTATGGTAAGTTGATAAATCCTTGTTGAAATTATTGGCTTTTTCCACTTTCTTAACACTTTAATGTTCCATTCCATCATTTAATCTAAAGAGATCCTTTGTTATAGATGACTTGCCCCATGGGCCACTCTTGAAAAATGTTGTGCAATTAAAACCTTTTGTGACTCCATAGCCCAATGGATTAAGTGTTGTTTCATACCTATCCTATCAGCTAAACATTTTTTTTTATCATTCACACCTTCACCCCTCTGAAACTCTTTCATTTTTAGGAATTTTCACGCAATTAAAGATCATACCCGATCAACCAAACAAACCAAAAAACCCTTGTTCTTAATAACTAGCCTAATATCATACTAAAACCTTTAAAGATAAATCAATCTTTGCACTTATAGAGAGATCCCTCTCTGGATTCAGGAGGGCTAGATCCTAGAATCCCAAAGTGGTTTTTGATGTAGTCTTTGCAGCATTTAGTCTTGCCACTCTACTAAATTACAGAGGCCTAACATTTTCTGGCGACCATACTGGGGAGCTTTCTGAAGTAATAGATGAATTAACAACTCAGATAATCCCATTTTTAACAAATGAACCAAGTGTCTGCTTAGAGTGGTTTTGATTGTTGATGGTGAACAACTTTCAAGCCCTAAAAATCAAGTAAAAATCCTTCACCTGGTGACTCCACTGAAGATCAGTAGGCCTGCTGGTTTTCCTTGGTTTTCCAAAGACTCCACTGGGAAACCCTTTATCATAACATCATTCAAAATTAGTAAAGAAACTTTGAGGATTAAGTTTTCTTTGTCAGTAGACTAGTTTTCCTCTTAAAGATTGTAATATTTAGCTAAAATTTTCTGAATAGTGGGTCTAAGACACAACACTGTGGCTTCAAAAAGAATTCATACTAGGAGCCATCCTGACCCAAACCCTCCTAATATAGTTGATAATCCTGAAAGTATACTTAGGAAGTCTCCTAAGTTTAAAAATTCAACTATTCTTAGGCCATTTCATAGAGCTAATTCTGTTCCTGAAAACCTTACAACTCTACAAGATTCACAGGTTGAATTAAGAAACCCATTCAGAACTAGGTCACTTGATGATATAGATCAAATAGATTTTGAGTCTCCACTTTCATCCCAGGATAGAGGTGAACATCTTGGTAGTAGAGAAACTACTCCACCTGATTTACATTTTTTGTATAATTTTGGTTCCTCTCATCCTAGATCTGCTCAAAAATCTCTTGCTGGTCCATCCACTTCTGTTATCCATACACCCACTGTTAAAACCACCCCATTCCATCAACCCCCTCCCATCTCACATCCTCCACTTCTAAACCCCCCATTTTTTCCACAACCTTCTATCATGGCAACATGGTATGCCCCTCTAGTCCTTCCTTTACCTCTAGTCAATCTTCCACAGGACTATCAGTCCAAGATACCATTATATGATGCTAGTGGTGCTACTTCACAACATGTGGACAAGATGAATGACTATTTTGATAGGAATGAGATTGATGATGAAACTGTCAAACTCAGGTTATTTGCTCAAAGTCTAGGGGGAGAAGCAAGAAAATGGTTCAAAGGCCTAACCCCTCAAAGTATTAATGATCTCCAAGCTCTCCATCAGTTATTCTTAAACAAATGGGAAGTTAGAAAAAACCCTCTCCAAATACTTTCAGATTACAACAACCTCAAAAGAAACACTGGGGAAAGTGTACAAAATTATTGCACTAGGTTCAATAGTGTTTATAATGCCCTACCCCCAGAATTGAAACCTCCACAAGGCTCAGCTTTGGCCAAATTTCCCGAAGGATTTGTTCCTGAAATGGCTTACCAGCTTAAAGAAAGAGACCCCTTGACTTTAGAAGACATGCAGAAGGGAGCTCTTACTGTGGAAGTAAATCTGATAGAGAAAAGAGTCAGGATGAGGAATGAGAAGAAAGTATCATTTAGGGAGGAATTTACACCCTTCACATCTAGCTCTAAAATGGAAAGAATGATGGAAGAGTTGATAAAAAATATGAGCATACTTGAGAGAGTACAAGCTAAAGAAAATAAATCAGCTCCCCAAAATAGAAATCAATCTCAAAATCAAAATCAGAATTTTAGGAGAAATCAACGTCAAAGCAGACAAAGAGAGGATGATCAATAGATCAAACCTCCTTTCCAAGAAAACTATGTAAGTGAGGTTGAAGAAACAGTTGAACAAACAGAGGAAGATGACATAACATGTTGGGAGTAGATAGTGACCATTTCGATGTTCCTATTAATAGAAAAGAAGGTCTATACACACCCTATGATGATGGAAGAATAGAGGATGAACGTTATTATCAAGAGCTGGAAAATTCCATCATAGAGACTCCAAAAGAATATGACCTTAGGAGTAAAAAGAATCAAGAAACTCCCAAGAACAAAACCTCTGACAATTCTACAAAAACAGCCCTGCAAGCAAACCCAAAAACATTAAACAAAAGGACAAAACTGTGGCTGTAAATTTTGATCAAAACAAAGATAAAGGCACTAAAACTAATGAAAAACACAGTGCAGTCCTTAGCAGCATTAGTACTTTAGCTAGTGCTCCTATTAAAACAATTTTTACCAATGTAAGTAGAGCAAATTAGCAAGCTTATTTTGCTGATAAAGTGGTGATTAACAAGGCTGAAACAAAAATTGTAAAAAATCAGACGCCTTTTAGTTTGGAATAGGAAATTTCCAAGATTAAAATCTCTGTTCCGCTCACTGAATTAGTCACCCAAGATGTCTATAGATCACAAATTTTAAAAGCCTTCAACATAGGAGAAAATAATGACACTGTCAACCTCAATGATGACCAACCAGAGCTCTTATTCGGTCCTTGGATTGAAGGAAGATACCAAGAAGGGCCAGTTCCTCCATTTTATGTTAGTTTGAAAATTCATGACAAAATTTTACACAATGCTATGCATGATTCAAGGGCCTCTCACAAATTAATGCCCAAAGCAGTAATGGAGAGTCTAGGCCTTGAAATCACCAGACCATACAAAGATATATATTCCTTTGACTCCAGTAGAGTGAAATGTTTAGGTTTTATCAAATACCTCTGTGTAAACTTAGCATAAATTCCAGCCAAGTGTTTAGTAATGGACATTGTAGTGGCTGATGTACCCCCCAAGTATGGTATGTTGTTATCAAGATCATGGGGAGCTAAGTTACAAGGAACAATGCAAATGGATATGACATATGCTTCCATCCATGTTTTCAATCAAACTAGAAGACTTTATAGGGAATCTCACATGCAATACATGGTCAGTAGCCAGGAGAGACCGGAAAAATCTCCTCTTTATTCTATACATACAGGCCTTGACTCATTTATTCTCTTCAATCATGAAAAATTTAATGAGAAAGAAACCTTAACTGATCTAGTGGCCACTCCTCACTATAACATAGTGGTAGACACAGAAAAGGAGGAAGACAAGATAAAAGCATCAAGACAGTTTGCCAAATCAGAAAACCACAACAAACTAATCACAGGTCTAGGGCTACAAAACAATCATCCATTGGTTGTCAACTTTGAGAGTCAAGAGAATAATCCTCATCATCCTGAAGAACATGAGGAACTAAATCAATTTCAACATAGTGTTGACTTACAAAAATAATCTAAAAGCACAATAGATGAAGAGGATAGTAGTCAAACTAGTAAATCTGAAGCTAGTCCTCTTTGGAGTATGAGTTTTGATGGGTCTTGCACTAAGAATGATGCCAGAGCAGGCATATGGATACACAACACTGAAAACAATCATGCTGAAGGGCATTCCTACAGGTTAAATTTTCAATGTACAAATAACATAGCTGAGTACGAAGCCCTCCTTTTAGGCCTACACTTATTGAAGAAATTAGGAGCCAAAAGGATAAAAGTTCATGGGAATTCAAAGTTGATTATTAGGCAGGTGAATGGGGAATATAATGCCAAACACCCCAGACTTAGAGCCTATAGAAATGATGTCATGGACTTATTAAAAAAATTTGATGAATTCCAACTTATCTTTGTCCCAAGAAACCAAAATGTCCTTGCCAATGGTTTAGCCTTTGCTGCTAGAACTTGTCTAACACCTTATGAAACCAAACAATGTACCACCCAAATCAAATTTAGACCAGCTGTCCCAGAAAATGAAAAATACTGGCAAGTATTTGAGGGAGATAAACAAATAGAAGACTTCCTACATTCCAGAAATGAATTTGAGCCACCAAGTTCAAATTTAGATTATGAAAATAACTGTCCTATTGAAGAAAACCCACTTGATGAAGAAGTAAAGTCTCCAGAGATTGCTGATATAAATCTGTTATCTAATAAACTTGAAAATACTATAGAAATTAGTGCAGATTTAGAAAAAGAAGACTTAGAAATGTTGCAATCTAACACTCAAAGCTTTCCAAAAGGGCTGGTCCCATTAGAAGAATTGTTTGATTTCAATGATGTTGCCAAAAAACCAAAACTGGAACCTGTTGAAACTGAAGTAGAAGAATGTAACATAGGCAGTGAACTAAAGAAAAAAATGATCAAACTGTCTAAAACTTTGCCAACTCACATTAAACCGAAATATATTGAGCTCTTTAAGGAATTTTATGATGTGTTTTCATGGAGTTATGAGGATCTAAAATCATATGACACATAGATGATTCAGCATAAGATACCCCTCAAAGAAAACCAGAAGCCCTATAGACAAAAATTGCGCAAAATAAACCCTGTTCAATTACCCCTGGTTGAGAAAGAAATTAAGAAAATGTATGATGCTGGAATTATAGTCCCGGTTAGATATTCAGATTGGGTATATAATCTTGTGTCAGTAAGGAAGAAAATAGGAGAAATAAGGCTTTGTATTGATTTTAGGAACTTAAACAAAGCCTCATTAAAGGAAAACTACCCTTTACCCAAGATGGATCGCATTTTACAAAAGGTAGTTGGTTCTAAAAGGATTTCTTTGTTAGATGGATTCTCAAGTTACAATCAAATTTTGGTACATCCTGATGATCAAATCAAAACAACCTTTACTACACCTTGGGGTACTTTCATGTATGTGAAAATGCCCTTTGGTTTAATGAATGTTGGTGCTACATTTCAGAGAGCCATGGATATTGCATTCTCAGAAGAATTAGGACACTTCATCATTATTTACCTTGATGATATCACTGTTTTTTCCAAAACAGATGAAGAACACCTAGAACACTTGAGAAAAGTCTTTGAGAAATGCAGAAAATATGGGTTATATTTAAATCCAAAGAAAACAATGTTTGGTCTCCAAGAAGGAAAACTACTTGGACACATCATATCAGAAGAGGGGATAAAGATAGACCCAAAGAGGATTGATGGTATATTGTAAATCAACCATCTTAGAAACATCAAGGAACTTCAATCTTTTATCAGGAAGACTAATTTCTTGAGAAGGTTCATACCTAATCTAGCTAAACTCCTTATAAACATGACCAATATGCTTAAAAGAGGAGTTAAATGGAGCTTAGAAGCAAAAAAATCATTTTAGCTGGTAAAACAAGCATTAACCAAAACACCAGTTCTCATTAGTCCTGATTTTACAAAGGATTTCTTCATTTTTTCATTTGCATCAGAACACACTATAGTTGTTTTCCTATTACAGAAGAACTTGAAGGGACAAGAGCAGCCAATTGCACTCTTTAGTAAGGCATTAAGAGATGCACCTCTGAACTACAATATCATGGAAAAACAAGCCTTTGCCTTAGTCAAAGCCTTAAAGGACTTCAGAGTTTACATTTTACATTCCCACATAATTGCATTTGTGCCAAATTCAGTTGTAAAAGACATTTTAACCCAAGATCCAAATGGAAAAAGAGGAAAGTGGATTGCTATGATACTTGAATATGATTTAGAAATCAAGCCCACTAAGTTCATAAAAGGCCAAGGACTAGCAAGATTAATGGCTGAGTCTAATTTTGAAGCTCTTGATATAAACATGTTAGATGCATTAGATGAACAGGAGGAGTTGTCAACTCCCATTATTGAAGATAATTTTCTAATTTCATCTTGGTATGATGATATTTTATATGTTTTGCTCAATTTAAATACACCTCCTGGTTTGTCTAAATCGAAGGCAAGATTTTTAAAGTTAAAAGTTGTGAATTACTGCATTTTGGATAAATGTCTATATTGGAAAAATGCTAGTGGATTATTGCCTAAATGTTTGCTTGAGAATGATGCAGATAAGATCAAGCATGAATTACATAAAGGAGAATGTGGAGGCCACCTATATAGGAAGACAACTACCAATAAAATCCTTAGAGGTAGTTACTATTGGCCCACCCTCTTTCAATATGTCCGCAAAATGATTATTTCCTGTCACAAATGCCAACTCTTTGAAAGCAAAAGAAAATTGCTTCCCTTACCTTTGCATCCAATCACTGTTGAAGCTCCTTTTCAACAGTGGGGTCTAGACTTCATTGGGGAAATCCATCCAGCCTCATCTGCCCAACATAGATGGATCCTCACTGCAATAGACTACTTTACCAAATGGATAGAAGCCATCCCTTCTAGGCAAGCCACTGACTCTGTTATCATAAAATTCCTTGAAAATCATATCCTATCTAGATTTGGTTGTCCTAAGAAGATTATCACTGACAATGTTGTTGCATTTGGATCCAAAAAGATGGTTGAATTCTGTCATAAATATCAGATTACATTGGGCCATTTTACTGCTTATTACCCTCAAGGTAATGGGTTGGCAGAATCCTCAAACAAAAGTTTGGTGAATATGATCAAAACATTGTTGGAAGACAATAAGAAATCATGGCACACAAAGCTAGTACATGCACTATGGGCTGACAGATTAACACTTAAGAAATCAATTGGAATGTCACCCTACCAGCTAGTTTATGGAGCAGATGCAATTTTTCCAACCAGTCTAGGAGTGCCAGACATGAAGCTGATCCAAGAAGTACAGTCTGAGGATAATGATATGACAAGAAGAATCAATCAGAATATACATCATCAACAAACCAGAGAGGAAGTCTACAACAGAGCACTGCATAAGCAAGAAAACATCAAGAAGTTGTTTGATGAAAGGACAAAGGCCAGTGATTTCAAAATTGGAGACAAAGTTTTGAAGTGGTATTCCAGGAGAGAAGATAAGGGAAAACATGGAAAATTTGATAACTTATGGCTAGGCCCTTATCTCATTCATTCTACTGCTGGTAACAATGCTTATTTCTTGCAGGAATTGAATGGAACTGAACTTTTTGGAGGTCTTGTCAATGGCAGGATGCTTAAACATTATTTTTCTTAACTATACCAGTTTGAAGCTTTTTCATTTTCCCTCATTGTAAATATCATATCTATTACTACTTTCAAAGTTAAAAAATTAAAATTAAAATTAAAAAAAAAAAAAAATAAAAAAAATAGAAAAACAATAAAAATAGAAAAGAGGGCAGAATGAAAACAAGAAAGGTACAACCCCATACCAAAAAAGAGAAATAAAATCCGAAAGTGTGCAAGCTCAAATGCCACTCCTAAAAACACACTTCTAGTTAGTCATACATCCTAATCATGACTAATTAATTTTTCAATTTACTGCTGATAGGTTAGTGAATTAGATCAGCCAAACAATACAATCTTGGCTTATCAGTAAGGTAGATTAGGATAGAAAAATGAAGGTTCAAACAAGCTCAAATATTGAACCTATGAGATTGATGAAGAAATGGTTCTAAAAAGCTCAAAATTTGAACCAGGAAAGAAAGAGGAGCTAGCTCAAACAAAATCAAAACCAGAGCTGAAGAGTAATGAAGGATGTTGTTGATTTTCAGATCTTAAGCCTTCACTATTTTGTTTTAAATTTTTTGCAAATTTTAGTCTATGTGCAGCTTTTTTTTATGCCATAGATCAACAGCAAGTTAGACTGCTTAATCCTGGCTTGGCTGTTTTTAAATTTCTGTTCTAGAAAATAGAGAATGAAGTCTGTCAGACAGTCTAATCCTGACAGATTGTAGTTAGGTAGAGAAACTTATGAGTTCAACTGCTTAAACTAAATTCATGGAGAAATAAGAGTAGACTTAGACTAGTTTTATGTTTTCAATAAAAGAATAAAATGATGGATGAAAAGGTTTGCAAGTCCAAATGCACCTTCTGAAGAAAAAATGTTAGAAAGGTTGTGTAAGTAGATGTTTGAAGAATACTTTTCTACTAATATAATAAGTTCTAATCACTTTTTGTGAAGCAGCTGATAAAAATATTATCAAAGTGCAAGGCACTGATCAACTTCCAGAGAAAATTGTCTGAAGTTCTTGACACCTTCAAGAAGATGCCATCCCCATGTGGAGCCACTGTTAGCCACCTATAAAAAATTTTGTCATATCAAATGGTGGCTAAATATTTTTTAGCCTTCAAGAAACAATTCATGTCCAAATTGTGAGTTCTTGAAGTCTTATGATGATAATTACCCTTTGATTTAATCTTCACTGGTGTTTCACTATTAGCCCTCAAGAACCTTGTTGTTTACCAAGAAAAGACTACTTAAAAAGGCCCATTTTCCATCATTTCTCTTTTCTCTTCACTCACAAATAATTCCATTTTTTTCCCTTATTCCCTTCACAAATCCTCCTAAACCCCTTCATCTTAACCTTCAAAATCATCAAAACCCTTTTTTTAAACCTTATACTTCCCTTTATTTGGTTTTAAAATCCCTCTTTTTATCTACCGGAACCCCCATTTGGCCTTAAAAATCCTTGTTTTTGGCCTTAAAAACACCCTTTTGCACTATATAGGTCTTAAGCCCTCGAGAGCTTATGTCCTTTATCCCTTTCCTCCATGCGTCCTAAGGCCCCGCAATCAGGCGCTTAAAGGCCTAAAAACCCTCTTCCAAACCCTTCTTTCCTTTTTTTTTTCATTTCCCCGACGTTTTGATTTAAATCAATGTGGACCGTTGATCTCTACAGATCAACGGCGATTGTATCTTATCCTTCCGCCCGTTTCATTTTCCCATCCCTTCTCCCCATTTCAAAACTCCACCCCTTTATCAGATCTTGACCGTCCATTTAGATGATCCAACGATCGAGACTTAACCTAATAGCCTATTAAACCCACCCACACCACGAAAAAACATTACGTCACCCTGGGCCCCGCATAAACTTTAACCCCGCAGCTTTCCGTTCATCACGTGTGATCCGCACCGTCGGATCTGGAGCCTCCGATCCAAAGGTTGTAGCGGAATATCGCAAAATATTTGCGCCAGAGGTTTAATGCCCAAAAAAATTTTGAAATAGGCGGTTTTAAAAGGAACAGGTGTCAAGCAATGTATGCAATCGCATTGTTTTCGGGAAAAACCGCTTTCCCCCAAATGAAATGCGAAAACCGCTGTCGATTTTCCGCTATACCGCTGCCCTCCGCAACGTTGCTCCTGATTCGATCCTAGCCATCGATCTTTGAGATCAGACGGTCCTGATTTAATCTCAACCCCATTTTTTTTCCCTTCACCTATTCTCCCAAGCGACTTCATCGAAAGATCTTCACCGTTGATTTTCCTAATCCAACGGCTCCTGTTCGCCGTCGCGCCCAAACCTCCATTTACACCTGGTTAGCTGTTCTGCCAAGGTTTTTCTCCCTTTTTTTCGCTGCATCCACATTTTTTCCTCACTGCTCTTTCACCCTCACGAGCCTCTGAAGCAGTCTTTACCACATGCGCAGGGTTTATTAATAATTTGTTGTGTTTTTTGCAGGATTTAATGCTGGTTATTCTATGTTTTTCCACAGTCACAGACAGGTGACAAATAAGGCCTGGAGTGACGATTTTGTACCTTAAGCCAACGGAGAAAAGGAGCTGCGGGTTTTTGAAATCCAAGTTTAAATATATTGGATCACGATCCAGGGTTTAACAGAGACCCTCCAATAGCAGAAAGCCACTTGTATAAACAAAACAAACAAAGTGTATCAGAGTGAAGAAATTAATGATAACAGGATTAATGCCTAAGCCTGAAGATCGAGGTTTTTAATCCACAGATCAAAGAGATAAAGACAGTGTTAGAGAACAAAGGCCCGAAGACAAAGATCAAGGCTTAATCGAGCCAAAAACAGACCAAAAGCAAATTAAAATTGTTTTAAACTAAAACAGAGAAATATCAGTATCTTGAAAGGACCATAGCATATGGGTTTGAGCTTTTTACTTTTCCCTTACATCCTTTATTTTCTAATTTGCAACCGTACCTCATCTCCCTCTTTAAAGTTTTGATCAACCTGGTGTTTTTCATGCCTATCTTTGTATTTTCTTTGACTTTTCTCAAGCTGTTCTTGAACTTGTTGATGTATCATATGAATTTTCTCAATGAACTTTTGAGCTTTATCAATATTACTATGGCCATCAATTGTAACATCCTTCCCAAATATGAATTCTAATGGCAAATTTGGAAAATACCCTAAGCATACTTCAAAAGGTGAGGTTTGTGTTGAAGAGTGCTTTGCTCGGTTGTAAGCGTGTTGAATATAATGCAGTTTCTCATCCCACAAATTAGGATGTTTGTCGTAATATCCTCTCAATAGATGCACAACTATTTTTTTCACCACTTCGGTTTGTCCATCTGTTTGTGGATGAAAAGCAGTACTCTTTTTCAATTTTGTGTCCACCATTCTCCATAGATTTGACCAAAAATTCCCAATGAACCTGGAATCCCTATCGCTAACAATAGAAGTGGGAAATCCAAAATGAACCAAAACATTTTGAAAATAAAGTTCATCGGTTTATTTAGTATTAATGCTTTTCTTACATGGCATAAGTATACACATTTTACTGAATCTATCCACAACTACAAAAAGATAATCATGTTGCTTTCTTGACATAGGTAGACCTCCAACAAAGTCCATGGAGACGCTCTCCCATGGCCTTGATGGTACCAGTAGTGGTGTGTACAATCCAAGATTCCTATTACTAAGCTTACTTGTTACACACATAGAACAACCTCTTATAAAATGTGACACACTATCTATCATGCGAGGCCAATAACAATACCTTTGTAGATGCGCCACTTTTTTTCTTACCCCAAAGTGTCCAGCAATAATAGAAGAATGTGCTTCTCTCATGACACTTAGTCTCTCTCCTTGGGGAATACATAGCTTTCCCAAATGAAACGTCAAATTTTTATGCATGTGATAATCTTTTTCTTCAACTAGATTCCCTTCACTCAAACTAGCATACACATCTTGGAAATCAATGTCATGTGCATATTGTTCTATGTAACTCTCATGTACAACAGAATCATTTTTTAGTAAAGTAGAAGCACTAATGATTGGTATCGAAAGAATATTTGCAACTTTATTGAATATACCTTTTTAGTACCTTATAACCAAGTGAAATTGTTGAAGAAATCCCATCCACCTGAAATGTCTTGATTACTGCAATTTTGTTTGCGACTGCAAGTACTGTAATGGTTGGTGATCGATGTGTACAATAGTCTCTTTACCCATCAAGTAGTGTTTCCACTTCTTGACACTTTGTACCAGTGCATATAGTTCTTTGTTATATGTAGGATAATTAGTCACAGTGCCATTAAAAGTTTCTGAATGAAAGGCGATAGGCTTACCATGCTGCAAAAAGATTGCGCCCATGGCATAGTCACTAGCATCGGTTTGTATCTCGAATGGTTGTCTCAAATTTGGTAATGCAAGGACTGGAGCTGAACTAATCTTGTCTTTTCAAGCTTTGAAATCTTTTTGTTTGTTTCCTCCCCATTGGAAGCCTTTCTTCACACTTGTCATTGCATGCATAGGAGTTGTGACCGAAGAAAAGTTAGCAATAAATTTCCTCCAATATTGAGCTGCTCCTAAGAAACTTCTTACCTCGGTAACTGTTTTTGGTGTGGGCCAATTCACAATGGCCTCCACTTTATAAGGATCAATATTCAATTCTTCCCCTCCTACAATATGTCCCAAATATACCAAAGAATTCTTTCCAAACTCACATTTTGACATCTTAAGAAACAATTTCTCTATCTTCAAAATATCAAGAACTCTATTTACATGCAAGACATGATCTTCTCTTGTTTTGCTGAAAAATAAAATGTCTTATAAGTACACAATAACAAATTCATCAAGGGGTGGTCGCAAAACATTATCCATAACTCGCATAAAAGTTTCCAGTGCATTACATAAACCAAAAGGCATAACTAGCCACTCAAAGAGTCCTTGTTTGCTTTTGAATGCAGTTTTCCATATATCAATTTCTGCAATTCTTACTTGATGATATCCACTTCGTAAATCTAACTTAGTGGAAAAAAAATTGCTTCTTTCAGCTGATCAAGCAAATCATCTATTCTTGGGAGTCAATAATGATTTTTTACCGTAATTTTGTTCAAAGCTCGAAAGTCTACACACATGCGCCAAGTCCCATCTTTCTTTGGTATCAAGACTATGGATGAACTGCATGGTGAGGTGCTTGGCCTTATGATACCTTTATCCAACATCTCTTTGATTTTCCTCTTTATTTCAGCATTCTCCATTATCGACATGTGATACATACCGATGTTTGGAAGAGGACAATCCTGCTGCAACTAAATCTCATGTTGAATTTCCCTTTTTGGAGGAAAACCTTTTGGCTCCTGAAACATCTCATGATGCCCATTAACCACATCATATAATTGTGATTTAAACTTAGGATCACATCCCTTAAAATATTCATGATTTATACCATCTTTGGGCTTAATCATAAGAAGAACAAAATTCTTACTTGAATTTACCAGCCTCTTTACCTGTCCAGCATTACCAAAGCAATCTTTGTCTTCTTGCGATGTGCTCTAACAATGAACTCCTTTCCATATTTGAATAAATGATACTTGTTCTCATGGTGATAGAAAATATATTTCCTGTCATACAAGTAATGACTCCCTAATACAATCCCATTTATGTCAAGTGGAACTACATCTAATTCAACTGTGTCAACAAAGCTTGCAGTGATTGCAAACCTCAATATACATTTCCTTGTAACCTGTAGATTTTCATCCTTACAAATCCAACCCAATGCATATGTTTTTGGATGTGGTATGGTCTCAAGGTTAAGTTTTTTGACCAAATCTTCATAGATTAAGTTTTCTTGTGACCCACTATCAAACAATGTGTCAATCTTGGTATGCTTGGATATGACCCTCACATGAAACAGTTCTATTCTTTCTTCTTCATTTGGAGTGTTTATGTGACAGTTTCATGTACTAGTACAAGGTTTAGTTTCAATTTCTTTTCCATTCATGTTCTTCAATCCCATGGCTGTAATTTTAGTTTCATCACCCGAATCAAATCCTAAATCATGTTTAAGTTGTAGCAGCAATTTTATGTTTCCCTTTGTTATTGGGTTTCTTTGGGCTCAATTCAGGAGGCAATTTCCAACTATGAGTTTCATCATGGCCTTATTTTGAACAATGTTTACAAGTCACTTTTTCTCCCTCTATCTTAATAGATGCATTCTATTTTTTTACCGTTTGGGGTCTTTTCCTTGGCTTTACCCTTAAAAGGTTTCTTCCTACCCTCTTCAAAAATGTTCTTCCCTCTAGCTTCTAGATGTGTGGCATGAACACAAACTTCATCTAGACTGGTGGGGTTAAACATGATGATAGTATGTTTTAGGTAGTTATGTAAGCCTCCTATGTACTTTAGTAAAGTGTATTAAATCTGAAAATCCACCCCTAATAAAAGAGCTCTTCTCCTAAATTCTTGGGTGTATTCTTGCACCTTTTGTCCCTTTAACTGCCTAAAGTTCTACCAGTTCATAATGGATTTTTGCATATGAGCTAATGGATAAAATTTTTGTTTAATAGCAACAATAAAATCTGACCATGATAGAATAATCTTACCATGTTTCTTTATTTCCTCTTGTGTCTTGGCTTCCCACCAAACAAGTGTTGCATCTTCCATTCTCAAAGAAGCTAATTGAATTTTGGTATCATCATCTTGAAGGTTTTGTATTCTTAAATAGACCTCCAATTTTTTAATCCAATTATCTATCTTGTCTGCATTTACTTCACCATTAAACATTGGCAATTTGAACTTAACATCATTTTTTAATAAAGGAGATTTACCAGTCCTTTGCTTTGGCTCCTTTTGAGTCCCTCATGCTTCCACCAGTTTTCCTTCTCCCATTTTGAGCTTGAGCCTTATAAGCATCTAAATCTTGCAAACAGTTAAACAATTCTTTTCACTAAACAACACCAAATAAAAACTCTAGCTCTGATACCATCTTATCTAAAATGACTATATTATTTTTGTTGTGCTAAGGGTTTTTCAGTTTTAAAAACATGTTCATAATTGGCTCATTAGTTTGCATAAGGATTAAGGAGTTTTTCCATGATTTATAGATGATATTTAGTGAATTAGAAGCATAAAAAAAGCATAAATAACACTGAACAACAGTGTAAAATAGAGAAATAATTCACCACATGAAATTTACACAACAACCATAATGAAGCAGTTCACCTCTCCTGGGCTACATCTGTTGGTCCAGCTCCCAATGGCTTGTCCATATTTCATTATGCTCAAAATTTGTCTATTATGTGTAGTTATAGTGCTCTAATGGTTTTTTTATCTACACCAATGGCTTTGGAATGCTCCAATTAGTCAAAAATGACTCTTCGTTCACTCAGAATGGTCAAAAATTGAGCCTCCTACACTTTTTCCTAATATCTCCTAAGAAAACTACACTAAATGTGGAGACCTCCAGTTAGTTGGAGTTAAATCAGGGAGACCACCAAGTTTGGCATGCCCCTATCCACTCTTCCGAATTAACCGCATATTAAATATTACGGTTGGGCAGTGGCCACATGCGCACCCCCAAACCATTACAAAACTTGGCGGTTAGCGAAACTCACGTCAGGGACTGCAGTTAATCGTTGAATCATGGTGTATTTGTTGTCGGGTTAGTCTGACCGCGCGGTGGAGTTGACGTTAACAGTTAGCATGTGACATATACACCGGGGACCGCTGGTAGGTTGGGACCGCCGGAGGTTCCCAACCCCCAACCGTACATGCTATACACTATAACATAAACCCGCCACCTTAGGTTGTTAAGAACCATTGTGTAGAGCAGCTGGTAAATGGTGTGCGTGCCCAGAGGGAGGTTAGGGGAATAAGCCCTGTGGCCTCACATAAAATTTTACAAAGAATTTTCAAGGCCACGTGGCGGCCTCAGGGCTGGCCACGTGGCACCCTCTCATTGGATCCTCTAACCCGTACCTAATAGAAAAGTGACACTTTTCAACCAAATACTAGGCCAGTGGAAGGAATATTCTGAGGAATATTCTCTTTTTTTCTTGACTATGCATCTAGTTTGCTAACTGTGCATCCCAGTCAAACCTAGTCAAACTTTCGTAGTTTTACATGTTTGCCATTCTGATCATAACGCAATATCTTCCTCATTCGACATCAGTTTTTCGAACCGTTTGCGGCACCGAAATCAGGAAGACGAGATCTACGCAACCATCCTATTTTCAACCCAATCATGTAAATTTGAATTTTGAGCAAAATTTATGGACTCCTGATCACCTGTTAGCGTAAGAAGTCACTCCTTGATTTCTTAAAGAGTAAGCCTTACACATCATAGTTCATTTCAAATTTTAAAGGGGTTGTTTGAGTGGTAGGATGGCTTTCTCAAATATTTTGAAATGATTTTATCTTCTTTAAGAAATTCATGCATTTGGTAAGTTGTGGCATGTATAAATTGTGTGGGTAAAAGGTAGTATAGGGAGAAGAGTACACAAATGGAAGAAAGATGAAGAGTTTGTACCTATTTCAGGAAATATTCTTATCCTAAATCAGTCACACATATATGGTAATGGAAGTTAACACAAACTTTGTTTATGCAAAGAAAACAACACTAGAAAATAGATTGCATGTATAAAGTATTCCACAAATCCTTTATGAAACCTTCACTGACATGTTCTATTACAAACATATACCTTGCAGAAAACTGAAAGTAGATAATTTACTGTTAAATCCTTTAACAGCTTCTCACTCACACTTCACTAGTTGCTGCAATTTATATTTTAGAAGAAATTAACAAAGAAAATGTACACACCACACTAGATGTTCCCTGAATCAAAAAATACTCTAGCATGAAGAAAAAAGTTTTTCAATTATTTTTCAGTCTTCAGGTAGACTAACATCCAACCCCTAAAAATTATTTACAAGTGGTATATAGAGCAAGAGAGGAACCAACTCCATCTCTTCTAAAAATAAGGAAACACTAATTATAACATAACACATGTGTCAAAAGACATTACATCCTTATCTCCTCGAAATCTAACAGAAAGGACAACTTGAGAAAGAAGAAGAGAAGAATTATGGGTTGGAATGTTGAGTGTACTATCATGCTACCCATTTATCCGCTGAATTTTCTCCTTATGTCTTGGGTCTTTAATAACCATGTAGCCCCATTTAATAATACCTACAAAAACCTCATAACTACCTTTCACCATCACTTGTATTATCCCTTTAGTTATGGGTTCTTATCCATCATTAACTGGCTCGGAAACACTTGCTGACAGGTGTCAAAATTCAATTATAACAGGTGCTGCCAGAAATTCCTAAAAAAACCTATAATTGCCTCTGAAATCCTGCCTATGCTTTATAAAGTGTGTTGATACTGGCCACGTATTAGGATGAGAGTGGAGGGGAGTGAGGTGAAGCTCGGGAATGGAAAGTAAGAGAAAGGCATGGGAATGGAACAATAAGCGGGAGAAGCTATTAAGTGGAATAATAATAAGCGGGAGGAGTAAGTGCATTAAAATATATCGCAATCGCAATCATAGAGTGGAGCGGAGTGAATACATTATCGGGGTGGAATTTCAATGTCATTTATCGCAATCGCAAGACGAAGGGTTTATCGCATATTGGGGATCGGAGCTTATCGCATGTCGTGGATTGGAGGATTATCACATTTCGCAATCGAAGGGGGAAACATGGATGGTTAGCAATAGGATTTGTGATATGTGATAAGCGAATTGACGTGGCAGTTAGGTGGGTCCTACCATTTGCATCGGGGGATTTTAGGAGCAAGCCACATAAAGCGATAACAAAGTGGCGGAATTGCAATGCGATATATCGCATCGGGGTATCACAATCGCAGGATGGAGCATTAGGGGAATTTTGCAGTCTAAAATAGGCCTCCTAAGAAAAATGTACAACCAAAATAAACTTTATAAGAACCAATAAGATTCCAAATGATGATGTCAACCATGGGGGATGATTCACCATTTTTGGAGTAAAAAAGTAAAAATAATAAAAAATAATAAAATAATAAAACTACTTTTTCAACTCGTATTTTCAACTTATCTCCCTAATTTTTCACTCAAATTTCGAGTAAGAGTATTTTTTAGATGCAAAATTTAATTTCTCATACAATGAGTACCCATGTTGCATACTTTCAATGGACCTTGCTACACGAAAAATGATAAATACATAAAAACGTGATTGCAATCATGTTTTTCATGTATTTCTCATTTTTTGTGTAGTAAGGTCCATCGAAAGCATGAAACATGGCTACTCCTTGGATGAGGAATTAATTTTTTCATCCGAACATTCCTGCTCAAAATTTGAGTAAAAAATTAGGGAGATAAGTTGAAAATACAGGTTGAAAAAGTAGTTTTATTATTTTATTATTTATTATTCTTTTTACTTTTCTTTTTTCCCTCCAAAATTTGATGATGTAATCTAATATTATTTTATTATTTCCACTATTATTTGTTAATATCCTTAGGAGGCCCATTTTAGACCTCAAAATTTCCCTAATGCAGGTAACATAGAATTATTTATAGCAGGGTTGCACTGCGATCTGCGATCTGCGATTGCGATAAGTGACTGAAAGAATAGACTTTGAAATTTTTTGAATTTTAATCCTAAAATAAAACTAAGGAATGGACTCATGACTTAGCAATAAATTGTGCTAACATTGGCTCCACATGGGATAGAGCTTTCCCTGCGAGGCTCTTTGAATTTTTTGTAGTTCTAGTGCCTTGTCATTGGGCTATGGAGTCTTGTTATGAAACACACCAGTATTTACAATGAACTTAGGCTACCAACAGCCTTATTAAAATAATTTTTTGAGAAAGCGCCCATTGAATGGCCTCCAAACAGTTCTGCTCCATTAAGATATTGCAATTCAAAAGTATTATTCTGTAGAATGTTTGAGATTTTAAAAGGACCAAGCCACAAATCATCAAAATTGGAATGCTTACCTGGATCTTGATGTTGTGCATCCCACTTTAACACTAGATATCTAATCTAAAAATCTTCTTTTTTAGTTCCTTTATCAAAGACTTGCTTTACAGCTTGTTGATATTTTCTCACAAAATCGTATTGTTGTTCCCGCTTTTGTTGCACTTCTATGATTTGATAAACTCTCCTAGTCATATCATCTGGTTCAACTTCTTGATCTTACAGAAATTTAGCTACAGGGATAGCTAATTGAACTTGAAAAATAGCATCAGTCCCATAAACCATTTGAAAATGTGATGTATTGATAGATTTTTTTATTGTCACCCTGTCTCCCCATAAAGAAAACTTCAGTTTTGAATCCCAGTCTTTCTTGTTTTGCCCCAGCATTTTAGTGATGAATCTTACCAAACTTTTGTTTGATGATTCAACTAAACCATGCCCTTGAGGATAGTAAGTTGTAGAATGAGTGAGTTTAATTCCATAATCTTCACATAAATTTACCAATAGAGTGGCTTTAAAATCAGTTACATTATCTGCTACTAACCTTGATGGACATCCAAATCTGGTTATGATTCCCTCCAGAAAATTGATGATAACTTTATGAGTAGCATTCTTGGTAGGTATTGCTTCAATCCATTTGGTGAAGTAATCAGTTGCAACAAGAATCCAGTGATTTTGTCCACTTGATGGTGGGTAATTTCTCCAATGAAATCTAAGCCCCATTGTTGAAAAGGTGCAGAAAAAACTATGGGTTTGAGAGGCAAAGACTTCAAATGTTTCTTATCGGTGAAATTTTGACATTTTTCACATGCGCTCACCTCAGCACATACATCAGAAAACAAGCTAGGCCAAAAATAGCCAGCTCTCAATATTTTGTATGCAGTAGTTCTCCAATGGTGATGATCTCCACACACACTATTATGCATATTAAAGATAAATTTCTTGGACTCGTCTGGATCAATTCATCTCAGCAAAACTCCTATAGGATCTTTCCAATATAAACAATTATCTTTAATGCAGAATTTAACAGTTTTCAACTTCAAATATCTTACTTTTCTCTTATCATAATTTGGAGGAGTTTTAAAATGCTGCAGAAAATAGGTGATGTCCTTATACCAGCTGCATTCAAAAAGATTTACATCTACTGCCATGTTTTCTATAGGTTCAGAAATATGTCCTTCAAAGTTGTCATCCATGAAACTGAAGCCCAAAACTTTACAATTTTCTTTAGCTAGTAATTTGGCTAATCCTTGACCTTTGATTAGTTTAGTAGGATTTATTTCTAAATCAAACTCAAGAACTTTAGTCACCCACTTACTTATTTTTCCATCAATGTCAGGCTGAACCAATATCTCTCTAATAGCAAATGAAGGTACATAATCAATAACTTGAGCATGCAGAATATAAACTCTAAAATCTTTCAATGCTTTCACTAATACATAGGCATGCTTTTCCAACTTTTCATACTTTAATTTTGCATCTCTAAATGCTCTGCTGAAAAGTGTTATGGGAGCTTGCTTATTTTCTAAATGTTTTTGTAATAAAACAGCAGCAATAGTATTTTGTGAGGAAAATGAGAAGATCAAAAAAGGCTTTGAGTATTCAGGGCTTCCCAACTGAGGTGCTTCAATGATAGCCTTTTTAATCAGCTCAAATGAATTTCTAGATTCAATGGTCCACTTGACTTCTTTGTCCTTCTTCAACATGCAAATAATATGCTTCACTACTTCAGCAAAAGTTGGAATGAACATTCTTAAGAAAATGATCTTACCGAGGAAAGATTGAACCTCTTTCTTGGATCTTGGAAGTGTTAAATCTTGAATTGAAATTACTCTCTTAGGATCAATTTTCACTCCATATTTAGAAACTATGTGACCCAACAGCTTACCTTCCTTGAGAGAAAAATGAGACTTCTTCGGATTCAATGATATACCATATTTTCTGCATTTAACAAATACGTGTCTTAAGTGCTGAAGGTGTTCTTGATCTGAAGTTGAATAAATAGTAATATCATCTAAATAGATGACCAAGAATTTTTCCTTTTCTCCAATGAATGCAAAGTCCATAGCATGCTGAAAATTAGCTTCGGCATTCATAAGCCCAAATGGAATATTTGCATACATGAATTTTCCCCAAGGAGTAGTGAATGTTGTCTTCTCTCGGTCTTCTGGCCAAACTGAAACTTGATTGTACCTAGAGAAGCCAAGTAACATGGAAATTATGTCTGAACTAGTTAAATTTTGAAGAATATGTTCCATCTTTGGCAAAGGATAGTTATATTTCTTGGAGCACTTGTTAATATTTATGAAATCTACACATAGTCTGACTTCACCACTCTTCTTCCTTACTAGAACTAGATTAGCAACCCAATCTGAATATATCAATGGAATGATGATTTTGGCATCCAAAATTTTCTTAACTTCCTTCTCCATGACTAGTAAAAATAGTGGATTGATTTGCCTTAAATTCTGCATGAATGGCTTAGTGCCATATTTCAATGGTATCCTATGTTCAATTATAGTTGTATCATATGTCTTAATATTTTCATATCTCCAAGAAAAAACATCAACAAATTCACAAAACAGCTTGTGGTATTCATCCTTAATTTCTTCTGATAAAAAATTTGACAACTTCACATACCTTGGTTCTTTTTCTGTGCACAAATTGAAATATTCCAATTATGTTTCTGTTTCAGCCAACTGTGGTTTGAATGACACGTCATTTTTATCAAAGAGTTTCTCAAGTGGTATTAACCCCTTGGAAATGTGATTGGTAGGCAGTTGGATGATAGACTGATCAGCAATCTGTTTTTGCATATTTTTGGTGTCTTGCAAATCAGCATAATTCTTCATGATATCTTCATCTTGATCAATGTTTTGGATAGAAAACTCTTCAATAGCTTCAATTAATCTTCTAATCTCCTTATCATCTTCAAACAATTTCCAATGCTTGACATTATCAGGAATTCTAGGTCTGAACCTAACTTCCACTTCATATTTCAGCTTCATAGGTATTGGAATCTTGAATGAGCTTGTTGAAATAGAAAGTGATTCAGCCAAAATATTACTTCTCATGGAACAAAATAAATGTTAAAATCCAGGAATGAGTCTTCTACAATGCTCCATACTGCATTCCAGTGATCTCTGAGTCTGGGATGCTTAGTTTGATAAACATTTCTAATGTGTTGAATGATAAGTTCAGCATCTCCAAAAACAGAAATTTCTGAAATATTCATGTCCTTTGTTGTTCTTAAACCAATTAGCAGAGCTTCATACTCATCCACATTATTAGTTTCTTCAAATTCAAGTTTGAAAGAAAAAGTAGAGCTCTCTTTCAAAGGAGAAATGAGAACTATTCTTGCACCAACTCCTTCTTTAGAACATGAACCATCAAAAAACATTTTCCATAGTTGTGAACCTTCATGATTGATCTATTTTTCAGCAGGCTTCAAAATCTGAAAATTTTTCGTAGATAGGACAGCATTATCCATATGTAAAATACTTGAACCAACATCAGTATTTCTAGCATAAATTAGATGATTAATGGGGTAATTGTTGCCACTAATGATATATGCCAACTGAGCTTCTCTATATAGTCTTCTTTGTTCTCCTCCAAAAACAGGGACAGTAGCATAAGTGAGATCCATTTACAATGTTCCTCCCAACCTTCTAATCCATGTCCTAGAAAGTAACATGCCAAATCTAGGAGGAATGTTAGCTACAACGATATCCATCACCATTCCTCTCATGGGTAACTAAAAAAGACTTACTGCAAGTTCTTTGATGACACCAATGCATTGAACTTTCCAGGAATCAAAGGAGTAGAGATCTTGATACTCTCTAGTTACCTCAAGACCTAGTTCATCCATGACTACCTTGGGCATTAAATTATGTGAGGCTCTGGAGTCCATTAGGAAATTATGCAAGATATTTTCATGAATATTCAGAGATAGATAGAAAGGAAGGGTAGAGTCAAATTATTTTTCTACCAATGGACCTAAGATAAAAATGGTTTTGTCATCTTGAAGGTTAACAAAATCAAAAGCTACTTCGGTAGGTGGGGGTTGAAGAGCTTTCATAAATTCTTTTTGAAATCATCATTTTTCATAAGCTCTACAAGAGGAACAGGAATATTTATCTTTTGAATTTCATTCTCAAAATTGAAAACAGGGGGAAATTTGTGAGCAATTTTTACCTCAAGTGAAGGATTATTGACTGCTACCAGAATTTTCGGTCATTTCTGTTTTTCAACTTGTTTTTGAGCTGGAATTTCTTTTGTGTCCTTATTCTTCTTAGGTTGTGCAACAGGCTGTCAATTATCATCAATATTATTTGATCTAATATTATATCTTCTTTGATGATCAGCTGCAGTCATGGAATGATCAAGAACTACTTTAGTATTCTGAGTATATGACATGAAATATTCATACTCTGCTTGTGTAAGATGAATCAACCATTCTTTGTATCTCAGAAAATTGATATCGGCAGCCTTTTCCAACCTTTCAGCTTCCTCTTCATCTTCAAATATAGCATTCTGCAAAGGAGGCTGAACTTTTTTTATCATCAACCTCTCTCCTTTTGCGCTGCAAAATTTGAGTAACATTAGGTCTTCTAAATTATTGCCTATTAGGCAGATCAAATGAAACATTTATGGTAGTAGTTGGTCTTCCTTCCATCTTGAGCTTGGAAATCTCAGTG
Organism: Pinus albicaulis; assembly: GCA_034641835.2. NCBI lineage: Eukaryota > Viridiplantae > Streptophyta > Pinopsida > Pinales > Pinaceae > Pinus > Pinus albicaulis. The sequence goes on from CM076573.1 coordinate 409,142,749, forward strand.
CTCAATGACTTGACCATCTTGGTCACCTCTTTTAACTTAGGATCAATGTTTGAAGTTCCTGAAGTAGAAACTTCATATTTTTGCTTTATTTTTTCTCTGTCAATCCCTCCTCTGAGCCTATCAGCTATTAACACATTAGATTCTACCTCCAGTGCATTTTCCTGCATTTGTGTTAGTGTTGCAGATATTCTTTCTATAAATAATAAACAAAAATCAGGATCAAAGGCACCAGCATAAGTGATTTTGGCTGAAGCTTCAGTAGGCTTGATTTCAGTAGGTAATTTTCTATACATCTTATTGAATCTCTTAGAAAAATCAGAAATTGATTCTCCTTCTTTTCATTTTATTGCGCCAAATTCAGTGATATAATACAAAAAATCTTTCTTATCACCCCATTTTCTTAAAAATGTATCATCTAGAGTTTCAATTCCAGTGATGCTACCAGTTGTCAAAGATCTAAACTATTTTCTTACATCACCTTCAATATTCTGAACAAAAACTCTCATCCAAACATCTTCATGCTCAATATTCAGATTGTCAGCATAAGCATAAAAATAAGCAAGGTGCTCTTCAGCTGTTACCTCTCCCTCTCCACTAAACTTAGGCATGTACTTGAGATAATCCCCTGCAGGTAATGCATTCATAGGCTAAGGTAATACCAAAGGGGCATACCTGGCAGCAACATTTGCATCCATTCGGTTAGGGGGTGGGTTTGGACCTGCCATGGTGTGAGTTGTTGGGATTTGTGGAATAACAATAGGTGGATTGTGAACAGCAAATGATGAAGTGCCAACTTGTGATTTATGTACTGTTTGTTGGTTGGAAAACAAGGGAGGTACAGGATTTTCTGCAAAATCAGGAGATAAATTTTGCAAGACTTATTTAGGGACAACCTTTGATAAAATATTAGTAGGGGAAACAAACTTTCGTTTACTCTTTTTCTTGATTAGCTTTTCAGGGTCAGAAACTGGTATTCTCACATGGGAATATGCGTTAGACATGGTTCTAGTGCTTCTAGGATCTAGGACTTCTCAATGGAGTCGCCAGGCCCTAAAGCAATCTAAAAAGACAACTGGAATTGTACACCTCAAAACCAGAATTATAAATTTGTCATTCACCTAGGGATAAACTTCAATTTTCCTCCCCAGCAACGACGCCAAAGATGTTAGCGTAAGAAGTCACTCCTTGACTCCTTGAGTAAGCCTTACACATCATAGTTCATTTCAAATTTTAAAGGGGTTTTTTGAGTGGTAGGATGGCTTTCTCAAAGATTTTGAAATGATTTTATCTTCTTTAAGACATTCATGCATTTGGAAATTTGTGGCAAGTATAAATTGTGTGGGTAAAAGGTAGTATAGGGAGAAGAGTACACAAATGGAAGAAATATGAATAGTTGGTACCTATTTCAAGAAATATTCCTATCCTAAATCAGTCACTCAGCTATGATTATGGCCTTTAACACAAAATCTGTTTATGCAAAGAAAAAAACACTAGAAAATAGATTGCATGTATAAATTATTCCACAAATCCTTTATGAAACCTTCACTGACATGTTCTAATACAAACATATAACTTGCAGAAAACTGAAAGAATATATTTTATTGTTAAATCCTTTAACAGCTTCTCACTCACACTACACTAGTTGTTGCAATTTATATTTTAGAAGAAATTAACAAAGAAAAGATACACACCACACATTATATGTTCCTTGAAACACAAAATCCTCCAGCATGAAGCAAAAAGGTTTTTCTATTATTTTCAATCTTAGGTAGACTAACATCCAACCCATAAAAAGTATTTACAAGTGGAATATATAACAAGAGAGGAACCAAATACATCTCTTCTAAAAATAAGGAAACATTAATTCTAACAAAACACATGTGTCAAAATACATTACATCCTTATCTCCTGGAAATATAACAAAAAGGACAGGTGGAGAAAGAAGAAGAGAAGAATTTTGGGCCTGAATGTTGAGTGTACTGTCATGCTGCCCCTTTTTCTGCTAAATTTTTCCCTTGTGTATTGGGTCTTTAATAACCATGTAGCCCCATTTAATAATGCCTCCAACAACCTCACAACTACCTCTCACCATCACTCGTATTATCCCTTTATTTATGGGCTCTTATACATCCTTAACTCCATCGGAAAAACTTGTTGACAGGTGTCAAAATTCAGTTATAACAAGTGCTGCTAGAAATTCCTGAAAAAACCTATACTGCCTCTGAAATCCTGCCTATTCTTTCGAAATCATGTTGATATTGGCCACGTATGGGGATGAGAGTGGAGGGGAGTGAGGTGAAGCGTGAAAATGGAAAGTAAGCGAAAGGCGTGGGAATGGAACAATAAGCCGGAGAAGCTATTAAGTGGAATAATAATAAGTGGGAGGAGTAAGTGCATTAAAATATATCGCAATCACAGAGTGGAGTGGAGTGAATACATTATCGGGGCAGAATTGCAATGCGATATATCGCAATCGCAAGACGGAGGGCTTATCGCATATCGGGGATTGGAGCTTATCACATATTAGGGATCGGAGGATTATCGCATTTTGTAATCGGAGGGGGAAACACGGATGGTTAACAATAGGATTTGTGATATGTGATAAGCGAAGTGGCGTGGTAGTAAGGTGGGTCCTACCAATCGCATCGGGGATTTTTAGGAGAGAGCAACATAAAGCGGTAACAAAGTGGCGGAATTGCAATGTGATATATCGCATCAGGGTATCGCAATCGTAGGAGGGAGCAGGAAACATAGAATTTTTTATAGGGGAGTTGCGCTGCGATTTGCGATAAGTAACTGCGATGCGATCTACGATTGCGATAAGTGACTGAAAGAATAGAGGTCGGACTTTGAAATTTTTTTAATTTTAATCATAAAAAAAAACTATGGAACGGACTCATGAATTAGCAAGAAATTGTGCTAACATAACCAACAATGAAGAAGATTCAAACTCTTATGTTGCTCATCATAAAGGAAGATTCAAGAAGAAGGCACCAAAGAAGAAGTTTGATATGTCCAAGATCGAGTGTTATTATTGTCACAAGATGGGACACTATAGGAGTGATTCCCATGACAACCCTAGGAGCAAGAAAAGAGACAAAGACCATGAAAATATGGCTGAAGAAACATCATCCCCCACAAAATCAAATCCTGAAGATGAGTTAATGGGCTTGCACTACTAAGCCCCATCTCTCTTATATTTCATTTGTATATTTTATGTAGTATAATTTTAACATCTTCTTGGATATGTATTTCTTTGTTTTATAAGTTTATTTTTTCCCTAAAGCTTGGGAGGGAGCCCACAACAACTCCTCAAGATAAGTATCTCATTCCATCTATTTTTCTTTATGTACTTATTTAATATTTTGATTATATTAAATACTAATCACTTTTCTACCTCTATTCCTTGTCTAGGAATCAATCTATTGGATATCCAAGATGTTGAAAAGTGTAACTAGGTTCGGTCTTCGTAATGACTTGTAATTATGAATTTATGTAATAACGAAGACAAAGATAATAAAATGTATTTTGTAATAATTTCATCATGAGTTTCATGAGCAAGGAATTTTTTACTATAGGTCAAAGACTTCTTCTTGATGTCTTTAGGGGTTTTCATCTTGTCATAAATGTATAATTTAGAGTCATGTATATGAAATATTGTTACACTTGTAAAGGACATTCATTAATTTAAAGTATGCCTCAATACCTTGTCAATATTCTCACGAAAGTTGGCTCAATGTGATGCATATACCCTTGAAACAAGTTGGCCCAAAAGATGTTGGAAGAAGTCGGCTCACTAGCAGTTGATCATGTCGGCCTTGAGAGGGTAATATTATCCCAATAAATAAGACGGGTCTATGGCCTCATTGTACACAATCATTTCCGTATCAATATTTTTAATGAAGTGTGAGTTAAGGTCTGAAATGGATGCATAGAAGGGTCTCATTATAGCGCAAGGAAATGGTTCACATAGTACTTGGTCTTGGGTCTATCTACCTCAGCAAAGGATCTGCAATCTCAGAAATAGTAAGGATTACAATCAGTGTGAATATAAGGTAAGCCGAGGGTCACTTCAGGGCTGTTATCAAGTGTTGTAATAAAGTGTGGAGAAGGAGTATCACACAGCGAAGAAAAAGGGTCTGCAAGGTGTGCAAGATCTTGGGCCAATATACTTCGAAATCTCTGAAGTAAATACACAGCATAAGCAAGGAGACTCTACAGCAAGACAAGGGATAGCGGTCTAAGGTATATACAATGTGAAGGAAATACATAGACTATGGCATCAAGACATAATGACGAGAATTCATCCCTAGGAGACCGAGAATGGATCAAGGAAGGTAGTAACTTGTCTAAGGACCGATTTCCTCAGTGTTGGTGCAGAATGGTGTGGAACGGTGTAGAAAGGAAGATCAAAACAAGGAGCCAAGAAAGAGAAGTGACAAGGTCTTCGAGGCATACTATTGTCTATAGTATGTGTCATGGTCATGGTAATTTTCAATTGAATATCTAGAAGAATAATTACTTTTGGGTTTTCTTCTCCAAGAGGGAGAGGTTTTGGCCCTGGCTTGAAGAGACAAAATTTTGTGTCTCTTGTGTTTTTATAATTGACTTGATGAAAGACATAATAAGATAATTAATACAAGATCTAAGTAATAGAAGCATAACAAGTATAACACAAGAAGTTAGCAAGTAAGAGAATTGAATTAAACTATTCCCTACCAAATTCTCAACACAAGAATCATGGAGAAGGCTTCAAGGATCAAATAAGAAGACCACACAAGTCAAAAGGTTTGTAAAATAATTGATGGTATGTATTGAAATATAAAGTGTTGTTACTCTCTTTGAAATATCCATTTCTATGTTACTAATTGTTGTTATGTCTAGCTCTATTGAATTCCAAAACGATTCTTGTTTGGGATGATTCACCACCTGAAGAATCTACCCACCTTATACACCTCTAATTGCATATATGAATAGAACCCTAACGAGGTTCTCTAAAAAAACCTAACCTAAGGGTATGTTGATAATTTGTGAAACACTAAACCTATTTATGTATTTAATGAATAAATTTCTATTATGATTAACATATTCATAATGTCGAGTTTAGGATTTTTATATGATCATGAAAGCTCTAAACTTGCTACAATTAAAATGATGTTGTTCAAAATCTTGAACCTATGAAGTCTGATATAATAATTTCTTTGACAATGAACTGAAACCCTAGGTTTTGGTTAGGTCTACAAGTAAAATCCTTGTTATGAAAAGTCCTACGATTGAAACCCTAGGTATATGTTCTCTTGATTGAATCCCTAGCCTAGTCTAGGACAATATATGTCTAATGTATTAATGTTGATTAACATATGATGTGCTTATAATGGTGATCTCCTAGATATATGTGTTGACCTATTTTCTAATGGTCCTAAGAATATAGGGTTTGAAATCAAATCTTAGTCAAAGTTTTAAAGATCTAGGATGATGATTGAAAAGTCTAGGGTTTATAAATCAATCCTAGTAATAATTAAATTCTCTAGTATGTATGTTCATTTTAATATATATAATGTGTGTTGATAATTTATAGATGAAAAAATATAGGTCTACATACAACCCTAGTATAAGCTCTTCATGATATGTTTTGATAATTGATTTGAAATCTAGAGTCTCCAACTAACTCTAGTGAAACTTGAACATGATAATGCATGAACTGTGATTAATCTTGATTGACTCTTTTGTATGAAATCTAGGATTTGTATGAATCCCTAGTGGAAAGTCTAACATGATAATTTTAAAGGTTGTTAGATATATTGTAGATCTATATTGGTTCTAGGACTTGCTATATGTTGTAGTATGGTATGTTATACCTTGGAAAAAGCATTGAAACCCTAGAAAAGAATGAAAGACATTATGAAGTAGTCTAGGATTTATGATAAAATTCCATAGTAAAAATTTTGAAGAGTACATGTCTCTTGTTTGGGTATTTTATATGTATAAAGTTGAAAATGCTTTTGTAATTATGTTATGGCTAACTTTATGCTTCTATAGTTTTGGTTGTACTTGCTAATTAAAGTTGTGCAGGTACATCATGAAGATGAGAAGTTGATAAGTATGATGAAAATGATGGAAGACATGAAAGTTTCTCTAACACATAAAGAATAATTTGGTCCCCCAAGACTCAAGAGCGAGCTTGGATATAATAATAAATTTTTATGGTTCTCTATTTCATGTGTCATGCATTAGACCAGGACTAATAGTCGTAAATCTTAGTGAATACCATGAGTAAGGAAAGCAGGATCTGATTGAATAATATGTTGCTACATGAAAAGTAGGAAAGGAAAGTGTATGAGGAATATTCTTTCAAAACTTCTATTGATAGTCCCATTGGAATTAGTTGAAGGGTAACATCGAAACCCCAAGATTTGTTTTTCTTATACATTTGAAATTATTGATGATTGGGGATTGTGTTTGCACAGGTGAATCTATCGAATGATTTGATAGCATGTTGGTTACCAATAAATTTTATTGAGAGAGATTAGTTGTCCTTGATCTATTGAATCAAGGTGTGATGAGGCTTTCTGAGTGAAGCATTTCCTGGAAAGACACCGGGTTGAAACTTTGTGTTGATTTCTGGTTGGGAGGGTGGAATCGGGTGGATGTGCACCTAGTTCCTTGGGTTGATGGTTAGTAAGAAAGCCTAGTGGTACCTATAGAGGTTGAAATCTTTAGTCCATCTTAGTCCCACTTGGATATATTTCCTTGGTCAGGAATCTAGCCCATGGCAATGTGGTGCCTAAACTGTTGAGTGACCAATGGATAGAGTTTAGTGGTCAGGAATCCAGTCCATGAAATTTAAGTGTCTAAAGATTCTTCATAGTTCATATATTTGAGATATGCCTTGTATTATTGAGTTATGAATACCTCCCTAGTTAAGAGGGAGTGTTGAAGAATGCAACTAGGTTCGATCTTCATAAATTTTACTTGTCAAAATAATTAAAAAAATAATTTTATATTATTATTAAATGGATTATTAAAGCATGGATTTCATGCTTGGGTCATATTTATTTTAGGTAAAAGTCCCTATTTTGGACTTCTAGGTTTTATTTTGAGTCTATGGGATTATTGCATATTTAAATTGATCCATATTGGGCTTTTGAATCATGCAAATAGGTAAACTATTGGGTCAAATATGATTTATGAAACCTCCACACCAAGTCAGCCTTAAGGTGATCAAATCGGTCTCAAGCCCAGGAATTTGAGCTCATATCAAGACTATATATACAATGGAATCGAACTCACTTGGAACCATCTCACTACAACACGGAAATTCGAATTTGAAGTTGCAACAAGGAAAATTTTTGAATTGGAGGAGAAGGACTTTCTGGATTCGGTTTTGGGCATGCTTATAGAGTTGAAGAAAATCGAAATTTTGGAACTACTCTCTCTGCATTTCGAGCTATAGTTTGGGAGATTGAAGTTCTCTAAGTTTTATTGCAACGGTTTTTGCATCAGGTGTTGCTAAGGTGTCGCTTCCAAGAGAAGAGGAAGTTGAAGTTTTTTTTGTTGAATTTTGTTGCTTGGAGAAGTTGTATTGGGCCTAAATTGAAGTATTTGAAGCTATATCAAAGTCTCTACCTCAATATCGAAGTCTCAAGAAGTAAGGTCGAAGTTCCAAGTCGAAGAAACTACATCATAGTTCTACTACTGTTGATGCCATATTCAAGAAGGATTACAAGGAAGGGTTACTTGGTGTGGAGGAAGTCTAGGTCAAGGTCTAGAGTCTCACGAATCACTATTTAAAGAAGAATTATTGACTGGGTTTTCCCCTAGAGTGGGATTTGGCCCTGGCTGCTAGCCTACATTTGGTGTCATTGATCTATGTGTATTTTCTTTGATATTTGCTTGATGAACTAATAAGAATAAATATAAGAAGAACATAGTAAGAAATAAATAATATCACGAGTAAATCATCAATAACAAGAGGATATTTATGCCTTTCTTCTTCTCTAAGATTTTCCCCCCTCGCTGCACCCAGCACAATGAACAAAGGGGCTTTCTCCCCCCCTGTGACCCTCCCCCCGTGCTACTAGTCGTGGAAAGAATATAACACACACCCAACATTTCCTTGAGTATTTCATCTATCAGTAGAGGAAAAATATTCTCTATAATCTCCCATAGGTCATGTTCCTTTAAAAGCAAGGTCACCCTTGCCTTCTGGAACAAGAAGTTAGCTACTCCATCCAACTGATATGCAAAATCTAACACTAGTTGTTTTCATTCTTAGGTCTAATAATTTTTTACCTTGTGCTAAGTCCTTATAACGCCACAAGAATTTTTTTTTTAAATGTTGGTATATAGATATGTTAAGATCTCCTTATGGGTCTATGTTTGGGTCCTCTAAAAAACCCACAAAAAAACATTTTCTTCCAAACCCTAGACTGGTGTGGCCTCCCTCTTTCCCTCTAAAGTATGACCTCCTCCAATCTAATAATTGGTTGAAGAAGAAAATTTACATTGTGTGGACATGTTTTGCACTCTATACATTCTTCTATGTCACTTCCCTACACGTGTACAATGGCTTCATCTAATGTTTTTTTCTCTACGTGTAACCTACAACCACTTTTTGGCCATGTACTCCACGTGTTACTTCACCTATTGAATATGATTTTTGTATACTTGTGTTGGCTCCCACACATATGACTCCTCTGTTGTCTCACCTCCCTTTGTGAAATTCCACCTTTTTTTTGTTTCTTGCTACATACAATTGACCCTTCGGACACATTTGGACTTCTTTTTTCGGGATACTTTGGGACTCCTATATGGATTTTTTAGCCTATACAATACTTTAGATATTTTCCTCCCTTAGAGACAACACTTTGATACCATGTTAATGTCTAACCCCAACTACCAAAGATTCACTCTTTAGTAAATTCTTTTGTTGTAAATGAATTTACTACATGTCTACTTAATAAAAATAATTGTTGGAATTTTAATAAATAAATAAAGATAAACAACAAAAGTTAAAAATATCACTAATATCATGCACATGCACACACAAACCTTTTGCACTTCAAATTTATTATTTCACTAATGATACAAGGGCCCCCTTACTGGGAAAATGGCCCTTTGAGGAAAAGTATAAATAGAAAAAACTTGGAATATTTCCAACTAATAAAACCCTCTAGAAACTCGTCCTTCGATTTTGTTGGTTGATGGATTATTCTCCCTTTTTGCCCCTTTTTATTCTTCCTTAAACTTTTCACACTTGGATGAATGTCCTCCACCCAATCATTGAGATCTCACTATGTCACTCTCTTGTGCTCACCTAATGTATCTTCTCCCTTATCCTAGCATTCCTTTCATAAGTTTGAGTTATTGACCGAATTCATAACAATAATATCCTTTTACAAGTTTGCGTTATCACCTCGATCCATAGCCATAATATCCTATTATAGGTTTGAGTTATTGACAATTGAAATTAGATCTCAACTTAACTTGATATCAACAATTGAGATTATCTAATTTGCTAATGCAAATAACCTTTGTATTTCATTAGATTAACTCACTTTTTCTTATAATACAAATTACTTTAACAATTCCTTTAATTAAATTAATTATTAAGGTTAAAGTACCTTTGGACTACTTCCATGCGTCTAAACACTTAGACCTGTCCAAAGGTACCTGTGCTCATCAACAGATTGGAATCTTGGTGAATTTGCATCTGATTTACAAATTATTTGACTTCTTCTTCCATTTTACACATCTCCTCATGCATTATTGGTCCACACGTGTCACCTTGGAGGTTTGCTTCGCACAGATATTGAGGCATATTGTTGGATTAAAAGGGGTTCATCCCTTCTTTTCATGGAGATGATTGAGTTTTATTGAAATACCATATGTTGAGGCCTTGCATCATGGATCCACTTGCTTGATTTGAGGGTGACATCCACTTTGGAGGTAACTTTGCAAACTTTATCATGATTGTTGATAGGACATCTCACCTTGGGAGATGCCACAAGACACTTCAGGAGGTTCTTTATGGTTTCATGCCCTATTTTGAGGAAACATCCATCTTGAAGAAGGTTACCTACACTCATATTTTAATAAATCCCACAATGCAAAAGATCTAGGAAGTTCCAAACTTTAGATCTAGGGTTCATTGTATATTTTTGAAGGTGGCCCAGTTTCAGGATTGGTTATCTTTTGACAGAGTACCAAAACTTATACCAAATCAATGCCATTAGATTCAAAATAGCTATCATATTTCCAAAATGTCGTCACAATATAAATTCCAATAGTAATCAACACAGTTACAATGCTTTCAAAATCTCTCATGAGAAAATTCCCATCGCACTTTGACCACTTGTTTGAGGAATTCCCCACCTCTTTTTCTTGTGCATTTTGGTTTTGGGAGGACATTATTGTTGATGTATTCCCGTGGTGAAAATCACCTTAGCTCTTGAGGCCACACGGCCCATATTTTTATGCATTAATTAGAGGCCATCCACTCTTGGAAGCTTCTATCCATTGCTTGCTGGAAAATTTCACTTTGGAGAGCTACACATCCACCTTGGAGGAGATCTAGGAGGTTTTCATTGCCTACTTTGGGGAGTTGGTTGTGAATCTATGCACTTGGAGTCCTTTGGAGGCTATTCATTGCACCAATGGCTCATCTCAATGCTACCTTGACATGGATATCCCACTTTCTTGGGCATACGATTATTTAGTTATAAAATAAATAATGAAATTTTAATTTTTTTTTTAAATAAATAAATAACAAAAAACATTAAAAAATAAAATAGATGAATGTTTTATGTTGTGGGGGAGGGTGATGTTGTAGGTTGTATGGTGGCTATCAGGTAACCTACCTAGGAAAAGGGGCAATGCAATGTTGGGCATCGCCCTCCCCCACACACAACATAAAAACATTCATTCTTTTTAAATCATTTTTATGTTTTATTGTTTTATTTATTTATTTATTATGAATTTAAGTTGTATTGCCTCAAAGTTTCTTCATACAATAAAAGATATCATTTTTCATGTTATGTCTAATCATAGTCTACCTCAAGGGAATCTAGAGTTGTTTACCATGGACAAGAGTTCAGATAAAAGAAAACCACTTAATGGCTAAACATAACATCAAGAGTCAGATGAAGTAACCAGGGTCAGATCTCAAGCACTAGTTCTAGTTGTTGCTAGAGGTTTTGGATCACATTAGAGATGGATTTATAGGTGAGCAGGCCGAGCATCCAAAGTAGCAAGACAAGAGCGTTGATGACATTTCACATGTTTGATTTCATTTAGGGAGGAGATTACGGCATTGTGATATTTGTGTTTCTCCTTCAAGACCCTACGTAAGAATGTCTTCATCTGCCAATATACGGTAAAGGAGTTCAAGTATTAGCTCCATCTTTCCCTGGTGTGTCCAGGGTCAAGAACTCAATTGGCTACCTCAGCTTGAATTTTTGAGTTTGAGTAAGCTTTTCGATCACTAGTGGTCAAGGCTTCAAATTGACGGATTTATTCTTGAATTCCTATAGGAATGGTGGAGTGAAAAATGGTTGTGACATCTTAAGCGTAGTCTTGGGCTCGTAGTCGTCCCTGAGGGCCTCTAGTACCAAACCCCCAGCGGTAGCACATTCATTTTCGAGGCATGTTGCATCAGATTACTAAGGCCAAGATAGAATTTTCATCCAAAGCACCCAAAAACCAAAGGGTTTGAAGATGAAAAACAAAATAAAACTAAAATCCAAGGAAGCACAAATTTCCAAGGAGATCTATGACGGATCCTAATGAAATATGTGTGGAGAGGAAAATAAAACACTATAGGCAAGGCCCAACAACCACCAAGAAAAAACAACATCAAAAACAATACTCACCCTCGTTGTGCTCTGAGCACTACATGTCAGCACCCAGCAAATAGAACGAAAACTTGTCAAGAAGTTTCCAAAACTAAAGGTATTGGGCATAGAGAAAATTACCCAATGATGACCAACCCACTAGGATTGAACCTACGTTGTCATAAGAGCTAGTTGAAAGTTGTCGTCTCCTACTCCTATAATGGTTGTCATCACGGTTGTCATCAACACCCTGAGTGGTACTTCCATTGTGTTCCTTTGTCTCTTCCCCTCGTTGTTTCTCAACATCTAATGTATGAGATGGATAACCACAGACCCAGAAGCTATGCCTCCCAAAATTTTGGTGCCTATTGAGCCATGGTCGAGGAAAAAATTCATCCCCCACACCAAAGAGGACCCCATGGTTTTCCACATAACCTTGAGACTTCACAATCAGATACGAGCCCCTCACTATATGTTTCCCAAAGGAATTGTCCCACATATGATGGAGGTATATCATGAACATAGTTGAAAAAAAAAAAAGAGCAAGGTTTGTCTTCCCAAAGGGCTCGATTGGAGAGTAGCATGTCATGAGATTGAAAGGTGGTAATAATTGTTTGCATGTGTGTTGCATGGGATGGATTGGCCGTGCCACCCACCACCTCCCCTCCCCTCCCCTCCCTCTCCATTGTGCCAAATTCCAACAACCCCAATCAACGAGTTTTTTTTTAATCAATATTTTTATAATTTTTAAAATTAATATTATACAATTACTTTGTAAATTTATTTAAATATATAATATTTTTAAAAATTTATTTAAATTTATTTTGTTTTTAATTTTTATACATTACTTATTTTAGTGTTTTAGTAGTTTAATTTTTTTAATTTATTGTTATTAATTTCATTTCCAAATTTTTAAAGGAAAATGTTTTTAACATTTGTTTTCAATTTTGTATTTTAATGTTTTTTCTCCTTTAAAAACAAATTTGCTTTTTCTCCTAATTCCTTTTTTTAATTAATTTTTTCAATATTTTTTAAAATAAAAAGGTGATTTTTTTAGATTGATTTTTCCAAAAAAAAAATATTTACAGTGCTTTCTCAATATTTTTAATGTAAATTATCAAAAAATAAATAATTAATAATTAAACACATTACTTATTTTAATTTTTTATTAGCTTAATTTTTTAAAAAAAATTTAATTTATTGTTATTATGTGTATACAAACTTTTCGTAAAATTCACATGTATTAAAATTTTGTTGACGTGTTTGGTTCATCATCGGGACAAGATATTATTATTATTAATTTCATTTCCAAATTTTTAAAGGCAATTTTTTTTAACATTTGTTTTCAATTTTGTATTTTGATATTTTTTCTCCTCTAAAATAAAATTTGCTTTTTCTCCTCCTTTTTTTTTAAATATTTTTTAAAATAATAATTAAAAATTAAAAAATAAAATAAAATTTTAAAAAAAAGGTGATTTTTTTAAATTGATTTTTCAAAAAAAAAAATATTTACAGTGATTTCTCATTTTTTTTAATGTAAATTATCAAAAAATAAATGATTAATAATTAAACAAAAAGTATGTAATGTCATTTAATAGATTTTTTTTCAATGGTACAAATGGTGAATGCCCTAATGTCAACTAATTGGTAATTTTAACCCCTAAAATAAAATAAAAGTTAAAAAATTTGAAAAAAATTGAGGAGCATTTTAAAACAAGCATTTAACCCAACGAAAAAAGATGATGTTGCATCATCATTTTTGTATTTCAATGTTTTTTTTTCATGTCTTTCATAATCATGGTATTTGGTATTTAATGCCATGATTGAAAAATGCTTGAATTTTAACCATGAAATTGAAATAATAATAATAATAAAGTGATGTTGGATCACCACTTTTGCATTTCAGCGTGGTTTTTCATGTCTTTCGTAATCATGATATTTGATTTTTAATGTCAAGTTGAAAATTGTTGGAATATTAACCCTAAAATGAAAATAAGGGAAAAAAGATTGAATTTTAACCGTGAAATTAAAAATAAATAATAAAAATAATAATAATAAAAATGTTGGATCAACACTTTTGCATTTCAGTGTGGTTTTTCAAGTCTTTCATAATCATGATAGTTGATTTTTGATGTTAAGTTGAAATTATTGGAATCTTAACCCTGAAATGAAAAAACAGGGCAATGTTACATCACCATTTTTCAAAATCAGCATGAAAATCATGATCTGATGCAACCTCCAAAGAAATAATAACTCACTAAAGTTCTCATTAAATTTGTAACATTGTTTATATTTGAGTTGCATAGTTGAAGATTGATCGTTTTGGGCCCCTTGTAAATTTTTTGCATAAAATTCCAGTAAGCCTAGTGTGGAGGTGTTGAGTCCCTTGTCCCTACTACCATTGTTGACATATAAGAAAATAAGCCCCTATAGATATCCCTTGGTTCCATTGCCTTCGTTGGACAAGCATTAATCTCCTCTTCCTTATATCAACCTTGTATTTCCTAAAAGTAACAAAACATTGTTTTACTAAAGCTACTCTTATATCACCTTGCATATCATTGGTTTGCTTTAGTAATCTTATTATAAATACCACCTTGAACCAAAGGAGACTCAATCTAAAGTGAAGATGATAAATTACTTAGGTGACAATGGTGACCATCCTAGTAGTTTCCTCATGTGTTGTACCTTGTGGATTAGGGACTTTGTCATCAAGTATAAGTTGGGAGGTAACAAGCCCTATTTATATGCATTCAATGGTTTCACATGGACATCACCAAGCTTGACACAAATACTCCCAAATTAGCAGAGACCAAAGAGTCCACCACATCCATGTAATATACCTAGGGGGTAATATGGGGTACCTATAGAGGTACCCAATGAATTAATAATAGATATGTGTTTATATATTGTTATGTATAGAGGCCATTTCCAATAAATAAGGCCCATGTAATATGTAAACACAATGAACGTAACAAGTCTTACTAGAAGGTCCCTAGGTACCCAAATCATCCCCCTAGTTATATGACAATCCATGTCTAAACATTTTCACAAATGAAAACTCTTAGCCATGTGTGATTCCCTCACCAATTGTACTTACCATCACCCATATTGCCTTCAACCAATAGTATACACAGACTGGTTTGAACACAATAATTCCTAAGGCTACTCACATCATAAAGAAACACCCTGTAAACATGGATATCCATTCAAAAGAAATAGCTTCAAATGACCAAGCACTCAGATGCATTAATAATGAAGCAAATACTATGCTTTGGAGATTGGATAAACACTACACTTTACAATGAAGTCAACGATTACCTTTATTTGTAATTTCCCACAAGTTGTTTGTTAGGAGAAAAATTGTGCTCAAACAGAGGAACAGTTACATTAGTAGTACTATCAAAAATTATATCTGAGCAACAAGTGTCATTGTAGTCCATCATCCATTAGGGTCTTCAATAGAAAAGGAAACGAAGCAAAAACTATAAGAGGGATCTCCCTACAAGACTACTACATATTTTGTACCAAAGGTCTTGCACATGATTGCCCATAAGGGGAATAATTAGGAAATTGTTTTAGCATAAGGAATAAGAGACCTGCGAAACCACTGCATAAGAAAATACATGTCCTAACACAATACAATCTCAACTCCTAACATAGTTACTGGATATTATGTTGGCACCCAAGACTACAAACTATAATGTTTCCTTGGTGTTGTTATAAACCTTCAAGGTTGTGGTGGTGTGCTTGTGAGACATCCACCCTCTCCTTCTAATGTATAGAAAAATTTATGTTGGTCTTTTGTAGCTGGCACATTCATTCATATGAATGAGATATACAGTGAAATTTACTTATGAGTTGTTTGTAGTTTGCTTAAGTAGCCTAGATTATGTAGTGTTTTCATTATTCAATGCAGGGTTGCGGGGGAGCCCCCCCCCCCCCCCCGAACTCGCTCCTAGAGCGTGCTTCGCTCAAGAGCGGTTTGGGAGCAACATCGAGAGCGCGCTCCCTTAAAAAAAATTGCTCCTGGTTTTTCGGGAGCGAACAAGGGAGCGGCCACTGTCTAACTGCTCTCATTTGCTCCCCATGGGCGAAAAAGGCATGGTTGCGCAAGGGAGATTTTGGAGGGAAGAAAGGAGAAAAAGAAATAAAAGGCCCTCCTCTCCTCCCATAATTCACCATTTGCATATGAGAGAGAAAGGATAGGGCTTTTGAAATTGGAGAAAGAGTTGAGGAAGATTGAGAGGGTTGCTTGGGAGCTTGAGGAGCTTGCAAGGGAGATTGGAGCTTTGGATTGAAGGCCAAAGAGGTAGGATCTAGACTCTAATCTAGAATTTGTGTCTTTTATATGTTAATTTTTAAATGAAAATGTTGTCTTCTCTCTTTCAAGTTTCCCATTCCCATTTCTCCATTTTATTGCAGGCAAGAAACTATAACTCCACCAAAGTTCAAAGAATCAAAAGTTCAAACATCATGGCTATATGGATATATGGCTTGGCATTCTCTTGATGTTAGTTCTTTTTTTTTATTATGGTCTTGGAGAGTAGAATGAGGAGGGTTGATGAAGAGAATGAAGAAGTAGGTAGTGGTGGATTTGAAAATCCTGGAGAGGAGTACCTTGGTGAGGAGGAGGAGGAGGAGATGATGATGAGAGCAAAAAAAATAAATTAGACCAAACCCCAATGTGGAAATATGTTTATATTCTTGGACGATGGAAAGGGGGTAGAACCACTAAATTTACATGCCTCCATTGCAAAAAGGCGTACAAAATTTCATACACCCATTCCAGAAATCATCTTTGTGGGAAAATTCCATGGGATGGAAATAAACAAATAGGAATCAAAACTTGTGGAAGTGTGTCACAACATCAAAGAGAAAAATACATAAGTGAAGAGGAGGAAGCCCAATACAAATCTAAAAGATCAAAGGGTGACTTTGAACATGACACCACTAGCCCACAATCACATAGACTAAGAACTCCATCAGCATCCTCCCAAGGTAGTGGATATGGAGGCATGGGAACAAACACCCCTTTAAGGTGTAGAACCATATCATATTTCCTTGAAGAATGGTGTAGGAATGATATGGTATTTATAAATTTATTGGTTTCTCGATGCATGTGGGATATCATTCAATGTTCTTCGATCACCTTATTGACATGAAATCGTTTATGCAATTAATTATTCCCCCAAAGGATACAAGAGCCCTCGGTATGACAAAGCTAGAACCATCAGACTTAATCATGAAAAACAAAAATAGGACATGATTTGGGTAAAATGACAAGTTCTTGGAATGATCATGGGCTATCCATTGTATCTAATGGCTGGAAAAATGTAAAAAGAAAACCATTGATAAGTGTACTTGTTGTGTCTACTAGTGGTGCAGTATTCCTTTCAGTATATGATTACTCAGAAAAGTTCAAGACTATCATCAACATTGCAGAACCATTACTTAAAACATTTGAAATAATTGGGTCATACAATGTCACCCAAGTCATCAATGATAATGCTTATGATTGTAAGGTAGTGGGAGCAATTATTGAGGATAGATACCCCAACATATTTTGGTCTGGGTGTTTGGTTCACACAATGAACCTTTTGATGCATGATATTATTAAAAACAAACACCCTCAATACAAATGGATTGGATATTTCTACAAGAGAGGCATGAGAATGATAAAATTTATTACCAATCGTGGCAATACCCATGGGATTTTCCGTAGTCACTCAAGTTTGGCAATGTTGAAGATTATGAAGACTAGATTTGCTAGTTATTACCTCACCTTCAGACACCTTTTGAAGGTAAGAGAATCATTAGCTAGCATGGTATCAAGTCAACAGTGGCAAGTATTAAAGGACAGGGCTCCAACCACAATTGATAAGCAATGTTTTGAAGAGGTGGAGAACATCGCTCTTGATGGTCTATTTTGGGCACACGTGAGGAAAGTTTTGCAATTCACCAAGCCCATTTATAACATAATTCGTATTACAAATACAGATGTACCAGGGATTAGGGAGGTGTATGAGCAAATGGATAACATGTTGGGGAAAATAAAAGATGTTGTTGAGGAAAAAGATCCCAACTTGTATGATATTACTCAAAAATTTGTTTGTGTCGATGGGATAAACTTAATGTTCCACTACATGCCTTGGCGTGTATCCTTACGCCAAAATAATACTCTCCATCTTGGTTGGGAAACCCTGCACCTGGGGGTGGGGTTAGGGCCAAACCCCATACAGATCCAAAGGTGCATAATGGGTATATGACAGCATTAGACAAGCTAGTCCTTAACAGGGAGGAGTGTGCTAGATTGTGCCTTGAATTAGGCAGATACTTCACCAGTGTTGGAGTATTTGATTCTTTACATGCAATGGAAGATAGGGATAACTTTGATGCTATCACATGGTGGGACGTGTATAGCGGCTAGGGACTTCTTCCAAAATTGGAAAAAAGAAGTTATTTCACAGGTTGTAAATACTTCTTCTGCAAAGAGGTGTTGGAGCCCCTATAACTTCATCCATAATGTGAGAAGAAACAAACTCAATGAAAACCAAGCAAAAATTTTGGTTTATGTGCACTACAACTTGAGATTGTTGAGTCATTATTGTGTGTGGGCTCGAGATGATACATCATATACAACTTGAGACAACAACCTAGAGGAAGATAATTTGAGGATGGTGCTCTACATCTAGAAGAATTGGAAACATAACTTTTGAAAGATGATGAAAAAGAAACAACAACCATGCCACCCCCATCATCCAATTGAAGTGCTTGAGCTGAAACATCTTTGCCTTTGTTGCTGCCACCTCCATCTACATCTACATCCTCACGTGGAGGTCATGTGCCTTCTGGTTCTAGTCATCCGACTATGCGAGAGGAGACTCCCAGTAGACCACCATGACCTTCTCATAAATTAGATGTTTCTCGTGGTGGAAAGGGGCCCAAGCATTAGAAATAGATAATAGATTTACTTGTCTTTTCTAGTTTCTAGTATTTTTTTATAATTGTTGACTCTTTCACATTTATTCTGACATTTTTTGTAAACAATATATGACAATTTTTTGAAGTTTGAAGTTGGCAATTAGAACTCATTGGTAATGAACTATGAATATGATGTTTCGTGAAAGTTGAAAGTTGAAACATTTCATTTCATGTCAAAAATTATTTGTTATCATTTGGTTACTTGGTAATGGTAATGGTTACAAGTACAAAACTACAAGTTACAACTTCGGTTATCAATGATGATAAATGTTATATATTGAATTTTGAAAGCTTGAAACTTTAAGATTGATGAGTCATGAGACTTGATATGTTGTATGTTATTAACTTGTGGATGTGGTTGATGAAGATTATAACTTCTAGATAATTGATGTTATATGGTTCAATCCATGTTTTTATGTTTTTTATATCTAATTCATCATTCTACATGCTTTTGTTGACATATATGCATCAAAATATATAAAAATCTGCTCTTGATTCACTCCTAAACTGAGAGCTTTTGAAAATGTCGCTCCCACTCCCAAGTAACATTGGTTCAATGTTCATCAATGTTGGCCATTGTGCCATGTGAATGGGCCAAGTCAAAATTTGTATGAAATATTTATGGATCCAACTATTGTTGAGAAATCTAGGGCAATGATATTAGGTGATTTCTCTTCTATTAGTAGCTGCTTGTGAGTGTGTTTACTTCTTTAGATTAGGATCTTCTTTTACTTAGGTTATTAGTGTTCTGCTATATCAAACAGCTACCAATGCAAAAACAACAATGTAAACTTTGAAACAGGAACGAAAACGAGTACCCTCTTTTTTTAAGTAGCAAAAAATCATCTGATTTTGAAAAGTGTTGATTCAAAATACTCTTAATTTTTTTTAGCATGTTTTTTACACATTAAATTTTCTACTGTACCAAGTATAAACATTATTTTTAAAATGCTAGTGATTTTTATGTTGATTTTGAAAAGTGTCGATGCCAGCATCATCCGTTTTTTTTAGAAAACTTATTTTTTACTTCAAATTTTCTAATGTATTTAACGTTAATAATTATTTTCTAAATTTAACAAATTTTTAAGTGTTTTTCAAGTTTTTTTTTTCGTTTCATTTTTTTGTAGTGAGATATTTGATTTTTTGGATTGTTAAAAAAATAAAAAATAAAATAAAATTTTAAAGTTTCGATCTTCTATCTAATTATATATTGTTAAATAATATTTTATTTCCTATGAAATACTTGTCACTAAAAAAACAAAAAAAATTAACAATTTACATAAAAATACACATTGTGAATATAGATATAACTGAAAAAATACACAATTTGAGTCTTTTTGCTAAAAATGACATGTCAAATAAACCATTTTTATAGAAAAAAATTAACCAAAGTAAGTATAAAAATAGCAATTTTTATGAATTTATGTCAAATATTAATAATAATAACATTTTTTTCCAAAAATTAAATGATTCACATAAAGAATGAACTGAAAATCACATTATACAAATTTTTAATTTTTAATTTTTTAATGTTTTTTTTTCTTATCTTAAAACACGAAGTGAAAATCACATAATTTTATTAAAAATAAAAATAAAAACAAAATCATAAAAAAACAAAAAAAAATCATAAAAAATAAAAGAGAAATAACAGTTGGGTTGCCCGAGGGCAGCTGTCGTGGGCCATCCAAGCTTTGTCGGCGCACGATGGTCGCCCCTCGAGCCACCCGATGGGGCTTGTTTGAGCCGATTCTGAGAATCGGCTCCGGCGAGCCCCTCCGAGTTGCCCAAGGGCAGCCACCGTAGGCTGGCACAATTGGCCAAGCTCCGCCGGCCCACGAAGGTCGCCCCTCGGGCCACCCAGCTCGGTGGGGCAGATCCGATTCTGAAAATCGGGTTTGCCCGACCGGGGGGGAATCTGATTCTGAGAATCAGGTTTTCCCCGCCAGGGGGGGCAAATCTGATTCTGAGAATTGGGTTCGCTGGCCGGCAGGGCAAATCTTATTCTCATAATCGTATTTTCCCGGCAGGGCGGGCAAATCTGATTCTCAGAATCGGATTTTCCCAGCTGGGTGGGAAAATTTGATTCTCATAATCGGATTAAGAGTTCATATCAGAATTTCAACCACATTGGTGGATGCAAAGTGGCTGCACCATTTCCGAAAACTGGTTATAATAAACATTTGGAGCATTATTGAGTATTGTTTTTGCCACCTAAAGTTTTTGTGAGCTCTGTTACCTTTTGTGCATAATTTCCCAGAAAAGAGTAGATATTTGGGTTCCTCTCACCAAGCTACCCAATTTCAAAAAACAAAAATCAACTAAAACGAAGTATCGGAAGCAAAGTTATCATTGATTTAAGATTGATAGTTCTTTCAGGTTGAGAAAATCTGATTCTAAGAATCGGATTTGCTCGCGCGGCCTGCAAATCTGATTCTCAGAATCGGATTTTCCCCGCCAACATAATCGAATTTGCCCCGCCGGCCAAACAAATCCGATTATGAGAATCGAAGAATCGGATTTACCCGGTCGACAGGGAAAATCCGATTCTGAGAATCGGATTTGCCTCGTCGGCCTGCAAATCCAATTCTGAGAATTGGATTTGCTTAACCTGGAAAAACTACCAATCTTAAATCAACGATAACTTTGCTTCCGGGACTCCGTTTAAGCTTCTTCTTCTTCTTTTTTTAATTGGGTAGTTCGGTGAGAGGAACTCAAATATCTACTATTTTCTAGAAAATTCTGCACAAAAGGTAACAGATCTCACAAAAACTTCAGGTGGCACAAAAAAAAAAACACTCAATAATGCTCCAAATGTTTATTATAACCAGTTTTCGAAAATGGCACAGCCACTCTTCATCCACCTATGCGGCTAAAATTTTGATCTGAACCCTCAGTCTGCCAATTCTAATCTGAGAATCGAATTTTCCCCACCGGCCTACAAATCCAATTCTGAGAATCGAATTTGCCCGCCTGGCCGAGAAAATCCGATTCTGAGAATCGGATTTTCCGCCTGACCGAGAAAATTTGATTCCGAGAATCGGATTTGCCCACCTGGCTGGGAAAATTTGATTCTGAGAATCGGATTTGCCCGCCCGACCGGGAAAATCCGATTCTTAGAATCGGATTTGCCCAGCCGGCCGACAAACTCGATTCTCAGAATCAGATTTGCCCCCTGACGAGGAAAACCTGATTCTCAAAATCAGAGTTTCCCCGCCGACCGGGCAAACCCGATTCTTAGAATCAGATCTGCCCTATCGACCTGTCAATCTGATTCTGAGAATCAGATCTGCCCTATCGAACTGTCAATCTGATTCTGAGAATCAGATTTGCCTAAACGTTTGAGGGCCACAAATTTTTTTATTTTTTATATAATTGTTGTTAATATTTTTAAACTTTTAATTTGTTTTTAAGTTTTTTTTTTTAATTTTTTTAATGTTTTATTAAGTTATTTTAAATTGTTTTTAAATTTTAATTATATTTGTGTTCATTTTTTATTTTTTAATGTTTTTTTAGTTATTTTCATTGTGATTATTTTTTTAATTTGTTTTCGGTTTTTTTTTTATGTTTTTTTTAGATATTTTTTTTTTTAGTTTTATTTTTTTCAATGTTTTTATTTTTAATTTTTTCAATATTTTTTTTAATTTTATTCTAAGAATAAGCTCTAGCCAATCCTACCGAGTGGTCGTCGTGGGCCAGCAACGTTGGCCAAGCTCCGTCGACCGCCCCTCAAGCCACCCAACGAGACTCAAAGCTGATTCTGAGAATCAGTTGCCCCCCTAGCTGAGTCTGCGGATTGTCTTTCAGCCCATGGGTGGGCTCAACCTGATTCCGAGAATCGGGTTGAGCCCACTCAAAGGTTTGAGGACCACAATTTTTTTTAATTTTTGATATATTTGTTATTAATTTGTTATTAATTTTTTTTAATTTTAATTATATGTGTTCATTTTTTTATTTTTTATTTTTTTATGTTTTTTTAGTAATTTTAATTGTGATTATTTTTTTAATTTGTTCTAGGTTTTTTTTTTCATTTATTTAAAAATATATATATATATATATATATAATTGTTTTTTATTTTTCATTGTCTAAAATTTTTATTTTGAATTTTGAACTTTATCTTTACCTTTGTCTTTGTCTTTGTCTGTTAATTTTTTTTTTTTTTCTTTTTCTATTTTTATGTTTGATCTTTTTTCTAATATATATTTTTATTTACTTATTTTTTTTTAACTTCTTTTTTTCTTTTTTCTTTTTAATCTTGTTTTTATTTGTAAATTTTTGTTTTCATTTTTCTTTTGAAATTTTAAGTTTTTTGGAGTGATGATATTTTATCCTTTATATGGTATTTCAAAATGTTGACAATTTGTCCTTAAAAAAAAAAGCTATTCCAGCGTCTTCACTTTTCGTTTTGAAGGTGTTTTTGGCACACAAAAATTGGTTTACACTGCCATTTTTTAAACATGTTGAAAATTTACCTCTAAAATAAAATTGTTATTCCAACATCGCCACTTTTCGTTTACGAGCTGTTTTTTCATGTTTTTTGGGGTTTTTTGGTTAGAGTTCCCGTTTTGAGTTTATAGTTCTCGTTTCATAGTTTACGTTGTTAAACCATAAAGAGAGACACAAAATATAGGTTGTTAAACCTCACTCTTTGAGAGGAAAACCCGCACAAATTCTTCTTATAGAGATTCCAACTAACGAATACCAAGACCAAGACCCTTGACCTATTTGCCCTTCCAAGACCAAGACACAAAAGCTCCTTGATAAAATTCTTCTTCCTCTTTCTTGGCCACCCTTTAGAATTTGGTTTCCTCTTCACTACTTCAGAATTGTTCATTACTTCAGCATCCTTGAGGACCTTAGAGGATTGTACTGATGTCCTTATTTTGCCCTTACCTTCTTACATTTACACTGCTTTGTTGCCCCTGCACTACTTATTGTAATGCTACCTTACCTCACACTTAATTTTGCTTCACTTCACACTGCACCATTGCCTTATGCTTCAGACTACGCTTTGTATTGTTGTACCTCGCACTTTTATCTCACGAAAAATGTGTCTAATTGAAATTTGTACCTCACTGTACTTTTGTACCTCACACTGTTATGTTGTCCGAAATTTTGTGTCTAACTGAAATTCGGATGGCTCTATTTATAGTGGTTTTCCACTGAAATAAGCCGACATGACTATTAGGATATAATTAATTCAATTGAAGCTAAATTGAAGAGGGGTGTATTGTGCTTGTGTTGGAGGGCTACTTGAAAATCCTATTGACTCATACATAAGTGTAATATGCCCAAGAAGGGTCCTTCATACATGACATAGACTAAAATTGATTTTATGACCAATCCTAAGGTCTCACAATAGGAGTCGTAATAAAATAAAATTCCTTGCTCATGAAACCCATGAGACAAGCATAATAATAATTTTATTTTTCTTATTTTCACCAATTACATGCCATTATGAAGACCGAATCTAGTTACTTTTCAACACTCCCTCTTAACCACAGAGGAATTCATAATGGTACTTGGTCATTCTCAATCTGAAGAATTTCTCATAAGAAGAAACGAATTGGTAACCCATATGTATAGCATCATATCAACCAGCGTTGTCACATAGCAAGGCCTTGACTAATAGCTTTATCTCTCCACGAGATATGATCACAATGTTGGAGAGACCAATGATGTATAGACACCATCATCATTGTCTCTCTCAGAACATACCCCACCTAGGTTCTCAGGGTATGTTCCACTGAGACTATTCTTATCTTGGATTCCAAGTCCTCAACGACTACTCTTATCTTGGATGCCTTGATACATCCTCAAAGAGAATCGGATGCCATATGCTTACCGAATCCTCCATTATGTCTTCCCAAGTGAAGACAAGAATGATGTATCTATCACTCCCTCTTAATGAGGGAGGGCATATCTATTCCAATAAAGGAATGTACTCATTCCTACAAAAGGAATGTACCTAAACTCCCTCTTGGCTTAGGAATTTCCAAGTTTCTTCCAAGTAAGAAACTTGTTTCAAGGCTCCCTCTTAAATAGGGACCTAGACCAACTCCTTAGGTGGAGATGATGGGCCAACCAGTTGCTTGAAGAACTCCTCCTCACGATGTCATGAACTTATCTTCGTTATCTAAGAGTCTTCATGTTTGGGACTTCTACATAGGGCACCGACCATCCATCACTTTCATCCATAAGTCAACCATGTCATCATCGAAAAGTGATCCATTAGTCCATATCTGGCCTTTCTTTATGCCATGTTTCTTTCTTCATGCCATGTTTACTTAAAGATCTTTCATCCTACTACATGTGCATCGATGGTGGAAGACATCCATAGATCTTCCCTTGGCAGCCCTGCATAAGCCCATCCAGATATTTGTTCAAAAATAAATGACCATTAAAATCAACATTACCTTTGTGATGGCCTTTCATCATGACATCTTCTAGTTTGCATCAGGATCTTGCATACATATCGACACATCTCCCAAAGATATGTATTTTCAAGGGTCTCTTTCTTTTTTAGAGTCTGTCAGAGTCTTCATATCTTTCATGAAGATATCTAGTCAAATCTTCTTGATTTTTTGAATGTTGATTGCCTTTACCATTGTTTCATATCCCACGATCTCTTCCTTCCTTTTGTCGTACATCTCATTCCTAGGAGCTTCCATTCAGAGTTCCTCAATTGTTGTCAACCACCTCATACTTCATATGAGGACATATTATGTTGATTTCATCTAGTAAATGTGTGACCTATGCATTCCTGCATTCCTTTGAGGGAGGAGATCCTTTCTTTTGATCATACTCTCAAGATAGAGCATTGATCCATGTTAGCTAAACCATATGACATGACTTCCACAATATCAAAAGTAATCATACATCCTTTATTTTTTTCTATGGGTCATCCAGACTACTTGCAACAGCGTCCTTGATTGAAAGAGTTTCAATTCCTTGATCTACTTCACTTTTATGTCATCATACCATCATCCCATGAATTCCACAAGATGGGATTTCTTGATGAAACACTTGCTTTTCCTCATGATCGATGAACCTTTCAATGAAGATTCCATTAGAGAATCTTTAGGATCTTAAGTATCCCTATCAACGGATGTTTCCTTTTGACAGATGTATGATGGACCTAGTATTAGATAACCTTGCCACTTATGTTCCCAATGAGATTTCCAAGAACTATATCCTAGACTTCATAGATTCTAACCATCTTTGATGATGTCCCGAGATCTTGCTTCAATGCTTCTATGATGCCTTGATGCATCCCATTTAGTGAATCATGACAGACATATATTACAACAGAAGACTTAGGAATATGAAAAGAGCTTGAACGAGGAAGACTATCTCAGTAATAGAGATCTCTTACTTCCTCTTTCTTGGACTTATTTTCAGCTTCCTCTACTTCTATGGCGATATGGACTTCTTATCTTCCTCTTTTGTTGTCCTTGATCTTAGGACAATCCCTTTTGTAGTGTCCATATTCTTGACACCCATAGCATTGAATTTTAGCTATGTTCTTTTTCTTTTTCTAAGGACCAAACTTTCCAAATTGTCCCTTTCTTCTTGTTATTGCAGCATAAGCTTGATTTTGCTCACCTGCTCCCTCATCAGATTTAGCTTTTTGTCTAGATTCTTCAATCTTGCATACTGACCATAGATCCTAGAATGGAGTAACTTCTTTCTTCCCATAAATACTTGAAGTAAAGTTACCCCACTCCTTCGATAGTGCGTTTAATACCACAATAGTCATTTCACTATCAGACATGACTTCTCCTAGTTCTTGTAGTTGATCCTGGATCTTATATATCCTCATAAAGTATGAGGTTATTCCATCTTCCCTAGACATCTTCAATTTGTAGAGTTCTTGCCTTAATGATATGACTTCTCCAGCAGTGCTTACGGAATATAACTCTACCAATTTGTCATAGATTTCTTTTGTAGTTGCAAGTTTAGATGCATATGGGATGAGGGGATCCTTGATGGATTCTATGAGAATCCTTTGCGCTGTAACTTCCCCATTCATATACTTGGCAAAGAGCTTGAGCATCTTCGTCTCCTGGTTTTGTGATAGATCCTTTGACATGATCCATGACCTCATTTTCAATGAGATTAAGATCTGTCATTTTCTTCCACGCAAGATAGTTTGAAGCTCCAACCAATTTGTTGCTCTCCTTGCAAAAAGACATTTTGACGGATTCAGATAAGGTCATATAGTTACTTGATAGGATGCTCCTTTCTCCTTGCAGCTTCCTTGATGTTGATGATGATATAGACATTAGAAAACCTCTCTTTGTTGAAGATATTTTTCTTCAATAATGATCCTTGATCTCACAAAGAGGGAGACCCCTTTTGATGGTGAAGTCTTGTTGATGAAGATCAGTGATGACTTCTTGATGATGTCTTGTTTCAACGAAAGACAGTCTTGATGACACCGCCTTTTGATCTAGCTTACTTTGGATCAATAGTCTTCAAAACACTTTAACTTGATTTGTAGATCTCTTCAATTTGAGTAGATGTAGGGTTTTGGTCTTCTTGTCTTGATGATGTCCCAATACTTCTGTTTAGACTTCTTTTGAGCTAGGGTTATGATGCTTCCTTTGACTTCAAGATGATCTTTGCTTTGTTGCCTTCCTTGAAATTTGATCCCTGGGTGTGTCTCTTGATAAGATGCCTTTCCTTGACTTAGTAACCGTTCTGATACCATGTTGAGAAATTTAGGGCAATTATATCATGTGATTTCTCTTCTATTAGTAACTGCTTGTGAGTGCTTTTACTTCTTTAGATTAGGATCTTTTTTTCCTTAGGTTAATAGTGTTCTGCTTCATCAAACAGCTAGAAATGCACAAACCATAAACAGACATGAGACACAAAATATAAGTTGTCAGCCAGGGCTAAAACCTCTCACTCTTTGAGAGCAAAACCCGCACAAATTCTTCTTATAGAGATTCCAACTGAAAAATACCAAAACCAAGACCCTTGATCTATTTGCCCTTGCAAGACCAAGAAACAAAACCTCCTTGATAAGATTCTTCTTGATTTTCTTCCTCTTCCTTGGCTACCCTTTAGAATTTGGTTTCCTCTTCACTGCTTCAGAACTGTTCCTTACTTCGGCTTCCTTGAGGAAGTTAGACGACTATACTACTGTCCTTACTGCTGCCCTTACCTTCTTACCTTTGCACTGCTCTGCTGCCCCTGCACTACTTACTATACTGCTACCTTACCTCGCACTGTACTGTTGCTTCACTTCGCACTGCATTGCTGCCTTATCTCACACTGTACTGCTGCCTTAAGCTTCAGACTACGCATTGTACTGTTGTACCTCGCACTTCTATCTCTCGGAAAATCTGTGTCTAACTGAAATTTGTACCTTGCACTGTACTGTTGTACTGTTGTCCTTAATGCTGCCCTTACCTTCTTACCTTTGCACTGCTCTGCTGCCCCTGCACTACTTACTATACCGCTACCTTACCTCACACTGTACTGCTGCTTCACTTCACACTGCACTGCTGCCTTATCTCACACTGTATTGCTGCCTTAAGCTTCAGACTACGCATTGTATTGTTGTACCTCGCACTTCTATCTCTCGGAAAATCTGTCTAACTGAAATCTGTACCTCGCACTGTTCTGCTGTCCGAAATTTTGTGCCTAACTGAAATTCGGATGGCTCTATTTATAGTGGTTTGCCACTGAAATAAGCCGACCTGGAGAAGGTAAGCCGACATGACTGTTAGGATGAGATCATTAATTCGTTTGAAGCCGACTTGAAAAGGGATGTATTGTACTTGTCTTGGAGGGCTACTTGACAATCCTATTGACTCATACATAAGTGTAATATGCCCAAGAAGGGTCCTTCATACATGACATAGACTCAAATTGATTTTATGACCAATCCTAAGGATTCACAATGGGAGTCATTCTAAAATAAAATTCCTTGCTCATGAAACCCATGAGACAAGCATAATAATAATTTTATTTTTCTTATTTTCATCAATTACATAAAATCACAATTACATGTCATTATGAAGACCGAACCTAGTTACTTTTCAACAACTATTGATGCAGTCAAGTCATTAAATGTGGCACTAAGGATTGCCTCATTCATTTTCCTAAAACTGATTCATTTTCCCATGTGATTAGATGTCCTATTACTGTTTTAGATGGAGTACTCTTGCCTTAGTATTCAAGGTACCAGAGCCACTTCCTTTAAAAAAAACACAACAACGTTTAATCCTGAATCCCTGAACTTCAATGTCCACTGACAGGAGTGTTATATTTTCCACTACTTGAGAAAGAACAAATCAAACTCATTGTGCATTTCCAGCCAGTTGGAGAAACAAGATAGTCTAGACTGAACTCCAGAGTACTCTCCACCTCTTACAAAACAGCATTCTAGAATCTAGAGACCAAGCTTAAGGCATTTTCCACCAGTTATGAACAACATCATAGAGACCAAAATCTTGTCTAGAAACATAGCCTCCTACAATCTTGAAGGTGTAAACCTTGTTTCTTAATCCACCAACTTGCACCTCTCTTTAGAACCTGCAGATGACAAGCTCGATTTCAAGAAGTTCATAGTCTACCACATCACATCATGATCCACTGTTCCACCTAGTAGCTTATGACAGTATACTCCAATTTCAAGCTTTCTGATGGGCCATCATCAAAAAAATCCTCTAGTCTCACAGTGCACAAAAAACAGATTTTCATGGATTCTTTCCAGATAGAAACAGCTGACATATCCATCCACAAATCCAGTATGAGAGATTTTTCACCCATCACAAACACATTAATAGCCTCTGCACAAACGAATGTTTTGGCCAAGAGTTACGAAGTCAATCAACCATCCAGAAGCAGTGTTTTAAAACTTGGACTCGGGTTCTGAAATGGTCGAGGGTCGGCTCCGACTCCGACTCAGTATCGACTTGGCCGGTTCGGTTTCAATAACTCGGCCTTTGTAAAAAATATATTAAATATTAATTTTTTTTATAAAAAAACATAATTTTAAAGATTTTCATTCATGTTTCCAAACACAAAGCATTACAATATAGACAAAAGACAACATATGATCAAAGTAGGCTCATAAATATATCCATTATATCAAAATTGCACCTAGTGCATTGTCCAATACATGATGATGATATAGAGATCAGAACAAAAAACATAACCAAGGAGGCTCTAAATGGTGTCTACAACAAAAAAACATGAATAGTCACTATTGTTAGACCTCTGATAAGGCAATATCCTCTGCCTCAAACTCTGAACCAAAGCGGGAAACCGCTCTCTCCTCCTCTGAATCAACATCCTCAACTAGAACTGTAGCACGTTGAGCCTGAGATAGACGAGTTATGCACCTTCGTCGTGGCAGACTAGAGGAAGTGCCTGCAGTTGCAACTGGAGGACTTGGGACTGGGCCTGCTACTAGTGGATCTGCATTGAGCAAAGGTTCTACCTATATATCGAAGTCTATCCCCACACCAATATCCTCATCAGAGTCAAACTCTGGTGGACAAGTCTCCACTACCCAATTTGATATTGGATCAATATCCTCCAACACAATGGGATCTGAATCAGGTCTTTTTTTCAGCAATTGGTTGCGTCTTAGTCGGAGGTTGTACTGGACATACACTAGATCATTTAACCGTTTTTGCTCCAAACGGTTTCTCTTCTTTGTGTGAATCCTCTAAAAAACAAACCAATTGCGCTCACACCCAGAAGCACTGCAAGTTTGACTCAAAATGTGGATTGCAAACCTCTGTAATTCAGGACAATGGCTACCAAATGCCTCCCACCATTGTGCTGCAAAAAATGAGTTTCAGTTAGCTCAAAAAATTATATCCAACTTTGAAATTATAAACAATAATACAACTAAGTTGCCGGAAACGCCAAGGCTGGCCCTCGAAAACTCGCATCCCCGTTTCCGAAACGGAAACCCGTACGAAACTCCTCGGAAACGGCAGTGATACGTATCCGACCCGTTTCAGAAATTTCAGAAACAGTTTTTTTGGAAATGTCTCGTTTCCTGGCCGTTTCTAAAAATCGGAAACGTATTTCATAAAATGAGAAACGTATTTGCTTTTTTTGAACGTATCAGGTCGGTTATATGGACAGTTGAGGTGTAGTGTGAATATTGAAAGCACAAATCCAATATTGGTATTACCACCTTCAAAAACTGTATTTTTCCATAGTATGTTTTTGCACATGGGGGAATTTGATCATGCCTCATTTGCCCCACTACAAAAACAAATGGATGGTTCCAGTCATCTTAACCAACAGGTTCTTTCACCTAAAATAGATTGTTTTCAGATCACAAGTATGCATCAAAAATGAGCCTTGAAGTTCTCAAATAACGAGTATGGATGAAATGCCTTGAAAACGTCTGTAAGAGCAAATACCAATGAGACACTATAAAGCGAAGGAGCAGGTGTTTGAACTTTAGGCCCTCAAAATCTCTTTACTATTTAGTGCAGGTCAATTTCAATTAAACGGACAGTTTTGGGGGAACAGTATATATTTTTGAGAATGTTTCAACTGATTACTGGGTTTAAATGTTGCCAAATAAATCCTGTGTTTCGCGGATAAATCTAACTGCATGTATTCATATTTATGTGAGTACATGTTAGTAGAATCCAAGATGCCTGAAAAGGAACAATTATGCGGAAATGCAGAGCAAATGTTTGCCCTCTCAAAAGCTCATTACAATTTAGTGCGGGTCAATTACAGTTAAATGGGCATTTTTGGGGGAACAGAATACATTTTTAAGAAAGCTTTAACTAGTTGTTACCGGGTTTAAATGTTGCCATATAAATCCTGAGTTTTGAGAATAAATCAAACTGCATATATTCATATTCATATTCAAGCGAGTACACAACCAGTAGAGCAGCGTGCAATGCAGCAATTTGCCAGTTAGATCTGAAGCATTCTTCCTAAGCAAGTTGTTTTACCCCTTTATACTTTTGGTTTTATCCTGTATTCTTTTACTGTAATAGAGCAAGGATTGAATGTTGCCTTCTTCACAAGCCTTCCTTGATTATGGAATCGGGATAGATCAACATATTGAATCGAGATATAAGAAATCAATAGAAAACACATATTGAAAAAAACTCTGCTCAAGATATAAAGGGCATTGATACAAATTGCATATACATACAAGCATCCTATCAGTAGATGGTGCTTGGTATGCTTTTTCCATTTGTGGACACAAAAACTGTCAAACACCCATTAAATTGTAATATACTCACCTATTTTTCCAGCCAATAAAATATCATACCAAAGTAATCCACCTGAATGCTGCTTTATTTCTATAACCTCACAAATTGCAAGTTCAAGCTATCATCATGACAGTTCAAGTTTAGCCCTTTAAACAAAAACTTGATGATAGCTTGAACTTGAATCATGATTCATGAATCATCATTTATGAATTTTCAATTTATAAATTATAACTTTATGCTGATTCCTAAATTGATGATGACAGATAGATGAATAACTTTATGGCATATGTTGATTCTTGAATTGATGATGATAGATAGATGATAAATCATAATTCATATATGATAATTGATGATAGATGATTAATCATTATGCATTTTTACTATTTAGATATAATCTAGATTCTCAAACTTCAAAGACGAATCATGAATGGCAATGTAAATTTAATATATATATATATATATATATATATATATATATATATGATGTGGCGTTTCCTGCCGTATCGTATCCAAATTTTTTGAAAATTTTCCGTATCCGTTTCAAACCCCGTATCCGTATCCATTCTCGTATCCGTTTTAGTGCAACTTAGTAATACAATTATACAAAATAATAAAATATGAATTTGAAAATTGAAATTCTTTGTTTACCTGGCTCGTCTGATTCCCTTGCAATCCTCGCAAGGTTCTTGCTAAGGGTACCTGTGGCTTGGCTGAACACAGTGATCTAATTGTATATCAGCAACTAGCCACTCTCTATGGGGATCATGCGATCAATGCAGTCAATCAATCCATCTCTAACCTCCCCAGTCAAAGCTCTTGCTTCCTGAGCTTTATAATGATACCCTGGGTTCATAAAATACCCAGCTACATGTATAGGGCGATGGAGTTGATTGTTCCATATTTGATCAATGATTGCCCAAATGGGTCCATACTTACCCACTCTGTCCTTGTATGCTGCCCTTATTTGCTCCTTTGCTTGATCCATAGCCTTATAAATGAAGCCATAGCCAATCTTTCCCCATCCACCAACAGCAACACCTTAACCAATGGCTCAGCAAGTTTCACAATCTTTGTTGCCTTTTTCCAAAATATTTCTTCATTAACTCTTTTTCACATCTTTTCCATCATGTTTGCGAGCCCACTAACATTCATTCCATTCATAACTGGAAAACAACTTTTGCAAGTTTCTATGTTGGGAAAGCATAGATTGCAATGTCAAAAAATGTGTTGCAAATCTAGTAATGGCAAACCTAATAATTTCCTTGCCCCCTGTGTGTTTCCTCATCAGGTTCAGAATCCATGAGTGATTGTAAATATATTTTGTGATGCTTTTGCCATGCTCTATAGTGTTCTTGATCCAATCTATTTTATCAATATCCTCAAGCATGAGGTCAATGCAATGTGCAGCATATGGAGTCCAAAAGATCGTTGGGTGTTTTCCCTCTAACAATCTACCAGCAAGAAACTAGTTAGAGGCATTATCTGTGATGATTTGAACAACATTTGCCACCCCCACCTCTTCAACAACCTCATCCAAAAGCTGAAACAACAAGTATCCATCTTTCACCCTATCAAATGCATCAATTGATCTTAGAAACATGGTTCCCCGTGGGCAAAAGACAAGAAAGTTTATGATGGTACAGTTCCTCATATCAGTCCATACAGCAGCATATATGGCATCAAACATAGGTTCATAATATGGTGAACGAGAAGCATTAAAGGGAATATTAGCATCATACCACCATCTAGCAATGTAATCACAAGTAGTTTCTCTCAATTCTTTTTTCCAATGCTGATCTAAAGTGGGTTGCACTTGACCTCTACTTGTAGGACTAGGACCATGTGCACTATCAGATGGAAAAGAGGGTGTGAAAAAACTTTTGATAGTACCCTTATTTCTGATTGCACCCTTACCCTTTTCAGAAATAGACTCCATAGAGGGAGGAACATAGCGAAAGGGGTTTGATGCATTAGTGCAAGGGATAGATGAAGAACCCTCATAATCAAAAGTTGGGTTGGCAGCCAACATTTGTTGTATATTTCTCTTCCTCCCAATTTCAGCCTCTATTTCTTTTTGCCTAGCTTTGTCTTCCTCAAACTTTTGAAATTGATCTCTCAACTCCTTCCTATTTCCCCAATTTCTTCTATTGGTGCTTCACATGGAGTGATTTGGCCTCTAAGACCAGCCAAATGTAGTTTCAGTATATGAATGCCCCCTCCACCCCCCTTAATTTTTCTCTTACACAATTTGCAATGTATTTGATCATCAACCATTTCAGCATATGCCCAAGCAACATCTTTCATTCTCGGGGCCATTTTGGATTTGAGTTTTTGACTTGGAAATGAAAGGTTTAAATCTGAAAATGAAAACAAAAAAAAAAAACTATTCATTCTATGTTCATTTCTTTCACAAAAAACTATGTTTTACATTTTCAGATTTGCAAAAAAAATAAAGCAAGCAAACGCAGATTTTAGAAGGGGAAAAAAAATACCTCTAGGCTCTAGCCTCCTCAATGCAGCTCCAACAAACCAACTCCTCAATGTTGCTCCAAAGCTTGCCCAATAAGCCCAATAAGCTCCTCACTGTTGCTCCAAAGCTTGCCCAATAAGCTCCTCACTGTTGCTCCAAAGTAGGGTAGGGAGTGGTTAGAAGTTTGCATAAAACCCTAACAGCAAAGAAAAACTTAATTTGAAATCCGATTTGGAGGCAAAACGGGGCCCGCAGCCGGCTTGGACTGGCTTGGCCGGTTTAGCTCGGGCTCGGGCGAGCCGGCCGAGTCGGTCACCGACTCAGCCGGTTCGGTCACAAACTGGCCTCCAGACCGGTTTTTCTACCAAATCAGTCTGGTCGGGGGTTTGGCTCGGTTGACTCGGCCGATTCCGATCCGGTCCGGCCGATTTTTAAAACTATGTCTAGAAGTGTATTTACTAGAGAGATTGGAATCTTTTTCTATGGAACTTTAAGGACTGCATTTTCAGCCTCTGCCACCAGCTAAACCCTCTTGTAGCAGAATCCTCATCCCACCATTGGTAAGATTGCAACAATACCAAAATAAGCCAGATACTCATTATAATGACGACCTTGATCTTGCATACCTAGTGACAGAGATCCTTCCGACAAGCCAGATCAATTTTCTTGCATACCTCTTTTTTGAAACCAAACCCTCCAGAAGACATCTGTAACACCAATACAAATTTAAGCTTTTACAAAATAATAAAGGTATTTGGATCAAACAAGATATAGCTGACCCATGTAGTAACTGTGTCATCCAAAGATAAAGGAGACCAGATAATTTGTATCACCTGTAATTGAAGGAATCATGACCATAAATAACTGCAGAAGTTTCACAATGTCTCATTTTTCTCCTAAAATTATGCAATGTAATTTTTTTTGCATAAAACTTAATTGCAAAACCTAATACTACTATTCTCTCAAGATGATAATGACTAACAAGTTTAGTTGTTCCTATTAAACTTTGCCGTGGGCTACAGACATTTATGTATTTGTGGGCAGTAAAATGCATCCATGACAATCTATTAGAAATTTACATATGACGTATAATAAAGAGTTTATGTGTACTTCATGTCAAAAAGCCTGATCATGATACAATCTAATATTCTAATCTTAAATCAACCATCAAAACTCATAACAAAGGATTTGATCTCCTTGATGGCCAATTGAGCTAAAGTTTTGACAGGATGACAAAACCAAATATTAACATGCAAAAACAGTCATGCCGGCTGTCTACAGTTAATTCCAAAGCAACTGAAATCATGTTTCATAACAAAGAGCATGTTTAAACCACTTGGATATCTGATGCATCATGTAACATACATTTCATTCAACAATGGAGGTTGCACTTCAGCACTGAACCGGAATACAATGTGTTGCAACCTTAAAAATTTGACAGTCATGCCGGCTGTCTACAGTTAATTCCAAAGCAAGCGAAATCATGTTTCATAACAAAGAACATGTTTGAAGTTTGAACCACTTGGATATCTGATGCATCATGTAACATACATTTCATTCAACAATGGAGGTTGCACTTCAGCACTGAACTGGAATACAATGTGTTACAACCTTAAAAATTTGAATTCGGGCATGGGAAGTTGATGCTCAAACAAACTGTTCAACTTCTCCTGTATAACTGTTCATCCTTCACATTGGCTTTAGCTTCATAGTAACCAGTTCAATTCATATGGTAACAGAAACACAATTTTCCCAAGGAATGTACCTGGTAAACAGGCAGCTTAACAAGCTGATCCAGCCCATGATCTTGTCTATATTTCTTTTCCTTTGCCTGATTTGCATCTGAGGTCAGCTTTTCTACATTGGCATTTGTCTTGCAATCGAGCCCGAGCATTCTCCAACTTATCTCATTGCACCTCAGGGTTGAGTTTAATTGACAAGATAATTATTAACTTGCAAAAGAGTCGAGCATTAATGCTCATTAAACAGCTCTTCTGGAAGATCATTTACTTGTATGTCAGGGAACAATTCTTCAAAATCCTGTTTAACTTTGTTTCTCAATAAAGGATAACGTAGAAGACCCTTCAGAATCACTCTATAAGGTAACACCAATGGTAGATCTGGCGATTGCCTCATTTCTTCATATAGATTTATAGCCTCCAGAGGTGACCCATGATCTAAGAATGCCCGTATAATATCGGCATATGTATGCTGATCTACATGTATATTCTCAGCCTTCATATCTTTCCAGACTTGCATTGCCTCTTCCCCCTTCTTCTTTCTGGCCAACGTAATAAGCATATCCTTGTACAAGAACATGTCTGGCTTGTACCAAATCTCTTTGCGAACAGCATCAAAGATCTGCCAAAACAAACTTTCACATCAATATTTAAAGCAACTAAGTCACAGTAGAAACCAATAAATACCCATACCAAAACCATGCAGCATAAGTCTGTTATGCTATGCCCCAGTGGTTACTAATGAGACCATGCCAAAAAAGGGGCTAAAATACTAAGGGCACATTCACATCAAGAATTCCATTGATCTAGCCCAAAATATTCATAACGATATGGGTTGGGTGAATAGTCCCATCATCCCTCACCCTTGTAGCATTGTCTATTTGATAGAAAAAATTTAGTTTCAAGATCTGAGGTTGGCAAGTGTGTATTATTTTTAACAGTAAATAGAAGGGAAAAGCATTCCTATATATATTCTGTACACAGTATGGGGTCAGCTTGTGTCAGATATTTCATGGGATTCTATAGGTTTGAGGTGTAATAAATACAGTTCCACATGCATTCGTTCCACAAAAATACATCATCAATGCCTGCCTATGAGCCTATATAAGCAGATGCAGAAAGACCCAACATCTCAAACAATAAGAGAAAAGCTTGAGTTCAAATCCCATGCGCGGACACACAGAAATCTCATTGACTAATTCAATATAATGATGGTGAAATCAGTTGTGTTAATATATTGAAATGCCTTTGTCCTATGCAAAGAAAGTAACAGATTCAAATTTAACTCCAACTCAGATAAAGAAATCCCATTGACCCAAGTGCAGATTTCTCAAAATGAGCTGGGCCATGTGCCTCTGATGAGATAACTACCAGTTCCACATACCATAGAGAAACTCTAGTAAAGAAATCCAATTGATTAATCAAGAGGTCCACAACACCATATGGCTAGGTGGATATAATCCTCTTTCCCTGTGACATGAACGGGAGTTGAAATTAGGTAGGCACCTTACAAAGTTACAACTAAAAGAAGCTCAAAATAAAATAAAATTAAAAAAAGTTATCAGGATCTTTGCTGGGTACATGCCTTTTCATGACAGTAAAGGCACCAGTTTAAATCAGTATAACACAGGTATGTGTACCCAACCCTCAGGTACACATTCCAGATGGCGACTCCAAACTGGGGGCACTGGGTACAGCCAACAAATACCCAGATGGGCTCCTTTTTTAAGGTAAGAAAATAAAATTATAAAGCCCCAAAACCTTTTTACTAATTTCCCACCCTTTTCTACATGGTCTCACCAACCCTCCAACAGTAAATAAATCCTAAACAAACACCACAAGGAATCACAATGATCATTTGCTAGTGCATCACTTTGCTGTTGATGGGCAGTAATTTAGTGTTGGGGAGGGGGTTGGTAGCTGAAAACTCATAACAGCAGCTGGTTTAGAGCATATTTTCATTGGATTCAACACTGAAAATTCATTGGTATGTATCATTATTCTTGTAGGAATCAAGTTGCATATTAGTCATTTATCAATGATCTTTTTGAATTTTTAAACTTCAAACATTAATAGTTCTTTGATATTTATATATTTAGCGCAAGGTTGCTTATGCCGTAAGGCCATGTAAATTTTCCACCCTAGGTGACTGCTGTCCTTATGTTCTCAATTAAATAAATCAATTGCAGAATTTTATTAACATAAAAATATAAATTCTCAACACTGCAACAAGCACACAATAGCTGGAAAACAGTAAATAGTGGAAGCATAAATTAATAGACACATGCATAGATGATTTATCCTTCCAAATAAGCCTTTCTTTCCTTAATCCAAGCTTACAAGGAAACCTCCACACACTTCTTAACCTAGCAGCTGTATGGTCTAATGTACAGTAGTGTACAGATCTGTATGGACCTGCTGTACGGCCACTGCTGTATAACCTTTATTCAACCTACTTGACTGCAGATCGATTCTCTTCTTCCTATTGCCTCAGGACAATCCTCTGGTTGCTTATCTGCCCAACTGTTCGACTATCCACAATACCTCTCTATCCTGTCTTATTTATGATTTTTTGAAACCCTAATTTGATTCTGAGATGTATCATTGAGATTAAGTCTAGTCTGTCATTAATGCATTAAATGCACTTTGTTAGACTCAACTGTAAAAAGTAAAATATTTCACTTTATCCAAAGTGAACTACAAAATAGAATTAGTGACCACATTTTCGAAGTGGTCACCAATGAAATATCTCCAACCACTTCCTACACATTCATACCGAAATCTATGCAAGAAGTTCCTACCCAAGCTACATTTCTTAAGACTCACTCTTAGTGAGGAAGGAATTCTGCACTAATCCAAGTCTATCTTTGAATGCTTCAAACTCTCCTTTCGTTGAGGCCTTGGTCAAAATATCAACTACATGCTAATCTATGCAGATATACTAGAGCTTCACTACTCCCTTCTAAATCATGTCTTGTATGAAGTGATAAATGATCTCTATGTGTTTCGACCTACTATGAAATATTGGATTCTCAAAGAGTTTGATACAACTTCTGTTCTCACAATAAATACCATGGGATCCAACTCTTAGTCAAATAATCCTGCAAGCATCTTGCGAATCCCGATGGCCTCACAATAGCAGTATTGATTGCCATGTATTGTGCCTCTACTAAGCTAAGTGCCACAAAAGTCTACTTCCTACTGAACCAGGATATCTTGATTGATACCAAGCTAAAACAACACCCTGAGGTGCCCTTTCTATCTATTGCACTACATGCCCAATCGTATAACCTTGCAAATTCAATTCACCATCTCGAAAATATCTTTAGACAATACTCAATTGTGCCCCTAAGTATCGAAGCACATGTTTTCCTACTACCCAATTCGCTCATCTTGGCTCCATTATGAACTAGCTCAAGGTGTTTACTACAAAACATATATCTATCCTTGTGTTGACCAAATACATCAAAGAATCTATTAGTGACCTATACAATATAGGGTCCACCAACTATGAATCTGAAGTTGGCATCTTCAAGGATGCAGGGGAGTGCCCCTCCCCACCTGAATCTACTCCCAAAGTGCGGTCCGCTCTGGAGCAGATCCGAACGACCTCGGAAGCACGTTCCCTTAAAAAAAATTGTTCCTTGCCTTTCCAAGAGCAAAAGCGGGAGCGGTCAGGGAGTGATTGCTCCCATACCACTCTTGTTCACTCCCAGAGTGAATTTTTAAATCGGGAAGCAGTATGGCAGTGATCGCTCCCACTTGCAAAAAATCTCTCCCTATGGAAAGAAAGGCATGTGCGATTTTTTTTTTTTTGGTGGAAGGAGGGGAGGGTCCAAAGAAAATAAAAGGCCTCCTCCCCTCCCACAATGCATCGTTTGCATGATTGAGTGAGCAAGAGAGGGCTTTCGGAACTTGAGTTAAGGAGGTGAGTGAGAGGAAGATTGAGACGGTTGCTCGAGTAGCTTGAGGAGCTTGCAAGGGAGATTGGAGCTTGGGATTGAAGGCACCATTGGAGAGCCAAAGAGGTAGGGTCTAATCCCATTCTTTTTGTTTTTCCATGTAGCATTTGTGTTTTTTATATGTTCATTGTTGAATGAAAGACGTTCTCTTCTCTCTTTCCCATTCCCATTCCTCCATTTTATTGTAGGAAAGAAACCATAAATCCACCAAACATGATGGGTATGTGGCTTGGCATTCCCTTGTTGGTTCCTTTTTTTGTTATGATGGTGTTGGGGAGCAAAAGCAGGAATGATGAAGATGATGAAGATGTGGGTAGTGGTGGACTTGGAAACCCTGGAGAGGAGTACTAAGAGGAAGACGAGGAGGACAATGCGAGTGGAGATGGTTATGCCAAGAAAACAAAAGTTGACCAAACCCCCTTGTGGAAATATGTTACTAGGATTTCAAGAGGGTAAGGGGGTGGAACCACTAAATTTACATGCCCCCATTGCAAAATCACTTTCACAGGTTCATACACCCGTGCCAAAAAGCACCTCTATGGGAAAATGGCATGGGATGGAAATAAGAAAATAGGCATCAAAACTTGTGGAAGTGTGTCAGCACAACAAAGAGTCAAATACACAAGAGAAGAATACAAATCTAAAAGATCAAAGGGTGACTTTGAACATGACACCACTAGCCCACAATCACATAAACTAAAAACCCCATCAACATCCACCCATGGTAGTGGATATGGCACAAGCACATATATCTCTTTAAGGCATAGAACCATATCAGATTTCCTTGATCAAGGGTGTAGGGATGACGTGCATGCAAAAAATTTCCAGATTCTCTATGCTTGTGGGATACCATTCAATGTTCTTCACTCACCTTATTGGCATGAAATGGTTGGCGCCATCAATGATGCCCCTAAAGGATACAAGAGCCCTAGGTATGACAAAGCTAGAACCCTGGTACATGATCATGAAAAATCCAAAATAACACATGCTTTGGGTAAATTGACAAATTCTTGGAAATGACTATGGGGTATCCATTGTATCTAATGGCTGGAAAAATGTAAAAGGCAAGCCATTAATAAATGTTCTTGGTGTGTTTGCTACTAGTGCAGCCTTCCTTTCAGCACATGATTACCCAGAAAAGTTCAAGACCGCCATCAACATTGCACAACCATTACTTCAAACAATTGAAAGTATTGGGCCATATAATGTCATCCAAGTCATCACTTATAATGCTTCTAATTATAAGGCAATGGGAGCAACCATTGAGGATAAATACCCAAACATATTTTGGTCAGGGTGTTTAGTTAACGCAATGAACCTTTTGATGCATGATATTATTAAGATCAAGGAACCTCAATACAAATGGATTGGTGATTTGTACAAGAGAGGCAAGAGAATGATAAAATTTATTACCAATCATAGCAATACCCATGGGCTTTTCTGTAGTCACTCAAGGGTGGAGATATTGACGCTTGGGAAGACTAGATTTGCTAGTTATTACCTCACCATCAAGCGCATTTTGAAGTTAAGAGAGTCATCGGCTACCATGGTATCAAGTCAGCATTGGCAGGTATTAAAGGACAGGGCTCCAACCGCACCTAATAGGGAAGGTTTTGAAGAGGTGGAGGAGACCGCTCTTGATGGTCTGTTTTAGGCATGTGTGAGGGATGTTTTGCAATACACCAAGCCCATTCACAACATGATTCGTTTTGCAAATACATATGCACCAGTGATTGGGGAGGTGTATGAGCAGATGAATAACATGTTGGGGCAAATAAAAGATATTGTTCAGCCAAAATATCCCAACTTGTATAATAATATTTACAATTTTGTGTGTGCATGGTGGGATAAACTTAATGTTCCACTACATACCTTGGCATATATCCTTATGCCAAAATACTACTCTCCATCTTGTTTGGGAAAACCTACACCTGGGGGTGGGGTTAGGACCAAACCCCATACATATCCATAGGTACAATTTGGGTATATGACAGCATTAGACAAGTTGGTCCCTAACAGGGAGGGAGTGTGCTAGATTGCATGGAGAATTAGGCAAATACTTCAGTAGCACTAGAGTATTTGATTCTTTGCAAGAAATGGAAGATAGGGACAAAATGGATGTTGTCACATGGTGGGACATGTATGGCGGCGGGGGACTTCTGGAAAAATTGGCAATAAAGTGCTTTCACGGGTTGTTAATACTTCTTCTACAGAGAGGTGTTGGACCACCTATAGCTTCATCCATAATGTGAGAAGAAATTGCCTCAATGAAAATTGGGCAAAAAGCTTGGTTTTTGTGCACTACAACTTGAGGTTGTTGACACATTATTATGAGCAGCCTAGTCTCAATACATCATATATGACTTGGGACAACAACCCAGAGGAGAATAATTTGGAGGATGGAACTATCTATTTAGAAGAATTGGAAGCAGAACTTTTGAAAGATGATGATGAAGTAGCAGCAACAACAACAGTAGCCATGCCACCCCCATCATCTGATAACAGTGCTCGAGTTCCACAAGCTTTGTTGTCGCCACCTCCATCTACAGCCTCACGTGGAGGTCATGCGCCTTTTGCTTCTACTTTTGGTTTTGGACATGGTCATCCAACTATGCGGGAGGAGACTCCCAATAGACCACGAGCTTCTCGTAAATTAAACATTTCTCATGGAAAGATGCCCAAGCAGTAGATAATAGATTTACTTGTCTTTTCTAGTTTCTAGTAGTTTTTATAATTGTTTGAAGATTTATGTGGTGTTGAACTTGAAGTTGAGGTGTCGGAAATTGTTCCACAGGAGTCATTTTGTTGTCGATGTTTCAAGTCTAAATCAAGACCCATCATCAGGACTAAAGCCGAGAAAAAGATATAGGATACAATGATATATAAATACACGAGAGAGAGCTTAAAGAACGAAATGACAGGTTGGCAATATGAGGTCAAATAAATCAATAAAGAGGAAGGATGAATGATACCGGTCGCTATAGGTTATAAGCGGCATGGTAATATATTACGGAAATTAAATGATATTTAAAAGACTATGGACAGAG
The DNA here is from genome assembly GCA_034641835.2 of Pinus albicaulis. Classification (NCBI taxonomy): domain Eukaryota; kingdom Viridiplantae; phylum Streptophyta; class Pinopsida; order Pinales; family Pinaceae; genus Pinus; species Pinus albicaulis. The sequence continues at coordinate 409,185,997 of CM076573.1, forward strand.
ATGAATGGAATTATTTTACAAATTTTAATTATGGATATTTTAGTTAATAATTAATATTTAATTTTATTAAGGTTAATTATACTATTGATATCATATTAATATGATTAATGTTATATTAATAATATTAATATAACATTAATAATATTAATATAACACTAATAATATTAATATTAACTATTTTTAATATTAATGTTTCTGATGTTATTTATAATATTAATATTATTAATGTTGTTATCAATAGTTATTTAAAAAAAAAATAAGTTTGTTAATAGTATATGGTATTAATTTAAGGAGAGGAAGGGGAGAGACTGAAAGTTGAAACGATAGGGAGGGGATTAGAGAAGGAGGATTAGTTATTAGGAATGTGGAACTATGTGAGCAGGGGGATCCAACTTCTACATACTTCTATCCCTTTGTCTCTATTGAGATTGTTGGGATGTTTTATGATTTCTAGAGCTTCGCAAATCTTCCTTTTATAATAATGGTTTTCTTTCGAGATTATTTCCATGTCTTCAAGGCAAACAAGGTGACTAGTCTTCGTGGAATGTTCGACAAGTGCTGCGGATTTGATCCTTCCATTCCTGATATCTGGTCCATGTTCCTTACGCTTGATCTTCAAGGATCTTCCTATCTCTCTAGTGTAACACTTGCCACACGAACATTTGACCTTGTATACGCCTTCATGTTGGGAGTGATCCAGACTGTCTTTGACAGATCTCATTTTCTGTTGGATAGTATTCAAGGGTTTAAATGAGGTTGTTACGCCCTTCTTTCTAAGCACCTAGGCTACTTTATTAGTAACGCCCTGGATGTAAGGGAGATAAGCTCTACCATATAGGGATTGGGAGTTTGATGCAAGGGGTTTTGTAGAGGACCTGGATCCGGCTTTCATGATAGCCTTATTGATGTCTTTGTTCTTGTAGCATGTGTCCAAGAAAACATTTCTCAAATACTCCATTTAATTTTCAACATGCTCTTTGTCAGATATTCTTATTGCTCTGGTGAAGAGACTGTTGAGAACTCCCATCTTTTGGGTCAAATGGTGATGTGAATCAGCATGGAGGTAGATGTCTGTGTGCGCCTTCTTTTTGTATACTTTATTTTCTAATGACCCATCACTCTTTCTTGTAATAAGAATATCAAGGAATGAAATGCGGTTTTTTTCCTCAATCTCCATAGTAAATTTAATGTCATCTGAAATGTTGTTAAGGTGGTTAAGCAAGCTATTCAACTGCAAGTCTCCATGTGGCCAGTTTACACTAGTGTCGTCAATGAACCTAACCCAGTATTTGGGTTTAAGAGGATAGGTGTCCAAGGCTTTCTTTTCAAACTTTTCCATGAAAAGGTTGGCAACTATGGGGAATAGTGGACACCCCATAGCCACCCCAGTGGTCTGTTCAAAGTACTCACCCTGGAAGGTAAAGAATGTAGAACGAAAACATATTTCAGCAAGCTTGGTTGTTTCTGTGTCAGCAACTTCATACACCACTTGGATACGGCCAGGATTCGCCGTACCCTGTACGGATACGGCCGTATCCCGTGAATCGGGTACGAATCCTGGCGAATCCGGATTCGTTGTCTCAAAAAAGTGCGATTTTGCCTTATAAAACACCGAATCCACTCATTCTTTCTCACCGTTTTCAGTTTGTGAAGTGAGCAAGGAGCAAGGGTCTGCAAGAAGAAAGGGTTAGCAAGGAGAAACGGAGTTCTTTCGAAGAGATTCGAGCATTCGGTAAGTGCACTGTCCCTCTATATTTTTGCATTTTGTCATCCTCCACACCAGCAGATGCAGAGATGACAGAGGAGGAGGATGCATCAAAGCCAGAGGAGAGCAGTGGTGAGCATGATGATCAGGATGAGGACAATGATGTTGATTATGATGATGAGGATTGATGACTCATTGACTCTGAGTCTCTGACTCATTGAGGCTTCAGGCTTGTAGTCTTGTAGACTGTAGTTTTTTTGTATTTTGTTTTCTATTTCTATTTGCCATTGGCAGTGTACTTATGTAACACACTTTGATTCTGATGACTTAATGAGAAAACTACAGTATCTTACTATCTTCAATCTTGTCTTTCTGAGTAAATTTGACAAATGTATGATGTATCAATGTATCAATGATCATGTATGAGTATCTAAGATGATAGATCTTAAATCTATGTTTGAATCAATGAATTTTGTATGAATTTGTGTAAAAAATATCTAATTTTTAATATATTAATATATATTTTTTTTTAAATATATATATATATATATATATATATATATATATATATATATATATATTTAATAAAATAATATATAACGTATCGTATCCTAGAAGTATCCTGTTCCAGGGTCACCGTACCCGAATCCAATTCCTCGAATCCCCGTATCCCCATATCAGGTGACTTAGGTTACAACGAAGCTTACAAGCTTGTCTTCCAAATCAAGCCTCATGTCACTAATGAGTTCTACAAAATGGTTTGAGTCCTTAATATAGGAATCAATTTTTCCAACTAGCGGGGCTACGATGTTAGCTACATATTTAGTTGATTCATATGTGAGAGATCCAATTGTGTTTAAGATAGCTCTTAGGGGGGAACCATTCTTGTGAATTTTGGGAGCTCCATAAATCCTGGGATTAATTTCATTGTTGTGTAAGAGGCACTTTTTCATTCCTACATCAAGATTGGAATCCTTTATGGTTTTCTTAACGTCCTTGATAATTCGGGATATAGGGTTTTCTTTAAGCTTCTTGTAGCTGCCGCTATTGTACAAGTGGTCTCTCATTTTAAAGACATAATCTTCCTTATTCATCACATTTGTGGCTCCTCCTTTGTCGACTCTTAGAATAACAATGTCTAAATTGTTCCTGAGGTTTTTGAGAGCTAATAATTGTCCTCTACTTAGATTGCTCTTCGGGGTTTTTACTTTTCTTAAGATGGCAGTGCAATCTTATCTTATTAGTTATTTGTCCTCATCCCTTAGATTATGAATCCCATCCTATGTTGCACATAATTTCCTCAGCTGGAATGTGTTTAGGGGTTATCGCAAAGTTTGAACCTTTGTTCAAGAGTTCTAACTCATCCTTGTCCGGAACGTAGGAGGATATGTTGACTACCTTATTGTTTCTTATGTTGATCGAACTTTGACTTACGTTGAGAGTTCCACCCTGCTTATCATCCCTGTGAGAGAAATTGTTGGTGCCTAGACCGTCGCTTAAGACTACATCGGGGTGCTGAATATTATTATTATACCTAATGGGCGAAAACGTGCAGCTGCTAGATGAGTTGCTATTTTTGAACACAACTTGATTTTCATCAAGTAATTTAACTAGGTTACTTACTGTATCTTCCCCTGTTAAGACACAATTGGAAACATCAGGCGTATCTACATGAGGATCTGATATTTGGTGGTCTATATTATCACTGTTTTTATTAATGCGTTGGACCATGTTAAATTTATGTGAATTTGGAGAGTGATTGGGGCAGTCGTGGCTACACGTAGTTAAATCTTTTGCAATGTTGTAATGTTCAAACAAATTCGAAGCCATGTTGTTGTCCGCTTTTATGTTGTTGTTAGTGAGCCCGCTAACTTATTTGTTTCCATTTCTTATTGAATTAAAGTTATTTTTCATTTTGTTGGCATTTCCTTTATCCTATCAACACTCCAAACGAGCTTCTAGTTTGCTTATCTTTTTATCCTACCTACTTCTGGCAATGTGCCGTTCCTTTTTGGCTTTCAGAGCTGCTCTAGCATCAATTGCAATCCTTAAGTCAATTCAGATTAATCGCGCCAATTCAAGGTGCTTCCTAAATGTTGTGCTAGACAGACAATCCAATGCATATCTAGTTCTCCTGATTTCACTAAGCATTAGAGCTATGCTTAAGCGCGAGAATGCCCTACTGTTGGAATGGGTCTGCAGCCTGTGTTTAACATCGGCAAAAGGAGGTGTTAGTTCAAAATCTCTGCAGTGTTTTAGAAATAGTAGATCTATTGCTCTTCTCTCAATCTTCACCCTGGTTTTCTCGAGTGTACGAACCTCAAGCCAAATTTCCCTTCCATACAGAGAACTGATAAGAGTTTGAAGATTTTTGTGGTGTTGAACTTGAAGTTGAGGTGTCGAAAATTGTTCCACAGTAGTCATTTTGTTGTTGACATTTCGAGTCTAAATCAAGACCCATCGTCAGGACTAAAGCCGAGAAAAAGATATAGGATACAACAATATATAAATACACGAGAGAGAGCTTAAAGAACGAATTTGACAGATCGACGATATGAGGTCAAATAAATTAATAAAGAGGAAGGATGAATGATCCCCCTGCTCGCACAGTACCACATTCCTAATAACTAATCCTCCTCCTTCTCTAATCCCCTCCTTATCGTTTGTCTCTCCCCTTCCTCTCCTTAAATTAATAACATCTACTATAATTTATTTGACCTCATATTGTTGGCATGTCATTTCGTTCTTTAAGCTCTCTCTCGTGTATTTATATATCGTTGTATCCTATATCTTTTTCTCGGCTTTAGTCCTAACGATGGGTATTGATTTAGACTCAAAAAGTCGACAACAAAATGACTATTGTGGAACAATTTCCGACACCTCAACTTCAAGTTTTTATAACTGTTAACTCTTTCATATTTATTATGATATTTTTTGTAAACAATATATGACAATTTAAGTTTGAAGTTTGAAGTTGGTAATTATACCTCATTGATAGTGAATTATGAATATGATGCCTCATGAAAGTTGAAAGTTAAAACATTTCCTTTCATGTCAGATATTCTTTGTTATAGTTTGGTTACTTGGTAATGGTAATGGTTACAACTTTAGTGATCAATGATGACAAATGTTTTATATTGAATTTTAAAAGCTAGAAACTTTAAGATGTATGTTACTAACTTGTGGACATGTGGTTAAGGAAGATTATAACTTCCAGATGATTGATGCTTAATGTTATATGGTTTAATCCATGTTTTTATGTGTTTTATATCTAATTCATTTTACATGCTTTTGTTGACATATATGCATCAAAATATATAAAAATATATATTATATAAAAATGTGCTCCCGTCGCAGGACCTTTTGAAAATGTCGCTCCCCGCTCTGGCCTCTGCTCCTGCTCCCAAGCAGCCCTAGTCATCTTCTTCAGATTAGTGATCATGGGCATGATCAAAGGTTTGCAATCCTCTATCTGAAAGCTCTTCAAAATCTCCACTGCTACTTACCATACTCAAGGAAAATCTCCCCTAGTCTCTGCCAAACCTCCAAACCCAATAAGTAATGCACCATGCCAATGTCCTTCATCTCAAACTCAACAACCATATCTACTTTACACCTTGCAGTGAGCATCTCTGCACTTGTAAGAAACAAGTTGTCTACATACAATGCCAAAATGTGTAAATCAGTCTCAACAAATATATCAAATAAGTTAAAATATGCATCACTTTTGGTGAAGTCCATATAGTTAAAATAACCATCTATCTTGGAATATTATGCTCTCACAGCTTGCTTGAGTCCATACAAGGCTTCCTTAAGCTTCCAAACATGGGATTATTTCCCATTCACCTCAAATCCCTTAGGTCACTCTATGCACACTTCTTCATCAATGATCCCATTAGATAAGATAATTTTACTAATGCCTGACAAATGACCACCTAGGTCATTGGGTTCGATGAACTTCATTCTTTAAGTTTGAAATTTGCCGAATTTTATTTGATCCGACTTCATTTGATCAAGTTCACCAAACATTAAGGAAAACTTGAATTTGTGAGCAAACCTAAAAAAAATTGTCTAAATTCATTGGATTTCGACTAGGGTTCGACTCATGAATTTAAAAAATTTAAAAAAAAAAAGGCTAAGAAAAGGAAAAACCTTAAAATACAACCCAAAACTCAATTTTAAGTGCCACCAAGGTTCATTCCACATTCAAGTTAGAATTTTCGCCTCCACACTCCTAGCATTTGTGACGTGAATCCTCAACTGAGTTGCTAGTCTCCATTGCATCTCACAGGTGGCCTCGATGCTCCCAAAAATTGTGTCATGTGCCCTCGATGAAGTCTAGCACACTACCAAAAATCCGAGACCTTATAAGATGATTTCATTGTAGCCAGTGTCTTCACGACTTCGTGACTGGTGTCATTGTGCAACCATAGGGTTCACTCAGTCTTCAAACAATTTTGAGTCTAAATAGTGAGTTATTCACAATGACTATCCAAAATTTCTATGTTGAAATATTTCTTTAAGAATAAGGTTTCACAACTCACAGTATCAGCACTAATCATTCAGGTCAATACACTTGACTAATAGGATCTCCTCAATACCATTATCTAGGATAGTGCACCTAACCTATGGTACATCATCAATATGCAATAGGTACCATCATCCAGGCTAAGACACCTAGCCTATGGTACATCATCAATATGCACTAGGTACCATCATCCAGGGTAGCACATCTAGCCTATGGTACAACTAGTCACCATGATTCTATCAATGCCTCAAGCTCATGGTATACAGACTAGTACAGGATTGCCATCACGACAGTCAAACCTTACGGAACATTCATGTTCCAATTTCACAGGGTTGGACAAACCCTAGAGGACATCCACATCCTTAGACCACAGGGTTGCCATCACCACAGTCAAACCCTAAAGTACATTCACATCCTTACAACACATGCCTTAATCCAGGCCATGATGGTATATGGGCTCACTAAATGAGTAACCAAGATTGATGTTGAAAAGGCACCTACTCTTGTAGAGTGGTCGAGCCAAAACGTTGATTAGCACCCACTATTTTGAGTAGCCTCTACCAAACCATTCTCCCTAATTCTAGTTACAGTACTTGACATAGGGATAATATCCCTAATGTTGGAAATGTAGCGAGCAAGGTCTTCTAGCTTGTGCCTTAGCCAGTGAAGACCTCGAATTGTCCTCATGAGTTAGACTTCAGTGATGGTGAGATTATTTCTAGTTTACAGGAATAATCATCAAGAGTTCATGCGTAGTATTAGAGGTCTAGTTAAGCAGAAGTCTTCATCAGTTTGACTACAAGATCGAGTGGCAGTTACGAGTTGGGACTTCAATTATTGATTGAAAGAAGATGAGTTATGACTCTAGTGATGATTGGAGAGAGAACCAGTTTCACTTAGTTAACTTGTTAATCACAACTCGAGTTCTAAATTTATACTTGCCTACTTTAGCATGGATTGAATCTATAAATGGATGAAGGCACAAGGATTAGAAAATTGTTTTATGCACGAAGTTGTGAGACAGAGCAAGCTCACGAGATTGTCAGAGAGAGAGCCTTGACTATGGAGCATAGGAATTATGTCCTAAAGAATAGGAGCACAAGTGCACTAGAATTTACGGACATTGATTGTGCACAGGTGTGTGGAGCTGGGGTCCAAAATAATAGGAGTTGAAGTGCGTATAAAAATAGGGGCCAAGTGCGCTACAAAACAGAAGATTTTGTACGCAAGGAGATAGGCCCCAGTGTGCTACAAAATAAGGCCTGAAGTGCGCTAGGAAATAGAAGATCAACGCAAGGAATAAGGAGGCCAAATGCGCAAGGAAGGACAACAAGAATTGAAGCAACATAGCAGGGTTTGCAGAGCAAGTCAAGGAGACAACAGAGGATCAATGATCAATTGTGTGCAAGAACCGAGATCAAGTAGTAATCAAGGCAGGCCAAGCTCAGCTGTAAGTTGAGATTTGTGTGAGAAGCAAAATACTTTCTCAAGAGAGACAAATTGTTTTGTAATAGATTCAATTGCTCCAAGAACAATCGATAAAATAGCCACATCAAGCAAGCAGGTTTTCCCTATTAGGTTTCCTGAGAAAAACAAGTGTGTCAATTGTGTGATGTGTTTTTATTCCGCTACTTATGAATTCTTAAGAAACTTTGTATCTTGGTGAAAGTAAACTAGGTTTCAATTTTCAGTTATTCATCTAAGTAGTTGCAGAGTTTCCTGGAAATTTAACACCTAATTCTAATCACAGTACTTGACACGGGGAGAATGTTTGTCCACCAGACCATTCTTCCTAATTCCAGTCAATGTACTTGATACAAGGATAACATCCCTAATTCCGATTAGAAAACATGACACAAGAAGAATGATTGTCCATGATACTATCAAATTTATCAACCCATTCTCCCTAATTCTGGACAATGTACTTGACACAGGGATAACCTCCCTAAATTTGGTCAATGTACATGACACAGGGAGAATCCATATCCATGGTGCAATATCATCCTCACTCCCTCTCAACCAAGGATGTAATCTCAACAAATCCAAGCTTGTCCCGAAAGTGCACAAACTTCCTTCTAGAAAGAGGCTTTGAAAAAATATTGGCCATCTACTTATTAGTGGAAATGCACACGAGTTTCACTGCTCCTTCCAGATGTACTCTTCTTGTCTTTCAACATTCCCTTCCCAATCAATATAATCCTGCAACACCTCAAAACATAGTATCATACAGATAACTCAACACACATTGCAAAGCAAAAGTCCAACCTATCAGGGAGCCATTCGACTACTCAAACTCAAAATCTCTCAAATTGTTCACCATGGGAGTAGACATGGATTTACAGTCCATCATTCCAAACTTCCAATCCCAAGTAGTACATCAAAAAATCCTTCATATCAAACTCAACAACCAACTCCCTCTTAATCTATAACGGAGTCAAATATTTATGCCATGGTTGCTCCTTTTGACACATAAGTCCTTCTAACAAGATGTTAGAGACAAATCATATATGATCAGTTTTGATCAAATATACCAAGTCCGTGTCCTCTTCAATCGTAAAAAATCTTCTTTAAGAATAAATCTTCTTCTCATGTACCTCAAGGTATTGAGGTAGCCCTTATCCACACTTCTTTGAGGTACATGAGGTAGCCCTTATCCACACTTCTTTCGTCGAGAAGGACAGTCTCTACATCCATCTGGTATGCTTTTTAACAGAAATCATAAAAATATTTTTTTACATAAGTGTACCTGACAAGATGTTACTTCAAGACATACTTCAACCTTGATGATCAGACTGCTCCCTCTAAATCCAGATCCAGCTCCCTCTGAATCCAAATCTTGCTCCCTCTAAATCTAGATCTTGTCACCAACTTTGCTTTCGTTCTTTCAATCTTATCATTTGCTGCCAAAACCTAGACAACCCTCACCATGTACCTACAATCCTCACTAGGAGTCATGGAAAAATAGTTACAACCAAACAAGGAATGCAAAGACAAGAGACTAACTACTAGATAAATCAACAAATGTAATGATTAAAGAAGTGAGATAGAATACTTATCTTTTGAGAAGAATACCATCTCCCTCTTAATCTTAAGCTTCTTACATTCTTCTTGCAACTTCCTTGTCTTCAACATCAGCATGATGACATACCTTTCTTACATGAACTAGGGTTTCTACTTTCAGCGGAAATGATTAATCCTAGTGCTTTGTCCACAAACCCTAGGGTTTTCTTATTCAAGCCCTTGCTAGGGTTTTCAAACCCTACATATTTCAATATCTAAAACCCTAGAATCTAGCCAGCACTTTCAGTCTTCCAAACCTTAGATTTTCTTGCAAGTCCAATAATCAAATGCCATCAAGTCTCAATCCTTCAGCAAGATATCAAATTGTGTTGAGATTAAAATGTCTTCCTCAATCATTCTGCTAGACATGATCTAATCAAGTTGTGAACTTTAGTCTTTAGTATTTGAAGGGAACACGACCTCTTGTCATGTCTACCTAACTCAATACTCCCTTTTGTTCCAATTATTAATTGCATACTTCTAGCTTCACAGATCTTGGAAGGTTTGTATTTCAAGCTTCATACTCTACAAACTGTGATGTGCTTTTACCTTCAACCTAGTCATCAGTCATGTACAGTTCCTTCAAATATGACGTTGTTGGTATAGGCGACAAAGATGTTTCTAAACTCCTTGGACTATTTCTTACAAGCACGGCTTCACAACAAGACTTCTTCAAACATGAACTTAAACATGAAGATTCCACTTCTCAACCTTAGTATATTTATGATTTTATCATAACAAGGCATCACAAGGTATGCTCCATGGTTTATGAAACTTTGATCCAAACATATAATAGATACATCAAAAAATTTTGAGATTAGTATAGATCCTCGGCCTATCTCAAATCATTCTTCTTGAGGTAATTCATTCTTAGATTTGGGCTTCAATCCATGATTAGTCTCTCTGAAATTTTCAATCCCTTGCCACTAGATTTTGTCCTCCTAAGAATTTCGAACTTAATTAGGACTTCTTCCTATAGGTCAAACTTTGGTTTTGAATTGACTTGGTTGAGTGTAGGAATTCTTCCAACTGGAGGGCAAGGGGCATAACAAGAATAACTTCTTCCTCAGGGTTGCTCTTTTACCATAGCTTTGATCTCATGTTGATTTTTATGGTGTCTTATATACCGACAATTACTTCCAATGATTTAGTTATTTACACTTTCTTATTCATAATTTCATCATTAAGTAATTAAATAGAAGACGTCAACATTATACCATTTATGACAGTAGGATCATAAAGAGACAACCAAAACAAAGAACACAAAACTTTACCCTAGGAAAACCCACTTAAGGGTAAAACCCAACAACCTTCTTCTTAGAGAAATATTTAGTTCAACAAGAGATACATCAAAGTCAAGACAAACTGACCAGCATAGTAGCAAGATGACCATCCACCAAGTGCCAAGTCAACCCTCCACAAATACCAAGACAAGTGTCCTCAAATCTGTCTAATGGAAGTGTACTTAGCGACAATAGAAGAAGTCTCCTTGTAGTCCACACGCTCTCTCTAGGAGAAACCTCTCACCACAAACCTCACTTTGAACTTGTTAATGCTACCATATGTTGCATGCTTAATCTTGTAGAGCCACTTGGAACTAACTATTAATTTCCCCTCTAGTCTTGACACTATCTCTTGCACATAATTCTACATGATGAAGGTGGCCTCTTCAACCATGGCATCTTGCCAAACCTATGGGTCTAATGCCTCCCTAAAGCTAGAAGGTTATGAATTCATGATGTTTTCATCGATACCATGTAGTTTGGAAACTTCTTCAAAGTCTACTCTCTCTAAATATGCTCCTAGGAGCCTCAATAAACTCCTACACATCCCTTAATTTGTGAGTGAATGATCAAGGTCTCATGATAGAGCTGAAAAGCGTTATTGTCTCATCCTCTTCACTTGAAGTATATTTTGTTGCTCTAGAAGTCAATGGTGACCCTAACTAAGCCTTCAAAACTTCCTTCTCCTTATCTTCTATCATTGGAATATGCTCATGGGACTTCTTGGATGCAAGGTCTTCCTTAAACTTCCCATCCTTGATCATTGTTATCTTTCTTTACTCTAGAATATAGAACCTATAGGCCTTTAAAGTCTTATTGTAACCCACAAACAAACCCTTCCTTCTAGAAGGCTCTAAGTTCGTCCTCTTCTCCACTAGTACATGGATATAAACTAGACATCCAAAGATGCGAAAATGACTCACCTTTGGCTTCACACCAATGAACGCACTGTTGAGAAATCTAGGGGTAGCAAGTGTAGGTTATTTCTCTGCTTTGATAATTGTTTGTGATGTATTTTTACTTTTCTTGATTTACTTCTTGTTCTTGATTATTATTATTAATGTCTTCATCAAACAGCGACCAAACCATAAAGAACAGTAAAACAAAGGACTCAAGATATAAGCGATTAGCCAGGGCCAAAACCTCTCCAAATGTTATAGAGGAAAACCCCCAAGAATTCTTCTTCTTATAGAATTTTCAATTGACAAATTCCACGTCCTAGAGCCTTGACCAAGACCCTCTAGTACCAAGTCAAATCTTACTTTCAACTTCTTTCTGCAATACAGCGTTCTCGCTGCTTCTTCTTGCAATTTCGACCTCCCCAGCAGATTCTTCTGCAACTTCAACCTGCCCAGCAGATCCTTCTGCAACTTCGACCTGCCCAGTAGATCCTTCTGCAACTTCGACCTGCCCAGAAAAATCTTCTGCCAAAACCCTAAATTTTGCACGGGTGAGAAATGATGGTGTGATCTCATTCCTTTCTCCTTCGCTTGGGTAGATTCTCTCTCCTAGAGAATTCAGCTTACGAAATAGCTCTTCTTGATGCCCTAACTTCACTTCTGCAACTCGGCTTTATAGCTGCAATGTGTGCCCTAATTCCTTCGCAGAGTATTAGCCCAAAAACAAACCCAGAAACTCGACTTTCTTTTCTTCCTTCGTCCTCTTCCTCTTCGCACTCCTTTTCTTTCTTGTGATCGAACTTGAGTGAGTGAAGTGTGGTCTCCAAGTGAGGTCAAGGTCTCCTATATATAGGCTTCTCATTGGGTCAAATTGCTCCTTTTAGGCTGACTTGATCATGAGTGTAGGCCGACTTGAATATTGCATCATGACTTGGTCTTGGATGGCTCTTTGACATGACTTTGACTCAAATAAATTCTTTTTACAATATGTAACATGCTCAAATGGGTCTTTCATACATGACAATGACTCATAAGCCCTAGAAGCTCTCAATGGGAGCTTGTCCTATAAAATAAATTCCTCTTGAGCATGAAAACCATGCCAAAAGAAAATACTAACAAATTTATTTTTCTCATTACATCAAATACATAAAAATCATGATTACATATGTCATTATGAAGACCGAACCTAGTTACATATTTCAACGTGCTCACTCTAATGTCATGTCCTCCAATATCCTGAGGATATCTATTTTACATGTAGATTGTTGCGTTACATGACTTTGCCCAAAGAAACACCAAGTCCTACTCATAAATTATGGCCTTAGAAACCCTTATAATGGATTTGTTGGCCCAACTGTCACACACACCCAAACTCCTTTGAGAGAAAATTCTTCAACCCCACAAGGTGTGGTTTTGGTGGCCAACTAAGAGAAGGGGCTATCACCTATTCCCAACTCTCTCCGTTAAAAATCTCTCCTAGGTAAGCTAAGGGGGGTGGTCCCTAATGAAAAGTTAGATGAAAAGATATGATTTTCTAGAAGATCCTATGTCAAATGGATTACTTCAAGGCTATGGACAATATATTGAATATGATGAGCAATATAAGATATGGATTCAACAATCAAATAAAGATATTCTCAATGATCATCAACACATCATCAAAAGATAAACATGTAAAACCAATGTCTCAATGATTGCTTCAAAATAGTAAAGACTTGCTCAAAATAAAATATTTCAAAATGAAACACCAAGTAATCCCGCAAAACAAATAAATGTTAAATAAAATTATATCAATTTGCAAGATATATAATCGCTCTTTAAAGAGATGCTTTAAGCCAAGATACCAGCATTCATGATTCAAAAGTATGTAAAAATAGCAATGTAAAATAACTTTCAACGTGAAATGAAATAGACCAAAGTTTCACTTGCAAGAGAAAGATATTTGTACTTGCTCAAAGGAAATACTTCACCAATAAATTCAATAGTTGTTCACCATGACAAGTATATGAAATAAACTTGCAAGTAAGAAAATTTTAGAAGTAAAATGAGTTAGGATGAGATGCACTTAACTAAAGTGAAATGAAATTATCTTGGTAAGTTTTAGACTAAATGTTTATTCTAGGTGAGAGACTTTCTATTCAAGTAAAGATTGGGGTGACTATAAGGAAGAGGGGTTGAGGAAGCCTTGACTTCGTTAACGATACCCTTCCCCTAATCGTTACAAGCCATGTGTGCATTCGTTCCTACAAGGGGACAAGCCACCTTCATAACTGTAAGGTTGCACATCTTTACCTTGCTCTATACTAGATGGAAGAATTCTTAAAGAAAATCTTGGTCTTATTATTTCTATTCAACCAAGCTTATGCTTGGAAGTGAATTTTAAGAGATGCAAGTTATGCTAGTATGCCTAAATGAGATGCGTGTAATTTTTCCCCAAGAGAAATCTTGATTTGCAATGCTTCAAAATAAAATTAATGAGATAGTGCTCAACATAAATTGGAAAAATGACTTCAAGTGGAGAAATAAAATGGACATTAGCTCACAAGTATTGCATGTGTTTCACCAATTGATTGATATTAGACAAGCTAAATGAAATGAGATAACTAATTTGCTTGAAATAAAATGGCTTCAAGTGAAATATAATGCTCCAAAATTACCAAACATGTAGCATAAGTTAATATAATAATGAAGCATATATCCAAATAGTTGTAAAACAATTTAACAAATTGAGTGCAAATTGAATAAATCAAAGCTTGTTCTCAAGAATAACGTGCTAGTAAATAAATGAAATTGCTCAAGTAACAAGTTTTCAATTAGACGTGTAATAACTTGGATAGCAAAAATAGCAAATGAAAAGTGAGATTGTGTTAATTCCAAATTAAGCATGCAAATGAAATAAGTAGGAAAACTAAAAAATGAAATGCAAAGTCAATCCACCCACAAAGTACTCCCTCTAAATGAGGAGGAGGGATGCCATGGGTAAAATCCCAAGCCCCCACAAGGAAATCATAATTTTATTAAGGGTTACAGTAAGTAGAAAACCTCTTTGAGAGCTGCCAAAAAGATGGAGAAATTTACAAAATAAGAGCTAAAGAAAAGCTAGAGGCTCCTCCCAAAATTGGCACCACTATGGCCAATGGAATCCTCTCCAAATCTGAAAATTACAAGTCCCAAATGGCCCACGACCTAGCTGATTTACTATTGTCCTCTAATGCTCACGGCCTCCTTGAAATTGATGCTCAAGTGCTTGAGAGGTCCTACAAAAAATAGTTAAAGTTTTCCAAGATTTCTCTTCAAGACTCTTGTTGCCAAAAAACTCCAACTATGGGCTGCAAAACCAAAAAGAGTATTAGTGTTGAGAGAGACTGAGAAGTGAACAAAATATATTACAAATTAATATACAAGAAACCAAATCAAGTGATGGGGGTGAACCCCATCACTTGCCTAGTCTTGGAAATAATCTTCAATAGCAAAATTAAATCAATGTGAGCACAAGATTTTGAGATAAATGATTTAAATGAAATTGACTTGAAATACAAGCTAAGGCAAAGGATCCCTGCAAAACAACTTATAATATTAGACTATGAGACTTCAAAGAACAAATGAGAGTTCCTTCAAGAGTGTATCAAGAGTGGGTTGGTCTCTCCAAAGACTTCCCCTCATGCTTGATCCTTGATCCAAACAAGATGTTCCTTCCACAATACTAAAACCAATGATTAGTTCCATATAAATTTAGCAATAAACAATGATAAGAAACTCTAGAGATTTATGGGAAACTAACTAGAGCATTCTATATCTAGAGAAAACTTCTAAATCGCATGTCAATGCAAGATAGCTCTACATCAACACATCTCTAAGAGTATATGGAAACAAGTAACATCAATACATAAGTAGAAGGAAATAATAGCAATAATAAAAAAAAACTCATACCACACTCAAGGAGGAAGAACACCTCATGAATGAAACCCCAAAGCCCTTATTGATATTATGAAAAGTGTATTGCAGCACTTCCGCAAGCACTATAGCTAGTATAAGAATACATAGTGAGAGCCCATTGCTCACTTAAATAGAAGCTTGGGATTCAATCCCAAGGCAAATAGTGACAATCCCAAAGCAAATGGGTGACAATCCCAATGTTCCTCCATGCAAATTTGAATTTCCCAAGTGGCAACTTGATTTTCTCTAGAGAGTACCACGCAATCCTTGATGAGGGAGCTTGAATTAGATGAGAGGACATGTGGGAGAGTGAAGTGGAGTGGTAGGAGACCGCTCTCCACCTCACTCAAGTGAACTCTAACCCAATCTCAAGTCAACTCATGATATCTCCTTGAAGCTTGAGTTAACTTCCTCAAGTCGTGGATCTTGTCACTGAAAACTTGTTGTCTTCTCCCAAGAAATTCGATTTGCCTTTTGTGTCACATGTTTCTCCTTGATTCGGTCCATGGTGGAGTTCACATCACCCTTTGACTCTTTGATGATTTTCCACCTCATTTCCACATCAATTAGCATGTGTTGATATTTATTTTCTCCAATTTATTTAATTGTTGGGCTAATTTATTGCCACATTTTCCACAAAACTTAGGAAAAGTGTGTTTTGAGGGTCTAGAACTTATTTTTTACCCCTCAAAATGTGTCACAGTAGAAATTTGAGAGTGTGAGGTGTAATTTTGAGCACACGTGCCCCATACAACTTCTCTAGACATTATTTATTACATTTTATATTCAGAATTTAGTCAAATTTTTGGCCTGCAGAAAATTTAAAAATTAAAAAAACTGACCCCTAGACCTAATCAAATTCCACGAAATTTTGAATGATCTAGTATGGTAATATACAATGACTCTAGACAGTAAGACTCACCCAAGGCCTCACCATCAAGCCGCACTCTGGCTTTGGGGTTATCCTTGGAGGAAAAAACTCAATTAATTATTATGTCCTCGAAAGAATAAGATAATTAACCAAGTAAAAAAAACTCTCATAGTAAACTCACTTGATGACAAGGTCCCAAGTTATCTAGGCATGTTACATGACTCAACTCATCACACTAACATCACTTTACATCATCCCCGCAGAGCTTGTGGAATCTGAGTACAACATAGAAAAAATGAGAAGAAAATAGAGTTAAAAACTCTGATGATATAGGAACTTTGATGGTACATGAAGCCTCTGACATATCTTCGGGCATGGAGTCTTCAAAATAATTCTCAGGTGCAACTTTAATGGTCAACAGGATCAATTATTATGCTCTACAACACCATTCTAATATGGGTTGTACAGAACAATTAGCTCCCTCTCAGTTCTGACCTCTTTGCAAAAACCATCTAACTTCTTGGACGTATACTCACCCCCAATACCAATTTCAAGACATTGATCTTCTTCCTTAACTAGTTTTCAGCTAGAGTTACAATCTCCTAAAACTTGCTAAAGACCTCATCCTTCACCTTTAAGAAGTAAATCCAAGTCTTGCAAGAGAATTCATCAACAAATGAAACATAACACACGCTTCCTAAAATTGAAGCTACTGACATTAGTCCAAAAACATCTGAATGCACTAGGCCTAAAATTTCACTAGACCTGTGCTCACTACTTGCCAAACATGCACCCTCTGTGTACTCCCTACAACTTAGTGCTAAAATCTAGAAGACCTATGACTATCTTCCTCGACATAGGCAATGCCTCATGATGCAAGTGCCCCATCCTCTTGTGCCAAAAATTACAAAAGTTGTCACTATTATGAACTAGGTAACGAATACATTTAACCTACAACCTCTAAAGATTACCTTCTCTAACCCCTATTATCTGAGTTGCTTTTAGGCCAAATTTCTTCAACTAAAAGCAAATTCTTCTCGAGACCTGGAACAAACAAAAATTCATCAAATTCGAAAGAGTTACTTAACTGGAGTTGGAAGGGAATGGTACCAACTATTGCTATTGGGTAGTTGGCATCATCAACAAGCTGAACAAGAACCCCTAAGTGCTACTTCTTTAGAGTAGAAAACAACTACAAGCTGATGTCATATGCCAAGATGCCCCACTGTCCACATACCAAGCATTCCTTAGAACCATGCTAGTCAAAAGATAAGATACCATTTAGAAATCCTTCTTAGACTTAGCAGTAAACTTGTTCCTTTGAGTTTCTGCAGAAGTTGTTACTTGATTTTGTTGTTGATTCCCTATGGTCTTTTTCTTATCTAGACACTGTGATGCATAATGCCCATTCTTATGACAAATAAAACACTTGATCTTATTCAAGTTTTTTTCCCTAAATGTGAGGTTGACTCCTAATTATTTCCCTTGCAACCTAATTATTTCCCTTGCCTTTCTTGGGTCCTTTACCCTTTCCCTTCTTTGTCTATCCAAATAGGGCTACATTATTGTCACCACCCTTATTGCTAGCCTTTGATTCCATCTAAGTCTCCTCCTAAATATAGCCATCCCATAGTATTTCAAAAGAAAGGAGATCCTCATGAGCAAAAAAGCCTTTGACAAGTGGTTCCCCAATGCCATGTTCGCTCGCTCTACATCTGTAATATTTTCCCCAACTGCTGCAAGTTGATCACACAGCTGCATGACCTTCATTAAGTCAGTGCTGACCAAGTCTAATCTGGACATTTCTATAGATCTAGGTTTGCTTTAAAAAATCATCTGTCTATTTATGTTCTCACTCTGGTAGAGACTGGGCATCTAGTATCTCCTTTGCAATCTTCTTATCAAATATATGCGGATTCAAATGATCCTTATAGTATCCATAATTATCTGCTTGGCCTTCACTTTTTCAGATTTTCTTGTGAGCTACCAACTGCTATGGATCTATAGGCAAAGGCATAACATCCTTGACAACATCCCATAGATCATTTTCTTCAAATAAGAGTATAACCCTAACCTTTTAAGAAAACAAATTTGAGGCACCAGCCAATCTATCCCCAAATCTAATGCTAGCTGATGCCATCTCTCAAACAGATATACACAAAAACCAAGGAAAAAAACAATCTACACAAAAGTTAAGAAAGGCTGCAATTCTTTGGTGCGGCCCTCTTCCGGTTCTTCAAATTTGATGAGCACAACTTATGAAACCCTTTAATAGGGAATAACATGTAGATTTTCCACCCTAGATACTATGCTTATATTCTCAATTAAATAAATCTATTTCAGAATTTAATTAAAATAGAAATATAAATTATGAACACAGCAACAATCAGACAGTAGCTAGAAAACAGTAAATGTCAAAAGCATAGATCATTACACGCATGCACAAATGATTTCTCCTTCCAAATCTGCCTTTCATTCCTTAATCCAAGTTTACAAGAAAACCTCCACAGACCGTTTAACCTAGCAGCTGTACAGCCAAGTCAAATCACCCAAGAACTTAGCTGTGCAGCTTTCACATAGAGTATAGCTTGCACAAAAAGCAAGGTATGACAACTTTGAACCATATGTACAATGTTCCATTGATTTGTATAGACCTGTTGTACGACTACTACTCTATGAGCCTTCTTCAACCTACTTGACTACAGATTGATCCTCTTCTTCCTATTGCTGCTTTCTCTCCAACGATGGCTTATCTGATCAGTTGTTCAATTGTCAACAATACCTCTCCACCATCTTGTCTTATTTGTATTTATCTGAAACCTTGATCTAATATGGAGATGTGTGATTGAGATTAAATCTAGTCATTAATGCATGAAACGCAATTTATTAGACTCCAACCGAAAAGCATAAGATATTTCACCTTATCGTAAGTGAATTACAAAATAGTGACACTTTTCCAAAGTGGTCACCAATGAAATGTCTCAAGCCACTTCCTGCACATTCATACTGAAATCTGTGTAAGAAGTTCTTGCTCAAGAAACATTTCTCGACTCCCCAAAGTACCCTATTATCTTCTAAAATTGTGGGAGGAATCTCTAGAGGTATTGGGGTACGTGGGGACCCCAAACTTGGTGTAACAAAAGGTTAAAATCCCATAAGCATGCACACACGGCGACAACCAAAATAAACCAAGGAGTAAGGAAAACATAATGCCCAGAAGATTTATCACTGTCATTTAGGCAAGGCAAATACATGCCCTTGTCCTATGACAATAGAGACACAGGTAGGAATCCCAAAAGCACACATACACCCAACCCACAGTGCGAAAAAAGGAAGAGAAAAAGAGAAAACTGTTACTCCCTTGGTTTTACTGACTAGGACAACGAAAGAGCACAGAAACCACAAAACAGAAGTAAGTGATCCCATGAATGCCCTTTTCTCTCAACTAAAAGTATTAAAAGAGGATTGAAAAGTTGGCAGTGCTGGAGTGTAAAATTTGATGCAGCATATCGAATAAGAAAAACCATCGTCAAGCTACTAAGGTGTAGGCTCTTCAGCCAGCCCTGTTATCAAACTAGGGGCGGGGAAAAAGGCACTCTAAGCTGTATGAGTGCATTCCCGTTATTCGGGGGTGGGAAAAGGCCTAAACAGTAGGGGCTCATAATTTAACAAGAAATTTTATCTTTCTCCTTTCACCAGCTTCGCTTCTTCAACGAGATAATTTGGAGAGGAAACCCGGCCATCAGGACCGCTATGAGTGAACTCTAAACTGATAGACCATGATGACAAAAAGTTCATTAGTGTCCGGTGCAGACCTCTCAAGACACAAGGACGACATGGATGCCTTGTAAAAATGAACTAATATTTATGCCCTGAGTTTTGGAAGCCCAAAATGAAAATAAAAAACCTGTCATGGTACCACCTGCCCTGACGGGCTCCATGATCCCCCATGGTAAACTGTTAAGCCTAGTTGTGACAACGGGACCGCAGGGCAAATGTTGTTAAATTGAGCAGCAAAGACAGATTCTCGGCCCTCCAACATAAATAAATTCTCACTGTCCCCTGCTTTCAAAATTTCCCAGGTGCTCTTTATGTAAATTTCATGCAGGAATATAGCAAAATTCATTTTTTTTGACAAAATTGGAAAGGACATTGATTAATCATTACTAAAGCAATAACAATAACACAGGATTCTAGACTGAAATAAGAGTACAAATATATTTAACCAAAAAAAAACCTTTAAAAACTACACCTATCGAGATCGAAATCCTTGACCTTTAGGGCTAAAAATATCTCGTCCTGTCTCTGGAACTCTGCAAGCACCGCAAGAAGATCGGACTTCAAGAGTCTGGCCACATGTGTTTTCATGAACTTTTGAACCCGTTCATTGTCTTTCTTCAATCTCTTCAACTCCTTCACCACGAGCAAGCCTTCTCTGCCCATTATTTTCTTTTTGCCTCTCCATAGGGAAAGAGCCGGAATGCCAGAAGCTGATGAAGAGTATGGTCTGCATCTTTGAGGACTTAACCCACTTCCTCCCAAAACCTCTGTCAAAAATGGAGATTTTCCCCGATTATTTTCATTGAAATTTTGCTCAGGATTGATACCCACGTACAAAATACGTGCAAGGCTCCTTCCAGATAAAAATTTTAACAAAACAGACTGGGAGCTCGACTTCAAAATTGTAAGGGAAGCCATCCCAACAAATTCATGGAACTTAGACAGGTATGTATTGCCTTAACCCCTTCCTCTATATGTTGGCAGTAGTAGCAGGATTGAACCGGCTCACATACTTCTCCTACTTTTGCAAAATTATTTGTACTCCATAAGATGTGTATGCAAGGGTGTTCATTAAGTTCAAGGGGACGACTTGTTTTCTTGGGTTGTGAATGGGTGTCAAAATTTAATTCATAAGAAAATATGTGACCAAAGTGGTTACATGAGGATAAAACGAAATACGGAGTACATGTGTGAGAAGCCAAAATTATATATATATATATATATATATATATATAAAAGTGGAGTTTTAATTTTATAGGGTTATGGTTTAAAGATTTAGATGAAATAGCATTATAATGATGATTGATATTTGATATTGTTAAATTTAGAAAATCGCATTTCATAGATAGATAAGGTTTTTAAGGTTTTTAGAGATGAATGTTTCTGTAAGGATTTCATAGGGTTTCATCTAGGTTTGTCTTAGCTTTATGATGGTGACATGGTGGTAGCTTATAGGGTGGGTATTAAGATTATAGATGAGGAAATATAATTGGCCAATCACTCAAATGATACTTTGTCCGAGAGTCAATTTTGTGTTCAAATGCTCTATGGGAATCTTTTGTGCCAAAAATCTTTAAAGGACTAACCATTGGAGGGACAATCGCCAAAAATTCTAAGGGACTAATCATTGGACAAGGGCTAAGGGAATTCACTAGAGGGACGACTGCCAAAAACTCTAAGGGACTAACCATTGGACAAGTTACAAACCACAGATCAAGTGGGCCTATATAGTATTGTTGTGCCTCACTCCAGCAGGTTCGACATCAAACGCCAAATTAAACATGTTAGAAGCTATTAGTCAAGTTATCGGGGCATGGAAACAATATAATTGGGTCGACCATGTCGAAGATATTTTCAATACAAGCTGCAAGGAATGCCATAACTCTGGTAAGGTAATCACGGTACACAAGAAACACAAGATATAGGCTCCAAGCCAGGGCAAAACCTCTCCAAGGAGGAAACCCATCAAATTATCATCTTATAGAATCAGACAAATTGAGACATCCAAGACCCATGACCACAGAAAAACTTCACCCTCTACATTCCAAGTTGAACCTTCCTTTAGCACAACAAGTCCATCATCAAGAGACTAGCAATAAGAGATGCATCAAGGTAGAACTTTCACAAACTTTAAGCTTAAAGAAGAAACTCCTCTCATAGTTTAGCCCTCTTTATCATCTTTGTCCTTTTAGTGATATTTTAACCCAAAATCATCCAAGTGTGTATGTCCAAAATGAGTTCCATCTTCCCTCTATTTATGTAGTCTATAGGGGTGTGAATGGACATGTCAATTAGGGCAATTCGACTTGACAGGTAGGTCGACTTAGCACCTAGAGGGGTTTTTGACCCAAAATTACATATTTAAAATTTGTTTTCTTTTTTCTTTACAATAGGTCCAAATAGGACTTTGACTCTCTAATCTGATATCGTGAGAACAAAGTATTTCTTATACAGAGATTGACAGTAGGGGGCTTTTACTGGTTATTTAATCCTTTCTAGTAAAGGATTAAATAACCAGTAAAAGCCCCCTACTGTCAATCTCTGTATAAGAAATACTTTGTTCTCACGATATCAGATCAGATTGGTATCAAAGCTCTAGGTTTTGCTAAAGAGTTTGTGTAATTTGTGCAAGAAGATTGTGTTATTCTACAAAATTTGATGCTTACTAGGTTGAAATTGAAAAGAGGGGAAGGTCAATTGGTTAGAGAACAAGTTAATCCTCAGCCAAGGAGGGCTAGAGTGCCATTACATCCACCTTCCATTTCATCCTCATTAGCCTTAGAATCGGCCACAAACATGTCTTCCAGAGAAGGAGAAGTACATGAGGAAATGGATCCCAAGGAAGAAGAAAGAGTCTTTAGAAAAGCTTTCTTGGACTTGATTGAGATGGTTAGGATCCTATACCAGGAGAGAAATGATATGGTTGCTGGAGAAGGGTCTAGAAACCAAAAATAAGAAGGAGATTCTTCAGGAGGGAAGAAAGACAAAGATGAGTCTAAGAAAGGGAATGGAGGAAATGGTGATCCTTCATCTCCATCGTCATCCTCTTCCTCCACATCATCCTCTTCTACTTCTGTTAATCAGTCACACAAAACAAAAACATCTCTTAAAAATCCTTTGTTAAAGCTTGATGTGAAGTTTGAGTTGTCGATGTTTAATGGTGATGTGAATGCAGAAAAATTGGATAACTGGATTAGACAGCTGGAAGTCTATCTAAGAATTCAAAATTTGCATGATGATGAAACAAAAATCCAATTAGCCTCTTTGAGAATGGATGGAGCAGCTTTGGTTTGGTGGGAAGCCAAGACCAGGGAGGAAATTAAAAAGCATGGTAAGATAACTCTAACATGGAATGAGTTTATTACTGCTATTAAGAAACAGTTTTATCCTCTTGCTCATATTCAGAAAGCAATCATGAATTAGCAAAATTTTAGGCAACTTAAGGGTCAAAATGTGCAAGATTATACCCAAGAGTTTAGAAGGAGAGCACTTCTACTTGGAGTAGACTTACAAAGTCAAGACACCTTGTTAAAATACATAGGAGGTTTGCACAATTATCTGCAACATACTATTCTAATGTTCAATCCTACCAGCTTAGATGAAGTCTGTGTGTAGGCTACACATTTAGAAGCTAGAGGAAAGAATGCTTTTGATGCTTTTGATGAGGATAGTAATTTCAAAAACAAAGGAAAGAAAAGAGTTGCAAATTCAAGAAAGGAAAAAGGAAAGTTCTTTTGCAAGAACTGTTCAAAGACTAGTCATGATGAAGATAATTGTTGGAAGCTTCATCCTGAACTGAAACCAGAAAAATACAAGAACAAAAACAAGACCAAAGAAAAGGAGAAAACTGTAGCAACAGTTGAGCAAGACTTAGGGTCAGACTTAGGAGATGAGACAAAAAGCATAGCCATGGTTTTAAAGAACATTAAGGGGAAAGAAGTGGTGCAAGACACAATTCTCAGTTCTAGCTCTTTGAATTGTCACAAAGATACTCTTGAAGAAAAGAGGAGGATAGAGCTCTTTCCAGTCGATCTAACACACTATTTGATAGTGGGTCACAAGCAAATCTTATATCTGAAGACTTGGTCAAGCAGCTTAAACTTGAGACCATTCCACATATGAAGCCTTATCCACTTAGATGGATATGCAAGGATGCCAATTTTGCAAGTCTCAAGGAAGTGCATATTGTGCTTTGCAATAACTGCACACTTTATTGACATAGTGGAACTTGATGTGGTGCCGCTTGATATCTCAGGTATTGTTTTGGGAAGTCCTTACTTATTTGACAGGAAGGCCATCTTTCATCGCCATGAAAACAAGTATCACTTGTTCAAAGATGGTAAAGAGTACATTGTGAGAGCTCACAAAAAGAAGCTGGAATCTTCTTTACTCCATGCAAGTCAATTGAAAAGCCTGGTTAATGCAAGTCAAAGTCTAACTTTGTTAATGTTAAAACGACCAAATTTTGAGCATTCACCTTTTTATGATGTTGCTAATGATTTGTATCAGTTTAATAACAGTTTGTCTTTGAAAGAAGATGATGTTATGTTGCACAAATTACCTTTTTTGTCAGCCAATGCAGAGAATGAAGTGTCAAAGCTAAGCAGTGCAAGCAAGAAGGACACACCATTCAGCGTGGGAAAAAGTTGGTTTCAGAATGGTAGAATTTGCCATGGGAACAGTTTGCAAGGTGAAGGTTATTTTAAGTCTTTCTGGAAGTTTGATCAGTGTAGAAAAATTGTGTTTCTGTAAATTACAATTGTTGTTCTGCAAATTTTAATCATTTGCATCACAACTAGCGGTCTATATGGCGGAATGCCCAAATTTAATGAGCTTTTTATTAGGCCCTGGTGGCTCCACAATCAAATGGACCCTTAAGTTGCCTAAAATTTTGCCAATTCATAATTGCTTTCTGAATATGAGCAAGAGGATAAAACTATTTCTTAATAACAGTAATAAGATTAACAAGGGTAATATTCTTTTTTTAATAAAAATATTTTTTATAAAGTCAAATTTTGGCCTTCCTTTTACTGAAATTGGCAAACTTCAAAGCTGAATATCTTCCTCATACGACATCGGTTTTCAGTGTCGTTCGCGTCTACAAGATCGTTTTTCCGAGCTCTTTCCAGTCGATCTAGTTCAGACCAATTATGAGCAAGTTCATTTTTGAGCATTTTTCTACAAGAAACTTGATCTCCTTATCACACCTCCCAAATGGGAAGCTTTTGGACCCCAAAATCTCTCTGACTAGTGAAACTGATAATGTGGAGACTGATTCTCCACTCTTCCACCCTTGAATGACTAAAATCTACCCGATTTCATCAAATGGAGCTTTTGAGAAAATGATAAACTGTCTCTGGAATCAACTGGTCGACCCTTGCTAAGATTGACGGAGTCATGATGCAAATGATTAAAATTAGCAGAACAACAATTGTAATCTGCAGAAAACGAACTTTTTCTACATTGATCAAACTTTCAGAAAGACTTAAAATAACATTCACCTTGCAAACTGTTCCCATGGCGAATTCTACCATTCTGAAACCAACTTTTTCCCATGCTGAATGGTGTGTCCTTCTTGCTTGCACTGCTTAGCTTTGACACTTCATTCTCTGCATTACAACCATGAATGAAGTACATCATTACTTAATTTTAATAGCAAGAGGATAAAAAGTTTAATGAGCTTTTTTGCTTTGACCCTAAAAAGTTTAATGAGCTTTTCATTAGGCCCTGGTGGCTCCACAATCAAATGGACCCTTAAGTTGCCTAAAATTTTGCCAATTCATAATTGCTTTCTGAATATGAGCAAGAGGATAAAATTGTTTCTTAATAGCAGTAATAAACTCATTCCAAGTTAGAGTTATCTTACCATGCTTTTTAATTTCCTCCCTGGTTTTGGCTTCCCACCAAACCAAAGCTGCTCCATCCATTCTTAAAGAGGCTAATTGGATTTTTGTGTCATCATCATGCAAATTCTGAATTCTTAGATAGACTTCCAGCTGTCTAATCCAGTTATCCAATTTTTCTGCATTCACATCACCATTAAACATCGGCAACTCAAACTTCACATCAAGATTTAACAAAGGATTTTTAAAAGATGTTTTTGTTTTGTGTGACTGATTAATAGAAGTTGAAGAGGATGATGTGGAGGAAGAGGATGGCGATGGAGATGAAGGATCACCATTTCCTCCATTCCCTTTCTTAGACTCATCTTTGTCTTTCTTCCCTCCTGAAGAATCTCCTTCTTCTTTTTGGTTTCTAGACCCTTCTCCAACAATCCTATCATTTCTCTCCTGGTATAGGATCCTAACCATCTCATTCATGTCCAAGAAAGCTTTTCTAAAGACTCTTTCTTCTTCCTTGGGATCCATTTCCTCATGTACTTCTCCTTCTCTGGAAGACATGTTTGTGGCTGATTCTAAAGCTAATGAGGATGAAATGGAAGGTGGATATAATGGCACTCTAGCCCTCCTTGGTTGAGGATTAACTTGTTCTCTAACCAATTGACCTTCCCCTCTTTTCAATTTCAGCCTAGTAAGCATCAAATTTTGCAGAATAACACAATTTTCTTGCACAAATTACACAAAATCTTGAGCACGAAGATCATTGTTGGAAGCTTCATCCTGAATTGAAACCAGAACAGTTCTTGCAAAAGAACTTTCCTTTTTCTTTTCTTGAATTTGCAACTCTCTTCTTTCCTTTGTTTTTTAAATTACTATCCTCATCAAAAGTACTCTTTCCTCTAGCTTCTAAATGTGTAGCCTGCACACAGACTTCATCTAAGCTGGTAGGATTGAACATTAGAATAGTATGTTGAAGGTAATTGTGCAAACCTCCTATGTATTTTAACAAGGTGTCTTGACTTTGTAAGTCTACTCCAAGTAGAAGTGCTCTCCTTCTAAACTCTTAGGTATAATCTTGCACATTTTGACCCTTAAGTTGCCTAAAATTTTTCCAATTCATAATTTCTTTCTGAATATGAGCAAGAGGATAAAACTATTTCTTAATAGTAGTAATAAACTCATTCCAAGTTAGAGTTATCTTACCATGCTTTTTAATTTCCTCCCTGGTGTTGGCTTCCCACCAAACCAAAGCTGCTCCATCCATTCTCAAAGAGGCTAATTGGATTTTTGTGTCATCATCATGCAAATTCTGAATTCTTAGATAGACTTCCAGCTGTCTAATCCAGTTATCCATTTTTTCTGCATTCACATCACCATTAAACATCGACAACTCAAACTTCACATCAAGCTTTAACAAAGGATTTTTAAGAGATGTTTTTGTTTTGTGTGACTGATTAATGGAAGTTGAATAGGATGATGTGGAGGAAGAGGATGACGATGGAGATGAAGGATCACCATTTCCTCCATTCCCTTTCTTAAACTCATCTTTGTCTTTCTTCCCTCCTGAAGAATCTCCTTCTTCTTTTTGGTTTCTAGACCCTTCTCCAACAATCCTATCATTTCTCTCCTGGTATAGGATCCTAACCATCTCAGTCATGTCCAAGAAAGCTTTTCTAAAGACTCTTTCTTCTTCCTTGGGATCCATTTCCTCATGTACTTCTCCTTCTCTGGAAGACATGTTTGTGGCTGATTCTAAGGCTAATGAGGATGAAATGGAAGGTGGATATAATGGCACTCTAGCCCTCCTTGGTTGAAGATTAACTTGTTCTCTAACCAATTGACCTTTCCCTCTTTTCAATTTCAGCCTAGTAAGCATCAAATTTTGTAGAATAACACAATATTCTTGCACAAATTTCACAAACTCTTAAGCAAAACCTAGAGCTCTGATACCAATCTGATCTGAAAATTGTGAGAACAAATTATTTCTTACACAGAGATTGACAGTAGGGGGATTTTACTGGTTATTTCACCTTTACTAGAAAGGATGAAACCAGAAGCTCCTGGCCCACAAACTGGCTCTGCCTAAAGAAATAAAATGTAAACACTGAAATAGATCCGATCAATGAAAGTATTTGTTTTTGTGCAAAGTATTCATTAATCAAAATTTTATGTGTGAATAAGCAAGTTCAAGTATTCTGCAAATGAAGTAATGTGGTTTGAAGTTGAACTAATGAGTTTTGTTCACTGTATAAGTCTGCTTGGGAAAAGTGTACTTATGAAAAGTTATTGTTTAATGTAGCAGAATTTGAAATACAACAACAAAAATGCACAGCATAACAGTAAGCATTTGTTTAAGCAGTTCACCCCTCTCTTGGGCTACCTCTGTTGGGTCCAAAAGCCTCTAATTAGGCTTTTCCCTTTTTCATTAATGCTCAAAATGTGAATTACACTGTGTAGAAAGCCTCAAAAGGCAAAATAAGCTGCAAATTCAGAAACGGAAGGCTGAAATCAGTATAAATCGACTATTCATTCACCTCCAATGGATGAGTATAGTCCAACACAGTTGATCTTTCATTAGGCCCTGGTGGCTCCACAACCAAAATCGCTGGTAAAATCATTGATAGAGCGCCATGATGGCTCTGCAAACTCTCCCAATAGCTCCAAAATGCTTCAATACCCCAAAATCAACTGCGCGCTGATGAATTTATTACCACGGTTTTCCGCGGATGGTTCCATGCCGAGGGGGCTGGCCCCCTTTCGGGCCCCGCCCAAACCAACTTTAACATTCAAATAACACTTCGTTGCCATGTTATAACAAGCACCACCATCGTAGCCTGTTGGTCATGGTTCCGTGGAGTAGCGCCCGGTGCGAAGGTGTTATTAATATATGGTTTCAAACTTCAATGTATGCCGATTAAAACTCAATGTTTGTCAATGTATTTCAGAAGGTGCGGTTACGTGGGCCTATTCATTAGCCCCCCACGACTGGCGATCTATATGGCAGAATGCCCAAATTTAGCAACCGCCCAGATTTGTCGGCGCTATCTGGTAGTTAGCCAGACTTAGCTAGAGTGATTCTAGGCCAAACTGGCAGTCTGAGTAAATGAGCCATAAATTTGGCTAGGGAAGTCCTTTTGGGACAATTTTTTATTTTTATTTTGGGGTATTGAAGCATTTTGGAGCTTTTGGGAGAGTTTTCAGAGCCATCAGGGTGCTCTATCAGTGCTGATATGAAATTGTGAGAACAAAGTATTTCTTATATAGAGATTGACAGTAGGGGGCTTTTACTGGTTATTTCACCTTTACTAGAAAGGATGAAACCAGAAGCTCCTTACCCACAAACTAGCTCTGCCTAAAGAAATAAAATGTAAACACTGAAATAGATCTGATCAATGAAAGTATTTTTTTATGTGCAAAGTATTCATTAATCAAAAATTTATGTGTGAATAAGCAAGTTCAAGTATTCTGCATTGGAAGTAATGTGGTTTGAAGTGAAACTAATGAGTTTTGTTCACTGTATAAGTCCGTTTGGGAAAAGTGAACTGTGTACTTATGAAAGTTATTAGTTGAATGTAGCAGACCTGAATAATTTAAAATAAAATGAGATAACAAAGAAGCATTTGTTTGCCAGCTCACCCCTCTCTTGGGCTACCTCCGCCGGGTCCAAAAAGCCTCTAATTTAGGCTTTTTCCATTTTTCATTAATGCTCAAAATGTATACATTGTAGAAAGCCTCAAAATGAAAAATAAGCCGTAAATTCAGAAACAGAAGGCTGAAATCGCAGATAAATCCACTATTCATTCACCTCCACCTATGAGTATAGTCCAACACAACTGATCTTTCATTAGGCCCTAGTGGCTCCACAACCAAAATCACTGGTAAAATCATTGATAGAGCACCCTGATGGCTCTGCAAACTCTCCCAACAGCTCTAGAATGCTTCAACACCCCAAAATCAAAAAAAAAAATGTTCCAAATGGACTTCCCTAGCCAAAGTTATGGCTAACTGAAGTTTGCCTAGTGTCACCTAGAAAAACTCCACTAATTGTGGAGTAACTGCAGATAAGGCCACTAAATTAGGAAATGGCGGCAAAACAGGCGGAGTCTCCAACTTTATCCGTGCGGTTAGGGCTGTAATAAATATTACGATTAATTTGTTTTGAGTCGGTCACATGTATTAACGGTGGTAATTAATATAACCACATCCGTTGGGTTTGCGCGCCGATGCGTTTAAGTCATGGTTCCCGCGGCATGGTTGTATGCAGAGGGGGTTGGCCCCCTTTCGGCCCCGCCCAAAACAACTTGCAATTTTAAATACCATTTAGTTGCGTTATATAACAAGAACTGCCGACGTAGCCCGTTGGTCGGGCCTCTCCGATGCTTCCGACCCGACCCACGTTCGAATCCTGCCTGCGACCAAACAATTTTGGATTGCCATTTCATTCCACCTTGGGGCCACGTGGCGGCCTCCGGGCTGGCCACGTGGTGTCCTTTCATTGGTTGCCACTGGAATATTCCGTAGAATATTTTGTGGAATATTCCTAGAATATTCTGTGGAATATTCCTAGAATATTCTGTGGAATATTCTTTTTTTAATAAAAATATTTTTTATAAAGTCAAATGTTGGCCTTCCTTTTACTGAAATTAGCAAAATTCAAAGTTGAATATCTTCCTCATACGACGTCAGTTTTCAGTGCCGTTCGCGTCTACAAGATCATTTTTCTGAGCTCTTTCCAGTGGATCTAGTTTGGACCAATTCTGAGCAACTTCATTTTTGAGCATTTTTCTACAAGATACTTGATCTCCTGATCACACCTCCCAAATGGGAAGCTTTTGGACCCCAAAAGCTCTCTGATTAGTGAAAATGATGATGTGGAGACTAATTCTCCACTCTTCCACCCTTGAATAACTGAAATCTACCCGATTTCATCAAATGAAGCTTTTGAGAAAATGATAAACTATCTCTGGAATCAACTGATCGACCCTTGCTAAGATTGATGGAGTCATGATGCAAATGAATAAAATTAGCAGAACAACAATTGTAATCTGCAGAAAACAAACTTTTTCTACACTGATCAAACTTCTAGAAAGACTTAAAATAACCTTCACCTTGCAAACTGTTCCCATGGCGAATTCTACCATTTTGAAACCAACTTTTTCCCATGCTGAATGGTGTGTCCTTCTTGCTTGCACTGCTTAGATTTGACACTTCATTCTCTACATTGGTTGACCCAAAAGGTAATTTGTGCAACATAACATCATCTTCTTTCAAAGACAAATTGTTATTAAACTGAGACAAATGTAGAAATGGTAAATGCAGGACAGGTAAAAAGGCTAGTCAATTCAAGCAAGAGTTTTGTACTTCTTATGGTCAAGCCAAAGGTTGATGTGAATCATGAGTCATTTGAAAATTGTGATGCAAAACTTAAATCTAATTTATATGATGTAGTTGATGCACATCATGAGATGTTTCAGGAACCAACAGGTTTGCCTCCTAAAAGGGAGATTCAGCATGAAATCCATTTACATCCAGATTGTCCTCTTCCTAACATAGGCATGTATCGCATGTCTATTATGGAGAATGCTGAAATAAAGAAGCAGATTAAAGAGTTGTTGGACAAGGGTTTCATAAGGCCAAGCACTTCGCCATGTGGGTCACCGATAGTGTTGATTCCGAAGAAAGATGGAACTTGGGGTATGTGTGTTGACTTCAGAGCTTTGAACAAGATAACGGTAAAGAATCGTTACCCACTTCCAAGAATAGATGATTTGTTAGATCAGCTGAAAGATGCAAGATATTTCACTAAGTTAGACTTAAGAAGTGGTTATCATCAAGTAATAATTGAAGAAAGCGACATTTGGAAGATAGCTTTCAAAACCAAACAAGGACTCTTGAGTGGCTTGTGATGCCGTTTGGTTTATGCAATGCACCTGCAACTTTCATGCGGGTAATGGATGATGTCTTACGTCATTTTCTTGATGATTTTGTTATTTTCTACTTAGATGAAATCTTGATTTTCAGCAAGACAAGAGAAGATCATGTCATGCATGTCAGTAAAGTACTTGATGTTTTGAAGAAAAATCAGTTATTCCTTAAGATGTCAAAGTGTGAATTTGGAAAGACTTCTTTGGTTTATTTGGGACACATAGTAGGTGGAGGCGCTTTGGGAATTGATCCTTCCAAAGTAGAAGCTATTGTGAATTGGGCGTTCAAAAATTGTTTATTCAAGATGAAGCTTCCAACAATGATCTTCATCATGACTTGTCTTCGAACAGTTCTTGCAAAAGAACTTTCCTTTTTCTTTTCTTGAATTTGCAACTCTCTTCTTTCCTTTGTTTTTGAAATTACTATCCTCATCAAAAGTATTCTTTCCTCTAGCTTCTAAATGTGGAGCCTGCACACAGACTTCATCTAAGCTGGTAGGATTGAAAATTAGAATAGTATGTTGAAGGTAATTGTGCAAACCTCCTATGTATTTTAACAAGGTGTCTTGACTTTGTAAGTCTACCCCAAGTAGAAGTGCTCTCCTTCTAAACTCTTGAGTATAATCTTGCACATTTTGACCCTTAAGTTGCCTAAAATTTTGCCAATTCATGATTGCTTTCTGAATATGAGCAAGAGGATAAAACTGTTTCTTAATAGTAGTAATAAACTCATTCCAAGTTAGAGTTATCTTACCATGCTTTTTAATTTCCTCCTTGGTCTTGGCTTCCCACCAAACCAAAGCTTCTCCATCCATTCTCAAAGAGGCTAATTGGATTTTTGTGTCATCATAATGCAAATTCTGAATCCTTAGATAGACTTCCAGCTGTCTAATCCAGTTATCCAAATTTTTTGCATTCACATCACCATTAAACATCGGCAACTCAAACTTCACATCAAGCTTTAACAAAGGATTTTTAAGAGATGTTTTTGTTTTGTGTGACTAATTAATAGAAGTTGAAGAGGATGATGTGGAGGAAGAGGATGACGATGGAGATGAAGGATCACCATTTCCTCCATTCCCTTTCTTAGACTCATCTTTGTCTTTCTTCCCTCCTGAAGAATCTCCTTCTTCTTTTTGGTTTCTAGACCCTTCTCCAATAATCCTATCATTTCTCTCCTAGTATAGGATCCTAACCATCTCAGTCATGTCCAAGAAAGATTTTCTAAAGACTCTTTCTTCTTCCTTGGGATCCATTTCCTCATGTACTTCTTCTTCTCTGGAAGACATGTTTGTGGCTGATTCTAAGGCTAATGAGGATGAAATGGAAGTTGGATATAATGGCACTCTAGCCCTCCTTGGTTGAGGATTAACTTGTTCTCTAACCAATTGACCTTCCCCTCTTTTCAATTTCAGCCTAGTAAGCATCACATTTTGCAGAATAACACAATCTTCTTGCACAAATTTCACAAACTCTTAAGCAAAACCTAGAGCTCTGATACCAATCTGATCTGAAATTGTGAGAACAAAGTATTTCTTATACAGAGATTGACAGTAGGGGGCTTTTACTGGTTATTTCACCTTTACTAGAAAGGATGAAACCAGAAGCTCCTGGCCCACAAACTGGCTCTGCCTAAAGAAATAAAATGTAAACACTGAAATAGATCCGATCAATGAAAGTATTTGTTTCTGTGCAAAGTATTCATTAATCAAAATTTTAAGTGTGAATAAGCAAGTTCAAGTATTCTGCAAATGAAGTAATGTGGTTTGAAGTTGAACTAATGAGTTTTGTTCACTGTATAAGTCTGCTTGGGAAAAGTGTACTTTATCCGTGCGGTTAGGGCTGTAATAAATATTACGGTTAATTTGTTTTGATTCGTTCACATGTATTAACGATGGTAATTAATATAACCACATCCGCTGGGTTTGCGCACCGATGCGTTTAAGTCATGGTTCCCGCGGCATGGTTGTATGCAGAGGGGGCTAGCCCTTAGGGGCTGGCCCCCTTTCGGCCCCGCCCAAAACAACTTGTAATTTTAAATACCATTTCGTTGTGTTATATAACAAGAACTGCTGACGTAGCCCGTTGGTCGGGCCTCTCCGATGCTTCCGACCCGACCCACGTTCGAATCCTGCCCGCGACCAAACAATTTTTGAACGCCCAATTCAATCCACCTTGGGGCCACGTGGCGGACTCCAGGCTGGCCACGTGGCGCACTTTCATTGGCTGCCACCAGAATATTCCACATAATATTCTGTGGAATATTCTTTTTTTAATAAAAATATTTTTTATAAAGTCAAATTTTGGCCTTCCTTTTACTGAAATTGGCAAACTTCAAAGCTGAATATCTTCCTCATACGACGTCGGTTTTCAATGTCGTTTGTGTCTACAGGATCGTTTTTCCAAGATATTTCTAGTCAATCTCGTTCGGACCAATTCTGAGCAACTTCATTTTTGAGCATTTTTCTACAAGAGACTTTATCTCCTGATCACACCTCCCAAATGGGAAGCTTTTGGACCCCAAAAGCTCTCTTACCAGTGAAACTAATAATGTGGAGACTGATTCTCCACTCTTCCACCCTTGAATGACTGAAATCTACCCGATTTCATCAAATGGAGCTTTTGAGAAAATGATAAACTATCTTTGGAATCAATTGATCGACCCTTGCTAAGATTGACGGAGTCATGATGCAAATGATTAAAATTTGCAGAACAGCCATTGTAATCGGCAGAAAACAAAAATTTTCTACACTGATCAAACTTCCAGAAAGACTTAAAATAACCTTCACCTTGAAAACTGTTCCCATGGCGAATTCTACCATTCTGAAACCAACTTTTTCCCATGCTGAATGGTCTGTCCTTCTTGCTTGCACTGCTTAACTTTGACACTTCATTCTCTGCATTGGCTGACCCAAAAGGTAATTTGTGCAACATAACATCATCTTCTTTCAAAGGCAAACTGTTATTAAACTGAGACAAATCATCAGCAACATCATAAAAAGGCGAATGCTCAAAATCTGGTCGTTTTAACATTAACAAAGTTAGACTTTGACTTGCATTAACCAGGCTTTTCAATTGACTTGCGTGGAGTAAAGAAGATTCCAACTTCTTTTTGTGAGCTCTCACAATGTACTCTTTACCATCTTTGAACAAGTGATACTTGTTTTCATGGCGATGAAAGATGGCCTTCCTGTCAAATAAGTAAGGACTTCCCAAAACAATACCTGAGATATCAAGCGGCACCACATCAAGTTCCACCGTGTCAATAAAGTGTGCAGTTATTGCAAAGCGCAATATGCACTTCCTTGAGACTTGCAAATTGGCATCCTTACATATCCATCCAAGTGGATAAGGCTTCGGATGTGGAATGGTCTCAAGTTTAAGCTGCTTGACCAAGTCTTCAGATATAAGATTCGCTTGTGACCCACTATCAAATAGTGTGTCAATTTTGGTATGTTTTGAAATTACCCTCACATGGAAGAGCTCTATCCTCCTCTTTTCTTCATGAGTATCTTTGTGACAATTCAAAGAGCTAGAATTGGGAATTGTGTCTTGCACCACTTCTTTCCCCTTAATGTTCTTTAAAACCATGGCTATACTTTTTGTCTCATCTCCTGAGTCTGACCCTAAGTCTTGCTCAACCGTTGCTACAGTTTTCTCCTTTTCTTTGGTCTTGTTTTTGTTCTTGTATTTTTCTGGTTTCAGTTCAGGATGAAGCTTCCAACAATGATCTTCATCATGACTTGTCTTCGAACAATTCTTGCAAAAGAACTTTCCTTTTTCTTTTCTTGAATTTGCAACTCTCTTCTTTCCTTTGTTTTTGAAATTACTATCCTCATCAAAAGTATTCTTTCCTCTAGCTTCTAAATGTGTAGCCTGCACACAAGCTTCATCTAAGCTGGTAGGATTGAACATTAGAATAGTATGTTGAAGGTAATTGTGCAAACCTCCTATGTATTTTAACAAGGTGTCATGAATTTGTAAGTCTACTCCAAGTAGAAGTGCTCTCCTTCTAAACTCTTGGGTATAATCTTGCACATTTTGACCCTTAAGTTGCCTAAAATTTTGCCAATTCATAATTGCTTTCTGAATATGAGCAAGAATATTCAAGTTGCACTGTGTCAATAAAGTGTGCAGTTATTGCAAAGCACAATATGCACTTCCTTGAGACTTGCAAATTGGCATCCTTGCATATCCATCCAAGTGGATAAGGCTTCGGATTGGAATGGTATCAAGTTTAAGCTGCTTGACCAAGTCTTCAGATATAAGATTCGCTTGTAGCACATAATGAACAACCTCTAATGAAACGTGTAACACTATCTACCATGCGAGGCCAATAACAATACCTCTGCAGATGTGCCACCGTTTTGCTTACACCGAAATGACCAGCAATAAGAGAAGAATGAGCTTCTCTCATCATGCTTAATCTCTCTCCCTGTGGTATACATAACTTTCCCAAGTGAAACAGCAAATTATTATGCAAATGATAATCATTCTCCTCAACATGATTCCCTTTACTCAAGTTAGCATACACCTCTTTAAAATCTTCATCTGATGCATACTAATTAGGACTTTGATTCTTTGACTCAAAAACCTAGAAGCACGAAGAACATGCGTGTGGTAACAACGCTGGATGCAACACATATTCCAAGTTGAATGGTGGGAAAAACATACTAGTGGGTGTTCACTTCGGGTAATGGCCAAAGGAAAATGGCAAAGGCAAAGGAGAAGGCTTTAGAAAGGCAAAGGGCATTTATTGGCATTTATTTATGAAAATAATGGAAATTAGGAGAAAAGGAAGGTGAAAGGTCACAGGCTACATGTGAGGAGGAAAATAATGTAAAATGAAGAAATTGGAGGCATCAATGATAAAAAGGATGTTGAGGATCAGTTGGTACCTTTTGTCAATGAATTTTTGGAGCTCTCTCATTATTCTCTCTCCCTCTCTCATACTCTTGGACACTTAGAGTTTTCTTGGAGCACTCTTGGAGAGTGTGGATACTTGATGATTTGGAGCAAGAAGGCAAAGGAATAGTAGGAAAGCGCAGGTATACATCGGAATCAACAGCTACATCGGGATTTGATTGCAGGTACTGAGTTACATGTATGTTTTCCTCACTATTTTTGGCATGCATGGTGTATGCATGTGGATTTTCATAGCCTTGCCATTTCCTGGAAAACCATGGTATTGTGGGTTTATTTCCCATTGATTGTTTTCTAGTTGGTTCTCATGGTTCCTTTAGCTGTTGGGTTGAGTTATTAGTTCTTGGAGCCTTAGTTGGACAAACGCTTTGGAGCCTGACGGACAGTTATTGGGTTGAGTTACTAGTCCTAGAGCCTTGGTTGGACAAATGCTCTGGAGCCCTAGGTGGGTTGAGTTACTAGTCCCGGAGCCTTGGTTGGAACAAACACTCTAGAGCCCTGGAGCACTGGAGCAGCTTCGATAGAGGTCAATCCGTGATGGTTAATGATGTCTGACCGTGAGGTGGAATCACTAGTTTGGGGTTGAGATGGTTTGGTCTCTATAGCCCTGGTTTGGTATTGATTGATGTGTTTGATAAAGTCCCACATTCATGCTTGGAATATGGCACGAGAGTGATTGCCTAAAGTGAGACTTGGCTCAGCCAAGCTATGGTTGAGTGGAACGTGGAAATCCCATCTCTGGTTGGTTTTACTCTTAGAAATGAAGAGCTCATTCCTTTGGTATTCAATGTGCAAATGTAATAGTTTATGTATGGATTTATTTATTGTTGTATCTGTTAGGGTCCTGTAATTTACAGAATATCAAGGTGACTGATTATCTCTGTTCAGATCGTTTATATTGAAAATAATACTCCATGACTGTCATCTATTTCCAAGAAGGTACTTCTGGCACAATAGATGGCAAAGGATGGTTATATTCACCTCATTTCCAATATAGTCCAAACTAAGCCTAAATGCATTAGGTAGCACTATCCATCTCATCAAAACCTCCAAAACCCACATATATAAAGTTTTGGGACTTTATATTAAGCCCTGACACCTCCATTTCAGGTCTGCCCCCGACATTAGGCCGTTTTGATATACATATATATCATATGTTATATATATGGTATAAAACCACAATAAACCTTACCTTACCGCAACAAATCTTTATCCCATTGACCCTTTACCTTTTCATCGCATCGTAACTTTGCACTTTTACTTACCTTTTCGCATTCCCGTTTGCCGCTTCTAACTCCCAATTGCGATAAGAAGTGGGACCCATTTCCCTGCCCCATCATCATCGCTATCGCATATCACAAATATTATAACTTACCTCATTTCCCCCAATCCCAGATTTTGTGATATGTGATAATTTAAAATCTTGCGATTACGATATATCGCATCGCAAATTCCACCCGCAACCTTTATCCCATTGACCCTTTCCTTGCCTTTTCGCATCACCAACCTCTCCACTCGTCGCAAATCGCGCATCACAGATCTTAAACTTTACCCTCCATTCCTCATAACAAAACTCCCCGACTTGAAATTTGCGATATAAGTTGGGTCCCACCTCCTTGCCACATCACCTCCGCTCATCGCACGTCGCACTTCAAAAGCTTAGGAGGATAGGCACTTAGGAATATGTTACAAATGCTGAAATGTGAAATGCGATAAAGGGATGGACGCGATAATTTTCAAAAGAAGATTTGAATTTATTTGAAGTCCAGGATTATGTGTAGCTACATTTTTTTGTGAAGGAAAGCGAATGCGGGCAGAAAAGCTCGGTTAAGGGACCCGACACGAGAAGAAGAGGTAGAGTCGGGCAAAAGGCGTAGATTAACAGGGCACAATGAAACAATCAGCACAGCCATCGATCAGCCGAAATCAGCCAGCACCGCATCATATTTAATGATCTAGCAAAGGTGGCCCAAAAGTAGAGCTAGATGTTTGAAGCCACCCATTGTTGCCCCTTCGTGACCACCTCAGCCACTTTCAACCCATTTTTGGATTCACGAAGAGCTGACGAAGTTTTTTGGATTCATGAAGAGTTTCCGAAGTTAATTCCATAGGCGGTGCTTTGTCAGAGATTTTTGTTTGGCCCTTTGCATTGCCACACTTGTCCATTTTTTACTTGATTGTAATTAATGATAAGTTTCCAAGTAGATAGGGAAACCGACTTAGTCTTTAGTTAAATACTGCATGCATTGGCAGTATCAAGGGTTGGACCTTGTTGGACCCTGCATCGTAAGAACTATTGTATTGGAGCACTGCAATTTTGGAGCTGGGCATCAATAACCAAAGACCATTTATAGGATACTTGAGTTGTGTTAAATGGTGATGTGCTATTTCTCTGTGTTAAATCTTTCCATTGTTTTCTTTGTTGTGCATCTATTCATCTTATTTAAAACAGGAATTTTAGATTAAGATTTTCTCTCGGAGCACCTTAAGTCTGTCTGTATTTACAATCTGAATGTGTTCAGCTAAAGTCTGATTCAAGAATTATTAATTGCTCTTTAATCACTACTGAACATTACTATTTCTTCCACCTCATAATTCATACTGCTCTAAAGATCCATTTAGCACAGTTAGCTTGCCCTGTGATGCTCTTGAAAAGTTGATGCACCAATCCAACCTTTCGACTCCATAGCCCAACGGATTAGTCCCTGCAGACCTGCTCATCCAACCAACAAAATCAATCAAAACAACCAATACCATCATCACTGTAACTAGCCTAACATCAACATTCATAATATTAAGGAAAAATTAAATCAGAAATAAAGAGAGCCCTCTCTAAGTCTAGGAAGGCTTGTTCTTGGATTCCAAAGTGGTTTGATGTTGTCCTCTATCGTTTATTCTTTCCAATCTTATAAATTATAGGGACACCATGTTGAATATTTCAACAAGAAACAGTAAAGGAGGCATCCTGAAACATCATCCTTGATCCTAGTTGGAAAATAATCACCTAAACTAGGTGGGGCCCACACAGGCTATTTTTAGGTGTATGTCTATTTTTAGACATGGTGAGCATATTCTATATGTAGCAGGAGGCTATTTGTAGATGGTTGGTCAAATGTGAAAAATAGATGAAATTATATTTTTAGAATATTGGGCGAAGTCTATTTATAGAGCGCTAATCTAAAAATAGGTGCATGTCGATTATTATTAGCTCTTAATAATAATCAGACTCTAAACATCAACTTATTCTCTTGGAGCACTTAATTTCAGTGAACAGATTTGTCAAATCAGTGGGCTGAAGGAATTACGCAATTCCTAAGGGTTTACTGGAGCTAATGCATGGAAGACTCAGTTAGAACCCAAGTGGCAGAGTTATGACACTGTTGGAAGAAGTAGTTGGTGGAGTTGTATTTAGTTTAACTTAGTTAGATTCAATTGAGCTAGTTGTATCTAATCTAACTAAATGATACAGTGGAGTGAATTAATTAGTTAATTAATTCACTAAATAATAACTC
This sequence comes from Pinus albicaulis, assembly GCA_034641835.2. Classification (NCBI taxonomy): domain Eukaryota; kingdom Viridiplantae; phylum Streptophyta; class Pinopsida; order Pinales; family Pinaceae; genus Pinus; species Pinus albicaulis. The sequence goes on from CM076573.1 coordinate 409,226,258, forward strand.
ATTAATCAACTGAAGAATACATCAGTTAACTATAGTGCATGGCAGTTTCAGTGGAGACCAGTGGAGAGATAGGTGAAAGGGCAAGATAGACTATTTGTTGTGACCATAGTGATGCATGGATTGCATCTACATATACATTGGAGTTTCCAATGATAATCACTCAGTAAATGAGAGTGGGATTACATTGAATTGGTCCTTGTAATCAACTTGGATTGCGCAGTGGAGGCAGGCTAGCAAGTGGCAAAGATCGGTGCATGGATTTGCAAGATTGGGCCTGATTAGTGTATGATGATTGTACTTTACTGAGAGCTTGTGATAAGCTTTGTATGCTTGTATGAGATTGTCATATGATCTCCATGTTACATAATATATAGTTAGGGTTTTCAGCTTCAGGCTTTCCCGGTAAACAACTGTGTTATGTGTTCTTTTATTGCTTCATGTGTTGTGCAATTGTTGATAAATTTCCGCAAGAATTATAGTGGAAGGATTTTGTATTTTGCAAGAAGTTAAATAGTGTGAGATCAGGAGAGTCTGGATATATACATGCATATTGTATATAATTTCTACATGGTATCAGAGCTGTGTTATAGATTTTCTACATGGAATGAGAGTAAGAATTTTTGGGTGCGCGAGTTTGCAGAGAATATCTGAAATTTTTGGTGAAATATTTTCAGAAAAAAATAGCATATTTGGATTCCTTGCGAAAAAATACCCAAATTGAAAAAAAAAAAATCGATCGAATCGAAGCTCGGATGAGGGAGATATCGTCGATTTAAAATTAGCTCTTTTGTTAGAAAATTTTGCGACGGTAGGACAATTGCAATGTGCGCAAGCCAAGAATCTACATGCACTGAGGTACAAGATGCATGCAAAGCTTTGAGGAGCAAAGCAAAGGTTAGTGACTTGGTGGTTGAGAGGGAGCCTCTCAACATGCAGCGTGAGAAGCAGTCTCAGAAGGTTGTGGAGCAGCCACAACTGGAGATGCAGAAGAATATTTATAGATTTGTTGTAGATGGGATTTCTACGGAGCTTCCTACTGTTGGGAAGTGCAAGAAAGCCATGCAATTGAAGCTTGAGAGGGTGCTGGATTTGCATGCATGTAAGAGTGAACATCGGGATGTGGAGCAAAATTACAAGATGAGGATCATGGAGTGGGAGATCCACCATGCAGAGAAATTTCATGTCAGACAAAGAGGGAGTGCATGTAACCATACCTTCAAAGAGAGGTGGGGCGACATGCATGAGTAATCCCAAGAGGAGATTTATGGGCAGGATTCATTGATATGGTGTGGATCTCATGAATTGAACCTGGCTACGAGGTGCCCATAGAGCAGCAATAGCATGATCAATTGGATTGATGCAAGTAGATCAAAGTGACAGTGTCAGATACTGGAGCGCGGTTCAGAGTTGACAGCAAGTGCAGAGTGCATGGTTGTAGAGTTCAACGCGCAGTGGTTCCTGAAGACATGTGTAGTTGGTACCAACAAAAGTCGAAGACTTTCCCTGTATGCATCGTACCGATTGAGTTCAGGGTTAGTTTTCGCTTAAAAGTGTTTGATTAAGAGTCACGGCGAATGTATGGAGTCAGACAAGCACGATGCAAACATGTGGGCTCTTTCTTGTTGGGAGAGGGAGTGTTGAAGTTTGCAACAAGAAATAGTGAAGTAGGCAACCTGAAACATCATCATTAATCCTAGTTGGAAAATAATCACCTAAACTAGGTGGGGCCCACACAGGTTATTTTTAGGTGTATGTCTATTTTTAGACATGGTGAGCATATTCTATATGTAGCAGGAGGCTATTTGTAGATGGTTGGTCAAATGTGAAAAATAGATGAAATTATATTTTTAGAATATTGGGCGAAGTCTATTTATAGAGCGCTAATCTAAAAATAGATGCATGTCGATTATTATTAGCTCTTAATAATAATCAGACCCTAAACAGCAACTTATTCTCTTGGAGCACTTAATTTCAGTGAACAGATTTGTCAAATCAGTGGGCTGGAGGAATTACACAATTCCTAAGGGTTTACTGGAGCTAATGCATGGAAGACTCAGTTAGAACTCAAGTGGAAGAGTTATGACACAGTTGGAAGAAGTAGTTGGTGGAGTTGTATTTAGTTTAACTCAGTTAGACTCAGTTGAGCTAGTTGTATCTAATCTAACTAAATGATACACTAGTGAGAGTGGAGTGAATTAATTAGTTAATTAATTCACTAAATAATAACTCATTAATCAACTGAAGAATACATCAGTTAACTATAGTGCATGGCAGTTTCAGTGGAGACTAGTGGAGAGATAGGTGAAAGGGCAAGATAGACTATCTGTTGTGACCATAGTGATGCATGGATTGCATCTACATATACATTGGAGTTTCCAATGATAATAACACATTCAATGAGAGTGGGATTACATTGAATTGGTCCTTGTAATCAGCTTGGATTGCATAGTGGAGGCAGGCTAGCAGGTGGCAAAGATCGGTGCATGGATTTGCAAGATTGGGCCTGATTAGTGTATGACGATTATACTGTACTGAGAGCTTGTGATAAGCTTTGTATGCTTGTATGAGATTGTCATATGATCTCCATGTTACATAATATATAGTTGGGGTTTTCAGCTTTAGGCTTTCCCGGTAAACAACTGTGTTATGTGTTCTTTTATTGCTTCATGTATTGTGCAATTGTTGATTAAATTTCTACAAGAATTATAGTGGAAGGATTCTGTATTTTGTAAGAAGTTAAATAGTGTGAGATCAGGAGAGTCCGGATATATACATGCATATTGTATATAATTTCTACACACCAACATAATGGCGACCATACTGTGGAACTATTGGAAATCTTGACATTTCATTCGAATTCAGAAACCCAGTAAAAAAAAAACATAGTATGCTAGAAGTATTTTCCAAGATTGGCATATGGTTGTTGATGGTGTACAAACAACCAGACACAAGAAGGTTGAAATCATCCACCTGGAGACTCCAAATCTTGATCAGTTCCATTCAAAGACTCCATTGGAGGAAGGACTTGAAACATGACCAATCAGCATGGAAAGAGAAGGTATTCAAGCCCAAATTATATTCAAGCAATTTTTGGTTTTATCTGTAACTATGTTCTATCTTACTCTAAGTCTGATCAAGAGTACGCTGTCAAGGTTTACATTGATCATTTGAAAATTGATGAGCCTCAAGAAACTAAGCCCCATATTGTAGATCATGTACATACTCATACACCTATGCACATCCCTTATACACTTGTGGAAAATTTAGTGAGACATGAGCCTCGTGCTTCATCTCCTGCTCTTGCTAAATCTCTGAGTGGTTATAAGCCTCCTGCTTTACCCTCTATACATGTAAAATTCCTAGACATTTACAACCCTTATGGTTTTTCCTCATATCCTCCATGACCTCCCTGCAAATTATAGCAATAATCTACCCAGGTATGATGGAGAAAATGTGAAGATAACTACTGAAAAACACATTCAAAATCTTGAGGTTTTTCTTGATCTGTTTGAGGTGGAAGAAGATGATGTATGTATCAGAGTATTTGCCTTATCATTGCAAGGTAAAGTTAAAAATTGGTTTAAGAATCTTCCAGCTGCAAGTATTAGCAATTTTCATCAATTTATGCAATTTTTCCTGGATAGATGGGTGATCATGGGAAATGTTTTCCTCATCATAGAAGAATATAACCATTTAAAAAGACAACGAGGGGAGACAGTACAACATTTTTCAGCCAGGTTCAATAAAGTGTATCATTCAATGCATGTTGTTATAAGGCCACCCCAAGGATTAGCTCTCTTGCACTACCCAGATGCATTTGAACCAGAGATGGCATTCCAATTAAGAGAAAGGAGCAATGCAACCCTTGAAGAAATACAAAATGTTGCAGTTGATGTGGAAGCCAACCTGCTGAAAAGAGAGGCAAAGTTAAAAGCAATGAAGAAGGACAAAATAGAAAAAGAGAAATTGATATCTTCAGAGATAAAACTAGATATCTTGACAAATACAGTCAATGAATTGATGCATAAGGTTAGAAGAAAAGAGGAACTTGTTGTTCAAATACCTCATGTTCCACTAGCTCCAGAAAAGGCAAGCATCAATGTACCCAATAAGTTCGCAGCCCATTCTAGACACCCTAAAATAGAAAATGATTGCTTCATGTACTCGATTCACAACATAGCCAAAGAGGAAGTTCAAAATCAGAAAGAGGTACAGAAATTTCTTGCGATGATGTACATGTTAGATGACCTTACATAAAGAGATAATCTTCTCAAATATGATTATCAAGAGGAAGATTATATGGTTGAGATTGAGGTTGATTGTTCAATGCAACCATCACCATATTCTTGGGAGAAAGAAACTCGATTATCACAATGCAAAGATGGCAATCAAACTCTACATGCCGACCAAGATTGTAAAGAGGAAAATGCAGAAAGTTTTCAAGTAAGTGAAAAATTCCTTCCTTTATGTTTTGCCTCACTTCTGAGAGAAAATTATAAACAAGCTGTCAAAAGTGGGATGGAAGAACTCTCTCACCACTCGGATGGGGAAATCATGGATGATAAAGAATCTGTTTCAGATCAAGGGGTTCAACCCTTGAGTCCTTCTGAATGTCAAATCTTAGATGAACTCACAGAGTTTGAAACAGATGATGAATTGATCGAGATTGATTCTTTTCCCTTATGCTTTAATTCATTTATGATTGTGAAAGGGAATTTGGATCACATTTTGGTTGACATTCACAGGAGAAATTATGAGGTCTCAGTAAAACTAATACTACAACCATCTAAAGCACCACATGATCCAATAACTGATATGTTGGATGGGTTGTGTTTCCAAGGCAGCCTTCATGCATTCGTAATGCTCTCAAAAGTTGTTATGATATGGATATGATCAGAGAGTCTGCCCCATTATCTTATTCAATAGAAGTAGTGGCACAAAACTCATTAGGTAAAATGCAAGCATGTTCTGAGTTGTTCGAAGACATGGAAAGAACATTTGCAGTACCAGGTAATGAAGTTGAGTTGGCTGAGTCAAAATACCCATAAATGGGTTAAGTGTATCTTGATCCAACAATTGTCTATATGGAGAAATTGTTCTTTACAAAGCCAACACATATTTCCAGCATGTCATTTGTTTTTCAAGTATACTAAGAGCCATGTAAACAAGATCATGCAGGGAATTTCTATCAAACACCATTATCCGGTTTGTCTCTGAACATGGTGAAAAGCAATGAAAGAACAAAGATATTAGAGTAGTTGCTTAACTGGATGCACTCACATTATTGTATTATTTAGAGCAGCAATGATTTCAGTAGGTTAGGGTAGGTAGGTGTGCAAATAAGCTCAATACTCTGAGCATCTTTTCAGTTTAGTTTCAGACCACTTTTCAATTTTCAGATCAATTGTGTTCCAGACTTCAGTTATAGAGAGTGTTGATTTTAGCTTGAATATTTTCAGCCATAGAGGTTTTGTAGCAAATCAAGTTGCTGATTTGGGATCAGGCCAATGGATCAGGCCACTAGTCTATGATGTTCTTGACACTTCACTTGGAGAAGTGCCATCCCCAGCTGGAGCCACTGTTAGGGTCCTGTAATTTACAGAATCTCAAGGTGACTGATTATCTCTGTTCAGATCGTTTATATTGAAAATAATACTCCATGACTGTCATTTATTTCCAAGAAGGTACTTATGGCACAAAAGATGGCAAAGGATGGTTGTATTAATCTCATTTCCAATATAGTCCAAAATAAGCCTAAATTCATTGGGTAGCACTATCCATCTCATCAAACATTCCAAAAACCACATATATAAAGTTTTGGGACTTTATATTAAGCCCCGACACCTCCATTTTAGCTCCGCCCCCCACATTAGGCCGTTTTGATATACACATATATCATATGATATATATATGATATAAACCACAATAAACCTTACCTTACCGCAACAAACCTTTATCCCATTTACCCTTTACCTTTTCATTGAATCGCAACTTCGCACTTTTACTTATATTTTCGCATTCTCATTTGCTGCTTCTAACTCCCGACTGTGATAACAAGTGGGACCCATTTCCCTACCCTGTCAGCATCGCTATCGCATATCGCAAATATTATAACTTACCTCATTTCCCCCGATCCCTGATTTTGCAATTTGTGATAATTTAAAATCTTGTGATTGCGACATATAGCATCGCAAATTCCACCCACAACCTTTATCCCATTGACCCTTTCCTTGCCTTTTCACATCACAAAACTCTCCGCTCGTCGCAAATCACGCATTTACCCTCCATTCCTCATAACAAAACTCCCTGACCTGCGATTTGCTATATAAGTTGGGTCCCACCTCCTTGCCACATCACCTCTACTCATCGCACGTCGCAATTCACAAGCTCAGGAGGATAGGCACTCAGGAAAATGTTATAAATTTTGAAATGCGAAATGCGATAAAGGGATGGACGCAATAATTTTCAAAAGAATATTTGAATTTATTTGAAGTCCAGGATTATGTGTAGCTACGATGTTTTGTGAAGGAAAGCGAACGCGAGCAGAAAAGCTCAGGTAAGGGACCCGACACGAGTAGAAGAGGCACAGTCGGGAAAAAGAAGTAGATTAACATGGCACAGTGAAACAATCAACACTGCCATCGATCAACCGAAATCAACCACAACCACATCATATTTTATGATCCAGCAAAGGCGGCCCAAAAGTAGAGCCAAATGTCTGAAGCCGCCCATTGTTGCCTCTTCGTGACCACCTCAACCACTTTCAGCCCATTTTTGGATTCACGAAGAGTTTCCGAAGTTTTTTGGATTCATGAAGAGATGCCAAATTTAATTCCATAGGCGGTGCTTTGTCAGAGATTTTTGTTTGGCCCTTTGCATGGCCACACTTGTCCAGTTTTTACTTGATTGTAATTAATGAGAAGTTGCCAAGTAGATAGGGCAACCGACTTAGTCTTTAGTTACTGCATGCATTGGCGATATCAAGGGTTGGACCTTGTTGGACCCTGCATCGTAAGAACTATTGTATTGGAGCACTGTAATTTTGGATTTGGGCATCAATAACCAAAGACCGCTACATGATACTTGAGCTATGTTAAATGGTGATGTGCTATTTCTTTGTGTTAAATCTTTCCATTGTTTTCTTTTTTGTGAATCTATTCAACTTATTGTAAAACAAAAATTTTAGATTAAGATTTGCTGTCAGAGCACCTTAAGTCTGTCTGTATTTACAATCTGAATGTTTTCTGCCGAAGTCTGATTAAAGAATTCTTAATTGCTCTTTAATCACTACTGAACATTACTATTTATTCCACCTCAAAATTCATACTGCTCTAAAGATCCATTTAGCACAGTTAGCTTGCCCTGATGCTCTTGAAAAGTTAATGCACCAATCTATCCTTTCGACTCCATAGCACAATGGATTAGTCCCTGCAGAACTGCTCATCCAACAAACAAAATCAATCAAACAACCAATACCACCATCATTGTAACTAGCCTAACATCAGCATTCATAATATTAAGGAAAAATTAAATCAGAAATAGAGGGAGCCCTCTCTAAGTCTAGGAAGGCTAGGTCCAGGATTCCAAAGTGGTTTGATGTTGTCCTCTATCGTTTATTCTTTCCAATCTTATAAATTATAGGGCCACCAAAAGTATCCATTATATTTCTGTTGTTATTATGTTGGTTATAAGAATGTATTCAATTAGTGATGATGTATGGATCTATCCATGTATTTATCTGTAAATCTATACATAGTGTATCTATGGTTAAATAGATTGTATTATAGCTTATAATGTGGGGGAGCAATGCTTCTTAGCCATTCTCAAATAATTAAGAGACCCCTTTGTTTAAATATGTTGTTTATACCTGTAGATGCAATGTTTGTGACATGTTTGACGAAATACCTGTCATGGTTGGGCGGGGTCCAGATGAGTTCTTTTTGATGTGATTGCCTCCATCTCTTTGTTTTAATGTTATTTATCCTTTCCTAAAGTTGCAGGAAGTTATGGGTAGTGACCTGGGCTCTCGGGCTAAAAATGTGGCACAAATCCTAGAGCCGCAGGCACAGAACTGACTTTTTGGGGCCCTGGCTGAGTCCTTTCCTTGGCATGCCGATGACTATAGGTTTCTAGCTGCTCCCTTGTCCTTACATGCCCATGGCTATGGCTAAAAAGGGTCAAAAAGCAGTTCCCCCTCAGGGTACAGGGCCGTGGAAGGGTGGGTTACCTCCTGAGGATGTTGTTTATGTTGTGTAAGGTTTGTTTGTCATGTTTCCGTCGGTTCCACTTCCTCAAAGTCATCTAGGAGGTTTAATCTCATATTATTAGCGTCTCATCACATGTTTACCCCAGTTGGCTAGTTACTTGGGTAGACGTGGGAAGAGAGTGTTACACATGTCTAGAAGAATATTAATAATTTTTCTTTTTCTTTTCTTTTGATTTTTACATAAAATACATAATGGTACAAATTATGAAGACCAAAACTAGTTACATTTTCCAACACTCCCTCTTAATTAGGGAGGTATTCATAATTGTACGAAAGGTACAAGGATATTCTCAAATTGAAATATTAGCATAAAAAGAGTCAGATTGATAAGCCATATTTAAGCATCAACATCATAACTAGCATTGTCAACACATTAAGGTCTTGACTAACAAGCTCTATCTCTCCACAAGATCAGAGCACAATGTTGGGAGGCTTTACGTGAGACACCACACTACCTCTCAAGGTACATGTCCCATTTGAATTTTCATCGTGTATGTCCCTCTAGGAATATTATTATCTTGGATTCCTAATCCTCAAAGAATATCGGTCCTCTTCTACCACTCTTGTCTTGGATACCCTATCAAATCCTCAAAGAGTGATAGTGCACGAGACTACTTCCTATCTTGGATACCTTGTCCAATCCTCAAAGATTTTCATTCCATGAGACTACTTCCTATCTTGGATTCCCAATCCTTAAGGAGTACCGATATCGTATGCTTATCCAATCATCTAGATCTCATTCTCCCTCCATGGCCTTCACTATACATACAGTTGTTAGTTATAGCCTAGTGCATGACACATGAAGAAGAGAATATAATGTCCATCATCACTCCCTCTTAACCAGGGACGAGATCCTCATTCCCTCTTAACCAGGAAATAGATCCTAACTCCCTCTCAACTAGGGAGACATCATCAAAATCCTTAGTTGGTCTCATTAGCTACTTGTTCTTTCATGGAGATATAGTTGTAGTTGTAGAGATTCTTTACACCAAGCCTAGGCTTCATCCTTTCAATCATTTTATGAAGCCAAAGTCTTTGACACTATATATTCATGATAGGGCTTCATGACTCCTCATAGCACAATTACATATTAGACTTCAATTTTTCTAAATATTAGTCAATCATCAATAACATTTATCATTAATAGGTTCATCAGTATTCTTCGAGGAGCCAAAACTTCCTCACAGCTACCAGCACATGCCTTTTTCAGATTTTTACCTCATACTCTTTCAAATATTTACATGAGTTCCTCATGCTTATTCAAGTCATCAACAATGAAATCCACACAAACCATGTGTTCCATTATCAAATCATGCAGTCGTAGGCACAACATCATCAATTAAACTCTCATTTCAACTTATTCACATCCTTTTGCAATATGTCATCCCAAGGATCCAAGTCATATCCCAAGAAAATCATAAATAACAGAGTTACCATATCATAATAGCCTCTTAGTTAAGGCATCGTGTAAAATTATGTTACTTGCTCCCTCTAAAGTCAACATTCCTTTGCATGTTATGTCTCCATATTGCAACAAGGTTTTGCTCCATCTTTCAATCATCAATGTGTTCATGGAATGAACTCATCATTTGGAAGCTTCAACATCATGTCCATCCTGGTCCTTACAATTCCTTCTTTTAATCATGCTCATCATCATAAAGGAGTCATTATCAAGCATGAGTCTTGCTTTGATTTTTTCTTTCATCCTTCTCATCTTGTTTTTCAGAATTTTAACAACCTCCATTATGTGCTTGCAATTCTCATTAGCAAGTACAACCAAGCAAGACATACATAGACAAGAGCATGAAGTCAATTCGGTCAATCTAGGGTTTCCACAATTTCTCAAAAGTGTATTTCTAAGTTATAAGTCCTAGACATTCCTTGATCCATCCCTTATTACGGTTTTTACTTTTAGTGAGAACACATATTCAATTTTTGCTACAATTTTTAACACATGCCCTCGAGTCTTCCTCTCAAAACCTTTTTATGCTAGGATTTCAAGATATCAAATAATACTTAGCCGACAAAACCTAGATACAATTTCCCAAGAGCTATGGATTCCTTAGAGGGAACAATTAATTAAGGTTTTACTAGTGTTTTCCAATTCAAGTCTCATCTACAGTCTGTAAACCTTAGATACCAAAAGTTATAAGATCATACAAACCCTAGATTCTTTTTAGTCATCAGGGTATACCATGCAAAAATTTTACAAGTATGCTACAAAACCTCAATGCATTTCATTTCTAGATCTTAGGATATCATCTTCATATTCAAATAAATACTTGGACCATTTTTCAGCATACCTGGTCTTCACATCAACATGACATAATACCTACCATGGTTAAGAACTAGGTCCTTTTTCCATTCATAATGGAAACAATCAGTTAGGGTTTCCATCTCTAGGGTTTCTCTTTTTATTCCACACTTTGCTAGGGTTTGAAAACCCTAGATGCCAAGACTTGTTACTTACAAATTGTAAAGTTCTACAACCACACACAAAAGTTAGTTGCAAAACCCTTCATTTCAAGATCTTCAAGATTTTCCATGTAAATTCTATACAAACCCTAGATCCTTGATATCTTCACAAACCCTAGAAACTTCATCATCATTAAGACTCACTATCTAAGCAATGAAAAACACTAACACCTTTTATCTAAGACCTAGACTTTACATGTCACTATCTCTATTTTATATGCAAACCATCTAGAGATATTTATACATATCGTGAAATGCATGCAACGGGCATACATACCTCTGTAATATTAACATACCTTCTTCTCTTCTCTATAGAGATCCAATTCTTTTTCAAGTCAAATTAACCTTGTCCATTCCAGTAGATATCCTTTGTCATGACTTACTATGACTTAATTTCATCAGGGATACCTTGAACCTTAGAGAGAAAGTCCTATGTATTTCATTGATCCAGAGTTGAGAAAGTTGACTTTTTGGTAAGCTTCATCTCACAGTACTGTCTCACTATTTTCATTTTGTCAATAGAGTCAGTAGAATGGTATCTTCCATCATGGTTATGCAAATTTCCATCATTCATCCAAGTCCAAGTCAAATTTGAACTTCAAGAATATTGTATGAGCCTTTATGCTATTTTACAAGTCGAATTTTTACATAGCCTCTATATATGTCAATTATAAATCTCACTACCAAGTCATAATGATATGTTGTGTGAGACAAAGAATTTTACCAATCATTGCCACTGTATAGAGTAGTCATTTCCATTGTATAACATATTAATCGTTGTTGTGATTTAATATCATATTAGTGCCATCTCTCTTGGTTACTGTCACTAGATCACCATCTCATTATTATTGTCTTTACATAGATGTCTCAGAGCATGGAGTGAAACTCTACAAAGATGCCATCATTTCGATACCATAGATTTCACTAACACAACGATACTTTAATGTTGCATACCTCATAGAATTTGGTATGCAACACTTATCTGAGCCATTGCAAGAGTGAAAATCACAAAATCATCGATAATGTAAGAAGGATCATTGTGTAATAACATCTTTGTGCCATAACATGCCAATGACAATTTAGTTATGGTGTGTGATACCAAGTCATTGTAATTATACATATGCGATTTTCTATACACATGTGATATCCCTCCCACGGTGTATAATGTGAATAATTGTGAATCACTGTTAAATATGATCCATCAATGTAGGGGCAGTACAACGTGCAAGTCACCAGGTAATTAAGTCACACGATGCTTCATGGTGTATTGAAACTTAATCACAAAACATACAGATCAAGCCTTTGACAATTATGTGAACATAGAAACAACAAGCCATTATAAGGAGTAATCCTCAAAGCCTTGTGTTGATGAAGAATCACGATGTTATCTTAGGACCCCGAGCCACAGGTCAGCATCTATGAGCTAAGAACTATGGGTAAGAATCCACATTAGTCGTGGGTATGTGTTATATTCTTTCCACGACTAGCTCCATACATTGTACGTTGCGTCAAGCGCAACGGGGGGGTCATAGGGGGGCGACATCTCCCTGCACGGGGTCTGGGGCAGCGCCCTAAGACTCTTTTTTTATGTGGACCCAAAGATAGTGGGTGGACCTACCCATGGTTTTGCACATGGTTTTTGTGCATGGTTTTGGGCGTGATGGTTTTTTTCCCATGGTATTTTATAGATCCGGTAAAGGGAAATTTGTTATGTTCTAATCCATGTTTAATGGATTAGGGTTTATGAATGCTTTGACATGTATATATATGTATTATAACATTGAAAGGGATATAATGAAAAATCAATCTGGTTTTCTCGGTTGTGTATGTTTTACGTTCTCACCATTGTTTATTTTTTGTCTTAATAATTCGTTTGCAGGTAATTTATGTACAGGGTTAAAACCTACAAGTAGTGAGTTATAAACAAGAGCGAGGCCATACATAGCTAATGCAAGATTTAGGTAATGAACCTGTTGTAGTCGCTACAACACCCTCTGAAATTTGGCACCAGTTTGAAATTTCAGAGCCCCTTTTACTGTTGATAAAAATGAGCTTGCTCCAACCTCCGCCATGGACCTCAAGCAACTCACCTTGGGCAGGTAATCCCAAAGCCAAAATATGACCTCAATTTTTTCTAAATAAAGTCGCAAAGTTACAAATTCGCTCTTCTTCCAAACTTCGGCAAGTTGCAACTTAGCTACCTTGTGACCTGACTTAGGTCGCCAGGTCGCTAGGTCGCAAACTACATCAGAATCTAACCTTTGTGACTATACGACCTTGCGACCCAGTGACCTCTTGAGTCACTCGGTCGCAAGGTCATATATCTATCAAATTGAGCCAGATTTGCGACCTCCATTAATGACCTCACGTGAGACCCCTTTATAAATAAAACGATCGCGTAGTTCGCATTTGACCTATGCGACGGAGAAAAAAAGACGTCTGACAAGCCAATCAGAGTGAAATTTTTCCCAAGTAAATCACCGAAGCCTCCTGCAATTTATTTTTATTGGTTGTAGCCCTACCTACCCCGAACCTAGGTTATTAATTGCCTTATATATCCCCTAATGTCAATCCCTAGTCCTCACTGTCACTCCAGCTAGGGTTTCCATTATCCTCTCTAATCCATCAGACCTGAAACCACTTTAATCCCTCCTTTCTCCTCCTGCCACTGTGGGCACCCCTCCCTGGCCTTCCTGTGAGCCTTTCAACCCTGTTTCATTCTCTTCCCTTAGAGTCTTTTTCAATTTTTCCCCGGCGGGTGCGACCACATATTTTTCTTCAGAAAAATCTAATGCGACCTCGCGACCTTGTGACCTCGCGACTTGGTCACTAAGTCGCTGAGTCGCAAAGTCACAAGGTTCTTACTTTCCATGCAATCGTGACTTTACGACCTTGCGACCTAGTCGCTAAGTCGTTAAGTCATAGGGTCACAAAGTCAGGATTGTTCATACAGGCGTGACTTTGCGACCTCGCGTCTAAGTCGCAAATTTGCAACCATTCCAATCTAGATTTTTGTGACTGACATTAGTCGCAACGACCTAGCCTGACCATCCAAATTCTTATGTAGTGCAGTCAGTTCCTTTTGCTTTCATGTTGTCCATATTATCGTGGGATTGTTTTCAGAATATGCCAGGGGATATCGAAGTTGAGCTCGAGTGTGTCTCTATCTCGTCGGCCTCAAGTGACATGGGGCCTCTAGAAAGGAGAAACAAAACCCCGAAAATAGAGCTATCAGAAGGAGACATGCCTCATCCGCCGCCGCCCATCTATGGAGACACCACCTGTGTCTTCAGGAAAGGGGAAAAGATTTCATGGTATCAAGTCTACCAAGAATTCCCAAAGCAATGATTCCCAGAGGACCTCGCAGAATGTGAGGTATACATTCAAGTTAAGAGGTCCATGCTTCACTATGTGGGTGCCCACCCACCAATATTCCTGTGCACAGAAGTAGTTGAGTGGATCCTCTAGAAGGTGGACTCAAAGTTCTGGGTCATCCGAGATCACGCAAGAAAACTGTTTGCCAACCTGATTATGAAGGATGTAGATGTGTACTACTCACTCCCAGCTAGGGAATAGTCTTTCAACGCTCAGTGGATCGCCATGCACGACCTGCCAATACCCGATACCTTGAAGGGTTGGTGGGAGGACCCTGAAAATTTCAAGGGAAAAAAGGATCAGGAGTACAAGACTAAGGGCCTAAGAAAAATATACAGGCTCGTTGCAGCTATGTTGTGCAAGATGTATGGAAGGAAGGACGCCTCTACTTTTAGTGGAACATGGGTTCTGCTCATGTACGCGATCACCTCCTATGACACTCTTTTCAACTGGGCACATATTTTAATGTCAGCTCTAAGGGTGAACATATCAGCAGCCCAAGTACCAGAAGAGGGATGTGCGTCATAATTTCACATGACTTCCTACCTCTTAGATGCAGTGTGTGCACGGTGCAATTATGATGGTTGGACACACAACTGGGACGCAAAACATGGCGGGCCTATCCACAAAGATCTGAATGTGTTCTGGGCTACCAGATATAAGCAGGACATTGACACCATCTCAGGCGGTTTCATTACTGCGCTCTACCGCCACCTCTTTAATGAGGATCCTCCCTGCATGTCAAAAAAAGCCATGGAGACGGTGGTTAAGGTAGCCCATCGGTTCCCCATCATAGAAGGTACCTTCATCAGAGTCTTCAGATCATTCAAGGCCCCTCATACATTGCCCAAGTTTGTCAATGAAAAAATACTATTACAAGAGGTGTGCTACCAAATGATAAGCGGGTTCTCTAAGACACTAAGCAAGGGCAAGAAGAAACCATGACCTACCCTCTCGCTTACTATTAGTGCCTATACAATCAAGGAATTCAAAGAGGTGGAGTTGGAAGCAAAAGATATCAAGGGCTTCCACTTCATGGACTTGGCTCGCAGATCTTATGACCCTGACAGGATCATCCCCGCACACTGCAAGCGGGCCAAATATAACTGGAATTACCAGCACACATAATGCCTCATAGAAGAGCAAGTGAAAAACTGGTATAATGTTAACAGGGCAGTAGCCCCCGAAGGACAAGCCAACTTGGATGGAGATCAAGAGGATCAACGCCATGACAATCAACCTCTGCAAGAAAGAGCAGACGCTTGAAACGAAAGGACCCCTCAGAAGGAGCATCAACTTCTCAATCCAAAAAGCCCAAAAATACTACAAGCAGTGATCCTCCCAAAGATCAACAGGAAGGAGGGAACAAAGGAACTGAGGCACAACTAGAGGCTGAGCAGAAGTGAAGAGAGGAAGAACTCAAGAAAGCCCAAGATGCCTTGGCTCAAAAA
Source organism: Pinus albicaulis (assembly GCA_034641835.2). NCBI lineage: Eukaryota > Viridiplantae > Streptophyta > Pinopsida > Pinales > Pinaceae > Pinus > Pinus albicaulis. The sequence goes on from CM076573.1 coordinate 409,241,825, forward strand.
CATGAAGAAGAGAAATAAAAGAAATAGGCCGAAGAACAACAGAAGAAATGATAGAAAGAAGAACGGAAAAAGAAGCAAGCAGAAGAGGCTCGCAAGAAGAAGGAAGAAGAGGAACGACAAAAAAGGGAGGCTGAGCATAAGATGAAACAAGAGCAGGACAAGGAAGAAACAAATAAGAAGAGGAAGGAAGTGGAAGCTCATAAGCTACAGGTATATATTTCCAAAAAGGCAGAGGGAAGTGGGTCACAACCCTCGAAAACTGGGAAGCAAAGAGACCTGCCACACATTGACGTGCCCTCGACAACTCCCATGACAGGAGGAAACCTCCCACTCTCAGAAATTAGTATCCCAGAGGAACATGAGGATGATGTACTGGATTTGACAAGGCTATCTTACGATCTTTACACTCATAAAATCGGGCAGGAAAGGAGAAAATGCCTTGCACAGAATCCAACCGAGCCTCTCGCAGTGACCACAGAGAAAGACATAGTCCTAGACACCAGGACTAACCCCATAATGATAGCATCGGTCGGAACTGCCTTTGCAGCTGCCACAAAAGAGAATGTCAGCAGGATGAGCAGAGAAATCTTGTTTCTACAAAGCAGAATCTAGGTGTCTGAGCAAAGGGAAACTCAAGCGGAGGTGGTAAAGCCCTAGAAACTGAAAATCAAGGGCTCCAACTCGCACTCACTTAGGCCAACGGACTACAGCCTGCCATTCAAGGGGATTTGGATACCTTAGAGAGCACCATGAAGCAGGTATATGAGGAGATGTTAACCATAAAACAGACAGTCGCTCCTTTGCTAGGAGCCCAGGCAGAAACTAGGAAAAGGGTTGCGCAACTAAAGGAAGCCTCCAAAACACTAGAAAACATACTTGAATGGTCCGAAAGGTACCCACAGGCTCCTGATACCTTGCCAAAGAAGGACTGGATCCACACTCAGAATGATAAGGTACAGATAGGGATGAAGCTGCAGTTCAGGGACAAGCTCATAAAGGATGTAGAGGGAGTGATGTTTGCATATGAACACCTTATCAGTGGCATAGATTAAATGGCAGAAGTGCATCGCATCCCTTCCTTAGGGACATTGGCCAAGTAGAAGATGAGGGAAGAGGTTATGCAAGACATCCAAGCATTCTTGGAACCCATCAAATAGGCAGTCGCTTCACAGGACCTCCCAAACTCTAAGGAGAACATCGACCAGTACATCATTGCACTAGTCCGGATCTACAATAAGTTGGCCTCTCTATCCAAACATATCAATGTGAAGAGGCGCAATCTAGTTTCGAATGCTCTATAATGCTTTCATAGGCTGGTAGAGGACATTCCTCAAATCACTCCAGTAGCCACCGAATACCTAACCTGATGGGCCTATCTCAAAGAACAACAACAAGTAGAGACCTAAGACCTCCCCATCATACAGTTGCTGCCCTAAAAAGACTAGTTTTATAGGTAGTAGGCACAGGCAAGTCGCAGGTCTCAAATGGTACCCAGTCGCAGGTCACAACCTCAAGCAGGTCACAAGTTGCAAATCCTCCCAGGTCGCAGACCATGCCAACAGTCGGGAATTCGAAAGGGTAGGGCATCCCAAGGGTCATTTTTTATTCTATATGTACTCCCTTGGGAGATAATGTAAGGACCTTTTTTGGACTCCACGAGGAGAGAGAGAGATAATTGTACAACAATTAATGGAGGATTATGGGAATGAATACAAATCAATGTTTTGACTCCACTATTGGATCTAATGGAGACTCATGTGTGTTAACTTTGTGAATATTATTGTCCTCAATTAATTAGTATTATTTGTGATTGATTAATTTGGGTTTCTATTCATGCATCGTTTGTACGTTTAAGCTCTTTGGATGGATTAATGGTATGTGAATGTTTAGCACAGGGATATGTTAATAACTTAGTTGTTGATGTTGCCTTAATATTTCAGAAACACGCTTAAGGAATTGAAGGGTGTTTCGACCATAGTGAACTGTTTCTCCTCTGGTAAAACAAGCCGCTATATGAGCATGACCCTAATGATGTTTTGCTAACAATACTTCTTTTGGCGGCATGCTTTAAATCTTGCTTCGTTATTCATAATGTTTCATTTTATGGAGAACTTGTCGACCATTTGTTTCGTATTGTTCAAGTAGCCGTGCATTATCATGTTTATGAAATACACCTCCATCTGGAAAAGGGTGTATATCTTACCAATTCAACGGTAGTCGAGCCTACATACTGGACGGGATCCCTATCACAAACGGTCTAGGTTCTAGTTGGGACTTTATACCGGGGAGATCCCCTTACAGACAAGGCATTTTTTCCCGTCAAAAAATTTGGCGCTAGAAGGAGGGCCTGATGGCAAGCTCCCACCATGCAAGTAATATCCATGTGCACACTCCACAGGGGGAGATCGGATTTGAAAACACTGGTCCTCCACCTCTGAAGGATACCCCTGAGGAGGACCCACCTTTCTATGAGGTCACGTCATAACAATTAAGGGATTTGCGCCCACTCGCCCGCGATCTGCTTAGAGGTATGCAAAACCTCCCTGCCACCGATTCCTTGGACAATCCGCAAATTTCCAGAATACATCATACTTGCCAAGGTGTCCTAGTCAAATTCGTGCCTCAACTTATAAGTCTAATGCTCGAAGACTACGTAGATGCGGTCGACTGGCTCTCAGCTGAACCTCATGAAAACCCCTGAGGAGTTGATGGAGGTGGCCCTGAAGTTACCAGACCCCAACCAAACATTGGTCCCCAGCCCAATCAACCTTTGAATGACAACACCCAAGCGAATGACCCACCTGGGAGAGGGACCAGAAGAGGCCGGGGAAATAGAGGCCGAGGGCATGTTCGAAACACAGACCATACTCATCACCACCACAGAAACCGAAATAGAGCACCCTTCCTTTTCAATGGAAACTTCGGTGGTTTCAGGAACTTGAGGAATTATACAAACCTCGAAGATCTTAGAGTTAACCGAAACCAAGACATGCACTCTCAACATGAAGGCGAAGCTTCCAGGTCTAGCGCCGAGAGCGAGTCCGAAACGAGATTGAGCATGTTTTCATCCTGCCCTATCGTAGGGCCAGACGGGTCCACCCCCTAGCCTGGATGGCACAGTCTCCTCTGGGCCTCCGTGGTCATCTTCACGACATGCCTCGACAACCAGAGAAGCACCTCCCTGAGTTCGATCCTGAGAAGGAAACACTGGCCAAAGACCAAATTGGTAATTTCTACCTGGCCTTGCAAATTATGAGGGTACATTTCGATGACGTAGCATGCCAAATCTTCCTGCACACCATAGAAAACAAAGCTACTACTTGGTATCATTCATTGCCTGTCGCTTCCATTTCGACTTGGGAGCAATTTCGCCGCACCTTCCTTAAAAAGTTCTTCAAGGACAAGACCCCTTCTATGCTCCTCACGGAGTTGAGCACCTTGAAGTGCCAAAATAAGGAGAAGGTCAAAGATTTCAATCAACGTTTTGCAACCATCTTGAACACGTTTCCCCCGAACATGGCCCTTGAATATTCCATCACTATAGATTACTGCACAAGAGCCTTACCTCGGGACATCACTGTGTTTTTTAAACGCGAGGTCAGAGCCACCCCAGCAGAAAATTTCACCACTGCCCTCGCCGTTGAGAAAGACATGCTGTCAAAAGGGGTCATATACCATGATAACCGGGATGACCCAAAATCGGCCGGAAAAAGGACACAAATCTCAGCCAATAAATCCAGGGACAAGGATAAGGATCCTTTCGATTTTGAGAACATCGCGAAATCCCTAAAACTATTAACAAATGAAGTCTCTGATTTGAAAAGAAAGAACAATGAATCTGCCTTAGGTAGAAAATCTCAAAAGCCTTTCTTTAGGAAGAACAACATCATGCCTAATCGACCTTCGTCGAACCCTAATGTGAATTTCAACGTAGAAGAGATTGGAAAAGATAACTTATGCTCGCTTCATCAAGCTTCCCACTCTGAAAGGACCCGCCCCCAATGGATTAATAGTGTGACAGCGGTGGTGAATCAAATCTTAGAAGATCAGATAGTAGGAGAGTTTGAAGAGGAGGCTGACTCAGGTGACGAAGAAGTCTTCCCCCCCCCAGACGAAGACTTAGGATCAACAGTCCTCGCCTTCGAAGTAATTCATGGGGAAGGGCCTCCTCCTGTGACAAAGATAAATATGGCTGATGATCCCGAATCCAAACCTCCCCTAAACTATAGCATAAGGAGAAAAGGCTTGATTTTCGATCACTCTTTCGAGGAAAAGAGGAAAGCCTTCTTGAGGAAAATACTGCCACCAAATAGGGAAAACCAGACCGCAACCCCAACTACTAAAAATTATAGCCCTGTCACTACCCGAGGCACCTCCAAGGCTAGATCATCGTCAAGTTCACCCAACACATCTGCCGAGATGCTCTCGCACCTAGAATCCAGGTACAATATCATTGAAGACATGAAGAAAATGCGAGCCAACATATCCCTTTACGAACTCGCCTGAATAGCGAACCAACGTGACATGATTCTCAAAGCGTTCGCTAGCCCATCCTCGACAAGCAAGCCTACCTCGGAAGAAAAGGCCGTAAGCTCAACACCCTCCCAAGCCTTGGTGAACCTCCAGTCCATCGTCAATGCCGTCAATGCCAACTCGCGAGGGTCCACACCCTCGTTTCTCTTATCCTTTGAGATATTCAATTTCAACATCCACAATTGTCTCATCAATTCTGGCACTTCTACCAATGTCATGCCTCTGTCTGTATGAAAAAAAATGAATATCTACCCCGAGAAAACTAATGCCAAGATCATTCAGCTTGATGGGTCCCAGGTCCCCTCCATGGGCGAATTAAACAACATCCCAATACCTCTCTCCACAAACTCCCGAGTCCATTAGTGCGTCAACATAGTTGTGGTGGATATCTTGGAAGCCTATGGTCTGCTACTAAGCTGGGATTGGTCAAGCAAACTTCAGGGACACTTCACCACCGACTTGTCCCATTTGTGGCTCCCATACAAGGGTAGGAATAATCAGATCCAGGTCGAGAGCAAACCTTATATGAAACATATGGTGACCGACCTTGAAGCAATCAATGAACCCATCAGCTTTGCACAAGAAGATATGGGCATGTGTTTCTTGAAGGCTACTTTCGGGTGCTACCGGGCCACTCGGTCCCTAGTCTCCCTGAACACCTAGTTAGAATTACGCTCGTGTGTTGCGTCCCACCCTGTCGGATCAAGAGGTCCACCCGATGTCTACGCCCCGAGTATCCCATCCATACACACCTGCGATTTAGAAAAATCTAAGAATAAAATCTGGACCCTATACTACGACGGTTCCAAGACCCATGATGGGTCGGTGCTAACTGCATCTTGAAAGATCCCCAAAGAAACAAGTTCTTGATCTCTTGTAGGTTAGAATTCCAATGCACCAATAACACGGTCGAATACGAAGCACTGGTCCTAGGCCTCAAGAAAGTGATCGATCTCAAGGTCGTTTGTTTGAAGGTAATCAACGACTCTGAAATAATCACCCGACAAGTACGCAACATTATTCACTGCCTATCCTTCCATTTGAAAGGATATCAGCAGGAGGTATGGCATTTGATTTCCACTTTCAATGCTTTTGATATTAAGTCAATACTTAGAATACATAATGCGACAGCCGATACATTAGAAAATGCTGCCGCTAGGTTTACCCCATTAAGGGATGGTTTTTCTATTGAAATTGTCTATAAACGTGCAGTGCTGGATAATTTAACTAATTTCTGAATTTTTAATGATGATCAACAGGTGTTGGATTTCATGTTAAACACATGTGTTAAAAGATGCAGTGATTGAGGAAGAGGATCATGATTTGGCCTTAAAAAAGGAAAGGGAATAACAGAAGGGGAACCCCATACCCAAAGGGTTTGTATCCCTCAAGAATTTATTTGACCTACAAAATCGATTTCAGGGGCCCCCCAACACAAAGGTGCAAAGTTCCACCCTATTGCACCAACAAGTAAACCTCGGGATGGAAGCAGACCTGAATTTCGTTAATCTCGATACCAAGTGCACCTCTTAGGAGCGACAATCCTTTATTGAATTATTTAGGAAGTACCGAGATGTTTTCGCCTGAAACATACAATGAATTATGGACTTACAACACGAAAATTATCCAACATGTGATATCGATGAAGGAAGGCATCAAAACTTTCCAACCGAAGCTAAGGAAAGTACATCCGACTTTGGAACCAATGATCCAAAAGGAACTTAAGAAGCTCCTAGACACCCGCATCATTTTTAAAGTTTGACATTCAATGTGGGTGTCGAATTTGGTCCCAGTCCGCAAGAATTCAGACAAAATCTGCTTATGTGTGGACTTTCGAAATTTAAACTGATCGTCTGACAAGGATAAATACCTAGTGCCCCCCATGGAGAAGATTCCTCAAAAAAATTCTAGGTCAGAAATGTATTATTGTTGGATGGTTTCTCGGAATACAACCAGGTATTGGTAGTGGAACCAGATCATTTGAAGACAACGTTCAGGACTAAGTGGGGTACTTTCGCATTTAGGCGCATGCCCTTTGGCCTAAGTAATGATGGGGAAACCTTCGAAAGGGCCATGGACATCGCCTTCAGGGGGCTAATAGGGCAAAGTGTGGTGCTCTACCTTGACGATGTCACTGTGTTCTCTAAACGTAGATGTGACCACCTGCACCACCTCAAACAAATCTTTGAGAGGTGCCGAAAATATGGAATCTCGTTGAACCCCAAGAAAATCATCTTTCCTGTCTCGAAAGGAAATTTTTTGGGCCACATCATAACCCGGGACAACATAGTGGTAGACCTAGACCAGAAAAAGCCATTGCCCAAATCCCACCCCTCCCAAGTAGTAAAAAAGCCATGCAGTCATTTCTCGGGAAGAATAACTTCCTCTGAAAATTCATATCAGACTTTGCACAATTCATCAAACCTCTTCAAAGCATGATTAAGAAGAACACGAATTTTAAATGGAATCCGCCTGAGAAAGAAGTGTTTGACAATATCAAGAAGGCCATCGCGGAAGCACTTGCCCTACATATCCCGTATTTCAGTAAAGGATTTATCTTGTATGCTTTCGCCTTAGATTCATTGCTCGCAGCTGTCCTCACCCAAAAAGATGACAGTAATGAAGAACGACCCATATCTTTCATGAGCGCAGGGTTGCAAGGTGCCGAGCTGAACTATCAAGACATCAACAAGCAAGCCTATGTGGTATATAAAGCAGTTAAGCATTTTAGGTCGTACATTTTGAAGAACCATGTCACAGTGTTTGTACCTAATCCAACAGTCCACTCACTGTTTGTGTAGCAGGCGCTGGGTGAGATACAAGGCAACTGGATGGCATATCTTCAAGAGTATGAATTAGAATTCAAGCCTGCACACATGGTCAAGGGGCAGGGGTTATGCTGAATGGTTGCTGAAGCCGCTGACCCAAGGAGCAACGATGAAGAGTGTTGCGAGCATGAGATAGAGATGTACCAAGTCGACAACACACCTCAGCAAAACTCCCTGTCATGGTACGTAGGCCTCCTACAGTACCTTGGCCGCGACATCATGGATCCCACCTTGACGGCCTAGCAGAAATGAGCAATAAGGCTGAAAGCTGCATCCTATCAGATGCTGCAAGGCAAGCTGTTTCGCAAGCATCACAACGGCATCTTGCTATGCTGCTTAGAACCCAGCAAGGCCCAACAAGTCCTAAATGAGTTACATGATGGCCCAACCGGTGGACACTACGCAAGAGATGCCACAAGTCATAATGTTATGCCAGACAGTTTTTATTGGCCCAATTTTTTTAAGGATGTGCACGCCTATGTTCGGAAGTGCCACTCGTGTCAAAAGTTTGCTAGCAGGGAATCCCGACCTGCTGCTCCATTGCTGTCTATCGTGGTAGAGGAACCATTCCAACTGTGGGGTGGGATGTCATTGGGAAGATACTGCCACACTCCTCCAAGCAACACCGATATATCCTCACAACCACGAATTATTTCACAAAGTGGGTTGAAGCAATATTGTTACGCCATATCAACAACCAAGAGGTAATAAATTTCATCACTCAGTACATCATGACCAGGTTCGATGTTCTAACCTCTCTCGTCTTTGATAATGGTACTTATTTTTCATCATTTAAACTATATGAGTTTGCTTTAGAAAATGGTATCGTTCTCAAACATTCCACCAAATACTACCCCCAAGGGAACGGGTTAGCTGAGTCAACCAACAAGAACCTCATTCAGATCATCAAGAAGACCCTGCTATCCCAACACCGGAACTGGAACAATGCCCTCAACAATTCCCTCTGGGCTGATCGGGTCACACCTAAACCTTCCCTAGGAACCTCCCCATTCTTTTTAGTTTACAGGAAAGAGGCCATCCTCCCCCCTAACCTCTCTCTCCCTGCCCTTCAATTATCCCAAGAAACACATGGTACCCCATGCCCTACCTTGCAAGCCCACATAAACACCCTACTGAAACTGGAGGAAGAAAATTTAAAATCCAGGGAAAAAGTTTCCATCCACCAAAGCCGAATAAAATGATGGTTTGATAAGAAATCCACCATGAACAAGGTCTTCGGATTTGGTCACCTCATCCTCAAATGGGACAAGGCCCACGAAGACAGAGGAAAACACACCAAATTTCAAGCCCTATGGGTAGGCTCGTTCCAAATTAAAGAGAAGGTCAGTCCATACATGTATAGACTCCAGACCTTAGAAGGGAGGATCGAAATCCTCCCGGTGAATGGGCACGACCTCAAACATTACTTCACCTGACGGCCCCTAGGCTATCCTCGCACTTTGTACCACAGATTTGTTTCCTTTGCCTTACTGTTCTCGTCTTTTTCTCTTGTTTATTTTTTTGTTTCAATAAATGGCCTGCCTTTAGCAAGTCTTATGAATTTCATCCCCATCGCCTCGAGTTGAAGGATCAATGCAGAATTTACTCAATAGGAAAGTTGTACTGGAATCTATGCCTGTGAAGAATTAGCCTTGAAACATAAAATCGCCCAAGTATGTCTATGATAGCCACCTCGTGGGGGAACACAACCAAGTCACATGACCCAAGTGCAAGTAGCTGACCCGACGCACCAACTCGGAAACTGTTGTTAAAGAAAAATTAATGGTGAAATAGGTCACAGGATGAAAGGGGAAAAGGGCCAACCTTCGACACCAAAAGGGTATTCTGGAAAACCCAAAGGTCTCCAAATAAAATACCAGGAGCAACCTCTCTTGCAAGTAACATAAGTCGGGATCCCTCATCCGCCTAGGCAATACTCACCACATACAAATAAGTGCCTTGAGCACATACAAATAAGTGTTGTTAGCACATGAAATAAAGGGTAAAGGATTGAGAAAGGCTTCCTGCGCAGAGAGGAAATGCGACGAATCCGCCAGGGTACTGACCAGGCTCAGTGGCAGCGGAGCAACGTTTGTGACTCCTAGGCAGTGACTCTGTCGGGGCCCATCAGGCTTACTGGTAGTGGAGCAACACAGGGGACCAAATAAATATACCAAATCCCTTAAAGCCCATGAGGTTACTTCGACCCCTCATGTCTAGTCTCCAACAATGAAAGCACGATGAACATCATTCCACGCAGTGCAAACGAGTGAAGTGAACACACGAAGGCCAGAGATGAGGCCAGTGGGACCCACGAAAGTGGAAGGAAGAGCCTACTAAGCCCCCCCGCCGCCCTCAAGATTAAGTGCAGGAAGAGATTCTAGGTTCCACTAGTGAATTGCCAATTGTTGTAGCCGCTACAACACCCTCCGAAATTTGGCACCAGTTTGAAATTTCAAAGCCCCTTTTACTGTTGATAAGGACGAGCGTGCTCCAGCCTCCGCCATGGACCTCAAACAACTCACCTTGGGCAGGTATTCCCAAAGCCAAAAGATGACCTCAATTTTTCTAAGTAAAGTCGCAAAGTCACAAATCCGCTCTTCTTCCAAACTTCGGCAAGTTGCGACTTAGCGACCTCGCGACCTGACCTTGGTTGCCAGGTCGCTAGGTCGCAAACTGTGTCGGAATCTAACCTTTGCAACTATGCGACCTTGCGACCCAGCGACCTCCCCGGTCACGAGGTCGCATATCTATCAAAATGAGCCGGATTTGCGACCTTGCGACCTCCATTAATGACCACACATGCGACCCCTTTATAAATAAAATGGCCATGTAGGTCACATTTGACCTGCACGACAGAGAAAACAAGACGTCTGACAAGCCAATCAGAGTGTGATTTTTCCCAAGTAAGTCGCTGAAGCCTCCTGCAATTTCTTTTTATTGGCTATAGCCCTATCTGCCCCAAACCTAGGTTATTAATTGCCATAGATATCCCTTAGTTTCAATCCCTAGTCCTCATTGTCACTCCAGCTAGGGTTTCCCTTTTCCTCTCTGATCCATTAGGCCTGAAACCACGTTAATCCATCCTTTCTCCTCTTGCCACTATGGGCACCCCTCCCTGGCCTTCCTGTGAGTCTTTCAACCCTGATTCATTCTCTTCCCTTAGAGTCTTTCTCCCCCTTTTCCATGTTTTCCCCGTGGGTCACGACCGCCTATTTTTCTTCAAAAAACCCCAATGCGACCTCGCGACCTGGGCGCTGAGTTGTTGAGTCGCAAAGTTGCAAAGTTATGATAGTCCACGCAATCATGACTTTGCGACCTGGTCACTAAGTCGCTAAGTCGCAAGGTCGCAAAGTCAATATTGTTCATACAGTCTTAACTTTGCAAACTTGCGACCTCGTGTCTAAGTCGCAAAGTCGCAACCCTTCCAATCTAGATTTTTGCGACTGTCACTGGTCGTAGCGACCTAGCCTGAGCAATCAAAAACTTAGGTCGTGTAGTCAATTCATTTTGCTTTCATGCTATCCGTCTTATCATGAGATTGTTTTCTGAATATGCTAGGGGATATTGAAGCTGAGTTTGACCGTGTCTCTATCTCTTCCACCTCAAGTGACATGGGGCCTCTAGTAGTTCGAAGGAGAAACAAAAGCCTGAAAATAGAGCTATCAGAAGGAGACATGCCTCCTCCACCGCTGTCCATCTATGGAGACACCGTCTATGTATTTGGAAAAGGGGACAAGATGTCGTGGTATCAAGTCTACCAAGAATTCACAAAGCAAGAATTCTTGGAGGACCTCACAGACCGTCAGGTATACATTCAGGTTAAGAGGTCTAAGATTCACTATGTGGGCGCCCACCCACCAATATTCTCGTGTGTAGAAGTAGTCAAGTGGATCCTCCAGAAGGTGGAATCAAAGTTCTGGGTCATCCAAGATCACGCAAGGAAACCATTTTCCAACCTGATTGCCAATACCAGATACCTTGAAGGGTTAGTGGAAGGACCTTGAAAAGTTCAAGGGAAAAAAGGACCAGGAGTACAAGACCGAGGGATTAAAAAAAGTATACAGGCTCATCGTAGCTATGTTGTGTAGGATGTACGGTAGGATGGACACCACTACGTTTAGTGGAGCATGGGTTCTACTTATGTGTGCGATCACCTCCTATGGCACTCGTTTCAACTGGGCACATCTTTTAATGTCAGCTCTAAGGGTGAACATATCAGCAGCCCAGGTACCAGAAGAGGGATGTGCATCAAAATTTCACATGGCTTCCTACCTCTTATATGCAGTGTGAGCACAGTGCAATTTTGATGGTTGGACACACAACTGGGACGCAAAACATGGTGGGCCTATCCAAAAATATCTGAACATGTTCTGGGCTACCAGGTACAAGCAGGAGATTGACACAACCTTAGACAGTTTCATTACTACGCTCTACATCCACCTCTTTAATGAGGATCCTCCCTGCATGTCCAAAAGGTCCATGGAAATAGTGGTTAAGGTAGCCCATTGGTTCCCCATCATAGAAGGTACCTTCTTCAGAGTCTTCGGATCATTCAAGGCCCCTCACGTATTGTCCAAGTTCGTCACTGACAAACTACTATTACAAAAGGTGTGCTACCAAATGACAAGCGGGTTCTCTAAGAAACTAAGCATGGGCGAGAATAAACCATGGCCTACCCTCCCGCTTAATATTGGCGCCTATACAGTCAAGGACTTAAAAGAGCTAGAGGCGAAAGCAGAAGACATCAAGGGCTTCAACTTCGTGGACTTGGCTCTCAGATCTTATGACCTTGACAGGATCGTCCCCCACACTACAAGCAAGCCAAATTTAACTGGACTTACCAGCACACAGAATGCATCATAGAAGAGCAAGTGAAAAATTGTCATAATGCCAATAGGGCAGCAACCCCCAAAGGACAAGGAAACTTGGATGGAGATCAAGAGGATCAATGCCAAGACAATCAATCTCTACAAGAAAGAGCAAACGCTTTGAAATGAAAGGACCCCTTGGGAGGAGCATCAACTTCTGAATCCAAAAAGCCCAAGAATAATACAAGCAGTGATCCTCCCAAGGATCAATAGGAAGGAGGGGACAAAGGATCTGAGGCACAAATAGAGGCTGAGCAGAAGCAAAGAGAGGAAGAACTCAAGAAATCCCAACATGCGTTGGCTCAGCAATAGGAAGAAGAGAAATAAAAGAAACAGGCCAAAGAACAACAAAAGAAATGACAGAAAGAAGAACGGAAAAAGAAGCAAGCAGAAGAGGCTCGCAAGAAGAAGGAAGAAGAGGAACGATAGAAAAGGGAGGTCAAGAACAAGATGAAACAAGAGCAAGAAAAGGAAGAAGTAGAGAAGAAGAGGAAGGAAGTGGAAGCTCAGAAGCTATAGGCATATATTTCGAAAAAAGGTAGAGGGAAGTGGGTCACAACCCTCGAAAATCGGAAAGCAAACAGACCTTCCACAGATTGTTTTTCCCTTGAAAACTCCCATGACAGGAGGACACCTCCCATTTTCAGAACTCGGTATCTCGGAGGAACACGAGGATGATGTATTGGATCTGACAAGGCTATATTATGATCAGTACACTCATAAAATCAGGTAGGAAAGGAGAAAATGCCTTGCACGGAATCCAGCCGAACCTCTCAAAGTGACCATAGAGAAAGACATAGTCTTGGACACCAAGACAAACCCCATAATGATAGCATCAACTGGAACCGCCTTTGAAATTCCAACATAAGATAATGTCAACAGGATGAGTAGATAAATCTTGTTTCTGCAGAGCAGACTCTAGGCATTCAAGAAAAGGGTAACTCAAGAGAAGGCGGAAAAGAAAGCCCTAGAAACTGAAAATCAAAGGCTCCTGCACTCACTCAGGCCAACAGACTACAGACTTCCATTCAGAGGGATTTGGATGCCTTAGAGAGCACATGAAGAAGGTATTTGAGGAGATGTTAACCATAAAATAGACAGTCGCTCCTTTGCTAGGATCCCAGGAAGATACTAGGAAAAGGGTTGCACAACTAAAGGAAGCCTTCACAGCACTAGACAACATACTTGAATGGTCCAAACGGTACCCACATGCTCCTGACACCTTGCTAAAGAAGGAATGGATCCGCACTCAGAACGATAAGGTACAGATACAGATGAAGCTATAGTCCAGGGACAAGCTCATAAATGATGTAGAGAGAGTGATGTTTGCATATGAACACCTTATCAATGGCATAGATTCAATGGTGGAAGTGCACTGCATCCCTTCCTTAGGGACACTGGCCAAGCAGAAGAAGAGGGCAGAGGTGATGCAAGACATCTAAGCATTCTTAGAACCCATCAAACAGGAAGCCGCATCGTAGGACCTCCCAGCCTCTAAGGAGAACATCAACAAGTACATCGTTGCAAAAGTCCGGATCTACACTAAGATGGCCTCTTTGTCCTACCAGATCAATGCGAATAGGCGCACTTTAGTTCTGGATGCTCTAAAATTATTTCATAGGCTGGGAGAGGATAGGCCTCAAATCACTCCAGTATTCGTTGACTACCTAACTTGATAGACCTATATTAAAGAAAAGTAACAAGTAGAGATCCGAGACCTCTCCATCATACAATTGCTACCCTGAAAAGACTAGTTTTATAGGTAGCAAGCCCAGGCAGGTCGCAGGTCGCAACCTCAGGCAGGTTGCAAGTCGTAAATCCTCCCAGGTCGCAGATCATGCCAACAGTTGGGAAGTCGAAAGGGCAGGGAAGCCCAAGGGTCATTTTTTATTCTATATGTACTCCCTCGAGAGATAGTGTAAGGACCTCTTTTGGACTCCACGAGGAGAGAGAGAGATAATTGTACATCATTGAATGCATGATTTCGGGAATGAATACAAATCAATGTTTTGACTCCACTATTGGATTTGATGGAGACTCATGTGTGTTAACATTGTGAATATTATTGTCTTCATGTACTTGGTATTATTTGTGACTGATTAATCTGTTTTTTTGTTCGTGCATCATTTATATGTTTAAGCTCTTTGGATGTATTAATGGTATGTGAATGTTTAGCACAGGGATATGTTAATAATTTAGTTGTTGATGTTGCCTTAATCTTTCGTAAACACGCTTAAGGAATTAAAGGGTGTTTCGACCATAGTGAATTGTTTCTCCTCTGATCAAACAATCCTCTGTATGAGCATGACCCTAATGATGTTTTTCTAACAATACTTCTTTTGGCAGCATGATTTAAATATCGCTTTTCTATTCATAATGTTTCATTTTTAGGAGAACCCGTCGACCATTTGTTTCGTATCGTTCAAGTAGTTGTGCATTCTCATGTTTCTGAAATACACTTCCATCTGATAAAGGGCATATATCTTATCAATTCAATGGTAGCCGGGCCTACATACTGGATGGGATCCCTATCACAAATGGTCTCGGTTCTAGTTGGGACTTTATACCGGGGAGATCCCCTTACTGTTGGCAAGGCATTTTTTCCCTTCTAAAGAACCACAATGAATTTTCAAATCATAATTTTAATGTGCCACTATGTGAGATATATGTCAAGCTACCACAGAGTGCGAGCTAATAATTGCCTTAGAATCGGATCTTCTAGGGTTTCCACAAATACGTTTTGAGGAATTCCATTATTAATGCAATCTTCACGCCTCATTCTATCAACCTTAGCTCTGATACCATGTTGGATAAATAGGGAGGCTATACAATTAATGTAATTTCTCCTTTCTTTGGTAACTACTTATGAAATTTGTTGGCTTATTATTTATGTTCTTATTCATCAAACAATTATCAAATTTAAAACATGAAGATCACAATACACAAGAAACACAAGATATAGGCTCCAAGCCAGGGTAAAACCCATCCAAGGGGAAAAACAAAAAAAAAACTTCTTATAGAATCATATCAAATTGAGACATACAAGACCCATTACCATGGAAAAAAATTCACCCTCTAGATGTTAAATCAAACCTTGCTTTAGCACAACAAATCCAACATCAAGGGACTAGCAAGAAGAGATGCATCGAGGCAAAATTTTCACAAACTTTAAACTTCAAGAAGAAACTCCTTCTCTCATACTTCAAACCTCTTCATCATCTTTGTCATTTTTGTGATATTTCAGACTAAAATCATCCAAGTGTGTATGTCCAAAATGAGCTCCATCTTCCCTCTATTTATACAGTTTAGAGGGGTGCTTATGGACATGTCCATTGGGGTAGAGCCAACTTGATGTTGATTTTTATACCATTGGAAAGTGTTCCAGGTCTCAAATTTTTAGGAGAGGCTTAGACAATAGTATTCCAGAGAACCCAGAAATTGTTTGTGAAATTTCCACTCGAATTTTGATTTATTAAAAAAATCAATTATTTTAATGTGATCCCTAAGTCTAAACTTAGGGAAATTATATAATTAAATGGTATTAATAAAGCAGAGTGTGAATATTCTAGAAAACGAGGATCAAGTCATATTTTAATCTGAGCCATTGATTAAGGGTATAATTTGGGCCGTTGATTCATCAACGTGAAGACTATAAGAGAAGGCTTGAGGGTCATTTGGAAAGCAAGCTAGGCACATTCTCAATACCTGAAGGAAATCGATTTTGAAGCAAGAGAATTTGATTTCAGTGTAATGTCCCGTGTGCGGGTAGGGTACGCAGCCACATGTCCGGAGTCTACGTAATGAGGGGTACTACGCAAGGGTCCTCGCCCTCAGATGCTTTGGTGGGCCGACCCCACCCTTAACACCCTGGGATGCCGCCCTCACTAACAGGTCGATCTTTTGGTGTCATGGTTGGGCCTTAGTGGTATCAGAGCAATCATCTTGGCACAGCCTATAAGAAGCCAATATGTCTTCAGAAGAAGAGCCTCTTACTGACAGAGAGAAGAGGTATCTAAAAAGAAGACAGAAGAAAATTGATTACAAAAATTATGATAAAGACAAGGGTAAAGCCCCTAAATCTGGAAGTGATGAAAAAGGAAAGGAATTTACAGAGATCCTTTTGACAGCCATGCAAGATCTTGCTAGAGAGATCAAAGAGATGAGAATGGACAGAATCAAAGAGTCTCCTAAGGGATTTCATCTCAGAGAAAGCTCTGGCATGTCTCACCACTGGAATGATAAACCAGTGCATCAGCCACAGATTTCCCAACGCTCTACCATGCCTACCTTTTTGGCTGTGGGAAATGAAGGGTTTCAAGAGCAAGCATCCATTGAAGACTATTTTGAAGAATATGAGTCTCAAAATCAGAGATTCAAATATCACTTGAGTTTTCAAGAGTTCTGTTACCTGAAGGAAAAGAGAAGACCAAGGCATCAACATAGAGATGGTGGATTCACTCAGAATCATGATCGACATCACTCTATGGGCATATTATTTTTACCCAATTTTGATGGGTCATCCAAGGTTTCTGCCAAAGAATGGGTAGAAAAAATTGACATCTACCTTCAGTTGAACAAGGTCCCAGAGATGGAAGCTATCAAGATTGCAGCGCTCCACTTTGAAGGTGAAGCACATGACTGGTGGTTCCATGGCTTGTCTACATTGGGTCATGCCAATGTGACTGCTTATTCTGAGTTCACTAGAAGGGTGGTTCAAAGATTTGATAGAAGAGATCCAGAGGCACCATTCATGAGCCTTGCAAAGTTGAAGTAATCAGGTAATACAAAGTCTTATATTTATGAATTTTTGAGATTATCTGTTATGGTTCCTGATTTGTCTGCAGCAGGAAGGGTGTACATGTTCATCGATGATCTAGACGAATCTCTTCATGGGTTGGTAAAGATCTACCAAGCCCACTACCTTGCATGATGCCATTGAAAGGGCTAGAGATCTTCAATATGCCTTGCCAAAATCAAAGGCAAACTTCCAGCACAAGCCCTCTTTTCCTTCTAAAGGAAAGGAAGAGAAAGCTGCTCCTTCAAAGGAGAGCTCATACAAGAAGCCTCTTGATGATGAAGTCCGTAGAGATCTGAGGAAGAAGAATCTATGATTAACTTGCCAAGAATCATGGGCACCTAGAATTAGATGTGTTGCTGGAAAAACACATTACATAGAGGTCTTCTCAGATATTGAGGAGGAAGAAGAAGATGAACCAAGGAGAGGTCACAACGCTGACACTGCTGGAGGAGATCCAACACCATCAAAAGATGGGAATGGATAATTTGCTCCTATTGGAGGGACTCTTGCATCTTTGATGGGAGTACCTAAGTACTTGACATTAAGAGTTCAAGGTTCAATCTTGAATCAGAGGGTTTCTGTATTGATTGATAGTGGGGCAACTCACAATTTCATTGATGCTCATCTTGTATAAAGGAGGGAAATACCCACTGATACTTTTGAGGGATTATCTATTTTGGTCCCAGGAGATAGAACAATGCAATGCATGCATTATTTCCCATCACTTGCAGTCACCATGGGAACTTACACTTTGGTTGATCACTTCTTTGTGGTTGACATACCAGACACCAATGTGATTTTGGGTGTTCAATGGTTGATTACATTGGGGAAAGTCACCACTGATTGGGAGGCTTTGCAAATGGAATGGGTGGAAAAGAAGAGTGGTGAATCTCAAATGATCAAAGGCATGCATACATACCCCTCACATAACACTTCCACACAGAAAACAAAGATGGATTTGCGCAGTGGAAGCAAGGACCTTACAGTCCCATCTATTATGTTCATGAGATTTCTGCATGGGACACTCTTATCTAGTAGAAAACCACTTGGGAGGCCACCTGATTCAGATTTGGTGGGGAAGACCTCAAAACATGCTGCTCCAAGTTTATATCCAGGAGGGATTAGAGCACTTGAAGACAAAGCTACAGCACTGGGAGTCTTGGGTAAGCTCAAGAAGGAGGGAGATCTTCTTCCCTTATCATCATCGCCCACTCTCATTTCTGGTTCTGCACTGTGGGAGGATAAGAATGGAAGGAATGGCCTTCCAACACACACCTTTGGCATGGGAAATGTCAAGGAGGAGAGCAACAACATTGCATAAATTCCTATTGATACACCATCAGCGCTGTCATTGTTGAGCAGTTTAGATCTATATTGGAAATCCCATCTGTTGGTGGATTATTCCAAAGATCTTCACACTTGTATGATACTTGATGACCAAATACGTGAAGAGGGCTATTTAGTCCAAGGAGGAGTCATCTATCATCATGGTAGGATATTCTTGTCTAGAGCCTCCAAGCTTAAGAGGAATTTGCTACAAAGAGCTTACAAAGAGTTCTGTTTTAGCCATATGTATTCCATGAGGATCTACAACATCATCATGAGGAGCTTTGATTGGGAAGGCTTGAAAGAAGAACGAATGCATGAACTATGTGGAGTTGGGGTAGCAACATGACTCCATGAAGGGGTTATTCAACCATCTCTTCCTTCTTTTGAAAGAGGATAAATATCCATGCACCACTCTATTTGCATGAGGAGTATTGTTGGTGAAGAATCTGATCATGTAAAGAATGTTTTATTTTCTGATTGTAAATATTCTTTCACCATGTTTATGTAGGCCATGGCTCCAAGGGGGAGTGATACATCACGTAATCTTATGGCAAACTTTGGGCCACACAAATTTCTGAATTTGGCCACTCCCTCGATGAACAAAGGGAGATTTTTCATCATGATGGGTGCTTTCCAAAGGCACCAAACATATCTCACACTTTTAGCCATAGTGAGATAACATGGGCAGCAAGTAAATGATGGGAAAACCACTTACCACACCTTGATCTGATGCAGGTAGGAGATGCACTGTGCTGGTACCATATGTGGGACTATGACCCACCTCCACATGCTCAAATTTCTGTTTGTATGTATTTAGTTTTGCTTCCATACATTGATGATATACTTGTACTTTTTATGGGGATGTATGGAGGGAGTATGGAAGGCATGTATGTACCACATGGGATGGAGACTCTCTATGTACCTTATGCTACATGTTTCAAGGAGAGCATTGGTTTAACCATGTTTGTTTCATTTGAGTTATTGACTCCTTGTGGGATGGACTATGTACATCTCATGATGACTTTGGAGGAACAATTCATGGAGGGTTGGATTGGTGAACACTTAGCTTATGGAGGAAGCTTAATTCATGATGGTGTCACCAATGGAGGAGGAGAAGTGTTGCAGCACTCACCCTATCAGTTGCTTGAGGACAAGCAACATTTTGGAGGGGAGGACTGTAATATTCCCAATTAGCCCAAGCTAATGGGAATATTCATTTTTGTTTCATTTTTATGTTGCATGAATAAATGTGTAAAGGAGGACAATAAAAACTCCTAGAACAGCAAATGAATCAATGCCACATGTGAACAAGGCTAATCTAGGCTAACCAAATGAGCACCCTTAGGTGTGAAAGGGGTTGAATGTTTTGACTGGGTCAACCATGACCAAATCAACAATGTTGTCTTGGAGGAGTGGCTATCAATGAGGCACAATGCAGTTTTAGTTGGAGGTGGCTCATGTGAAAAGAGCTATTTCATTGAGATGGTTTAGGGTTTTGCAAGCTCTCAAACTTATAAAAGGAAGAGGAGGACAACATGAAAAGGTTGTTGATGATTATTTTATTTCTAAAGATTTTGTCTATTTAGACATTTCTTATTCTCCTTACTGTTTAGCAGAGAATAGTGTTTTTTAGAACTGGGTGTTCCTGATCGGGAATCCCACCTCTGTCCTTGAGAGGCCTCTTGGAAGAGTTTTCATTTCTTGTCCACTATTAGGCATTTGGCCAAGCTCTTCTTCCAACTACAAAGCAGATCCTATTGAGGGTTTGGTTGTATTTTTAAGTTGCAGCAAGTGGAGGCTATATCTACTTAGATCTAGGCCAATCTAGTGCCTCTTTTCAGTGGGGAAGGCTTCTATCCCATTGGCAAGAGAGTATTGGATGATTGGAGCTACATTTTCAGATCTTGGCTTGAGGCCAAACATGTTCTAGAGCCCACAACACAGTTTTCCTTCTAGGACTGCATTATTTGCAAGGGTACAGTTGCAGGGTCTTTTGTTATGCTTTTTGGAGTATTGGTTTTCATGTGATTGGGGATCTGCCCTTCACATTTGAGATCCATTGGCTGGGATCATCATATTGTATAGATCAGATCAGATATGAAGCTACATATATTTCTGAATATTTCTGCATATCTGAAGCATTAGATCTCAGATCTACTCCATGTACTTCACTTTTTGTTGAAAACCCCAAGGGGCATTTGAAGAGGAGCCTATCTAGTGTACAGATATGATATAGATCTAAGTTTTTGTACACATATCTGCTCTAGATTTGAAGTGTAATCTACAACAGTTGCAGCTAATAAAAATAATGTTTTCAAGCTACTTAAGTCTTAATACATGATTGCATCACCTCATTTTGAGGGTTTTCTTTTATAAAAGTCTTCTATGTCTTGTTATACATCTCATGGGCTGTCTTATTCACATATTTTGCTGATGTATATGTAAATATCAAGCTTCCATATTTGCCTCCTACTCTTACTTAACTGATCTGCATTATTGTTTAATATTTCTACATTTCCCAATTGGGAGAAGTCAGCTGACGGAGAAGAGGAAAGTCAGAAGGACGTAGGGAAGGCAGCGCTGAGCAGCAACACTAGCCCTCCACGTAGGATTACACAATCTAGGTAGGGACTGCGCAGAGAGGCTACGCAGATTGACACAGAGGGTGCAAGAGGTCATCCTGTGTTTCGGTAGTTCTTCTGGATTGTCCAGAAAATTCACATTAGGTGTATACTATTTTATTTTACTTGTTAGGACTTCTGTAAATGATCTTTTCACTGCTGAAGATAAATACAAACCATCATCTGTTACACCGAATTTCCCACGTTGGGTTTTTTCCGGGGACAATTGTCCAAAAATAACTATGTTCATGTGGTTGTTTCTATTGTGCTATATATGTTATATTTGTTCTTCTAATTTTGATTAGAGTGAAGTACTGCAGCTATATTTATTTCAAAATTTATTGAAGCATCTTTAAATAACTTATCAAATAAGTAGGCGAAATAAATCAATTACTGCAGTAATAATTTTCATAGTGAAAATTTCACATGGTATCAGAGCAAAGGTCAAAATACAAGAAAGGGGGTTTTGCAATGGAAAGACTATCCGACAGTGACACAGCTCAGAAGGACTTACGCAGTTCCTCAAAGCACATAGAGAAATATAGGGAGCATGACATATCTGTTATGGAATCCAGACTAAAGGAGGATTTCGCTTATGTGTCAAGCACGACCTCTCCAAGAGTTTGGTACATTGACAGTGGAGCATACGCTCATACGACGAGAGTTCAAGAATGTTTTTTGAGCTACCAAGAAGAGTAGATGAATTTTCAAATCACAATGGGAAACAAGGCGAAGTGTACCCCCATTGGAAGAGGTACCATAATATCTCAGATAGAAGCTGGCAACAAGATTCAGGCCACAAATGTTCTGCATGTACCAGGTTTGGGTATGAATTTACTCTTGGTGTCTCAACTACATAATAAGGGTTATGACATATACTTTATTGGAAATAAAGTTTATGTCAAACACCATAGATGGAAAATAAAGGAACAAATTAGAGTAAGGAGCCACAAGTTATATAAGTTCTACCTTGAGTCCCCAATGACACTAATCGACAGTACAAACGAAAGGGATATGAATGAATTATGGCACAGAAGGATGGGGAATTTACATCATGGAGCCTTGAAGATTCTTAAGAAGACTTTCATAGGAGCTCTAGAACTCGGCACAAGGAAATATGAGGTCTGCAGGGGGTTTGTACTAGGGAAGTATGCCAAGGCAACATTTCCAAGAAGAAGCAGGAGGGCCAAGAGCATATTGGAGTTGATACACTCAGATATTTGCGGTCCAATGTCTGTGACTACTCTTAGTGGTGCAAAGTATTTTGCTACCTTCATTGATGACCATTCCAGGAAAACTTGGATCTACTTTCTGTTGGGGTTCCCATGTTTTGGCCAGGTTGACAAGACCAAAAGATGAGACAACATAGAACCACTTTCAGACCTTAGCATCTAGCCCTCCTACGTCCAGAGAGGGATCTCTTTAGATGAGTCAAAGTGTATATGTCTTTGAAGGCTCAAGGTTAGATTTTAGGCTAGTTATAGGCTCAGGGTTTGCTTGTTTAATGGTTCATGTTTGGTTGTTGGGAATCAGGAAAGAAGGATCCAATGCAAGACAAGGATGAGAAAAGAGGAAAACTAGGCAAAGGTAGATAATTCAGAGAACATCAAGGCCATTGGGCTATGGAGTCAAGAAAGGATTTACTTGTGTTCAATGTGCAAGCTTTCAGTTGGGCTAGTCATCTAGAGCATTTGGATCTTAAAGGATGATTGGTGAAATGGGACATTAAGGACTGAAGATGAATGAAGGAGAACCATCCAATCCCGTCTATAGATCAGGTCAGAGGTCATTTAACTCCAGACCTACTTGGACAAAATTAGAGGCAGAACAAGGGATCTTAGAAAGGCTTAATCGGGATGAAAAGATCCTAGTGAGGCAGAGACAGGGTTCTAGACCTCCGAGTGTTCTCAACACATCCAACTAGATCCTCACAAGAACATCTAAACATAGATTTCATTAATTCATACATCAAAGAGCAGACAATAACATCCACTACACTGGTTAAATCAATTGAAATCAATATTCAGATACACATATAAGTAGAAAACATAAAAGGCTGGGAGAGCAGCAACATAACGTACCTATCAAGGGTAAATCTTATGCCAAACTTCTGATGCGAGCCAGTGGAAATGGAATGAAATGAAATCAAACGCAGAGATAAGAAAACATCACCAGCTGCTTTAGATCAGGATCCAAAGAAATATTCTTGACATATTAAAAACAACACCAATCAGGTACATCATAGCCCGTAGCTTGAACAATCAATTTGAATACATCCAATCTCAGCCTATCTTACAATATTACACAGAGAACTTGTCTCAAGAGGAAACTGCTTGCGTTTCACTGATATCTCATCAACAACAACAACAACATTTCCTTCTGTGCTTTATAGCAGAGGATTAACGGAAGATCGACTGAGGGGGTAGGTGAACGCTAAATGTAAAATTAAACACAAAAATGAATGCAGGGCCGAAACCCATTCTGTTTGACTGCTGTGTATTTAATTTCTGTCACCTTTTTACGCAGGAGTGATCTTCTCTGAATATGATTTTGACATATTTCGGCTGTGGTACTCCTGGTGCTTTAAACAAAAATAAAATAAACTACCGAGGAGTCTGCCATATAAATGCTCTGGTGGTTTTGAACTGTCGTCTGGTGGGAATTCCTTCAGGGACATTGTGCATAATAAAAGCTGTATGGGCGCCCTGTACTTTGATGAAGAAAAACATTCTGCTGACGATCAAACCCTGATGTTACCTTTTACTTGTGTTCAGGGCCTTTGATCGACCCTCGGGGTCTTCACACGGGTGCTTTGCCTCTTAAACTACAGATTTAAGGCTCAAGATCTTCATTAACGTGCCCTAATCTCCTTTGCTT
Organism: Pinus albicaulis; assembly: GCA_034641835.2. Lineage (NCBI taxonomy): Eukaryota > Viridiplantae > Streptophyta > Pinopsida > Pinales > Pinaceae > Pinus > Pinus albicaulis. The sequence goes on from CM076573.1 coordinate 409,265,682, forward strand.
GTACTGAAACCTTATGCCGCTCCATTTTTCTTCTGACAGGTTAGCTCGAGTTTTAATGGTGTTGGAAGGGTTTTGCAGAGTTTAAATCTGTCCTTTGATGTAGAAAATCACTCTGCTGATGTATAAAACCTACTATTCATTAACTCTGGCGCACAAACTCCCTGTCGATGCATTTAGACACTGTAAAGTCGCGACAGACTTTCCCACCTCTCTGTAAACCTGCAAAATATGCAACCCATTAAGAAATCCATGTATGGGGGGGATGGATGCAACGGGATGATGAGAATGGACGCGCAGATTGGTGACATGGCAGAATGATGCGAGGTTACGGTGGAAACATTCATGGTGCGGAGAAAGGTGGCGGAATGCAGTGGCAGGCGGAGAACATGAAAAAATCAACGTAAAACACTGAAAAAACCCTTTCGGATGGACAAATATGAATGGAAGGGAAGAGTGTACGGAGGGCACACGTGGAGATGACGTGGCGGGACTGGGAGACAGTAGAATAGTCAACAGCGGGCTGACGAATCTGGACCGTTGATCGCGATGGAGATCAACGGCAGAGGGAAACGGACAGCGGGCCATAGCACGGGTTACCACGTGCACAACTTTGTTGAAAGACGACCATAGGATGAAGCCCTCAAGATCTGACGGCTGTCGTGGATTTCACTCGGCATCCGTGGTCGAGAGATAATGCGTGGGAAGAAAGCGATTTTTTTGTCGTACAGAAGACACGCGGCGCACGATGAGTGGAATCGCTGGGTGCTCGGAGAAAACCACCAAGCGCGCAAGGGTGGTGCGAAATAAACCAGGCGGTTTTGTGCTATTGCGCGGTGGGGCCCATGGAAGCAAGTACATTCTAGACCGTCAGATCAGGCTTTTAAACGGATGGTGGAGATGGGGCGAAGGGTGATGAATGGGGAAATCGACGGAGGTTGCGGGGGCAAAGATCGCCGTCCGTTTCGTGCAGATCGACGGATATAGTCGCGCCTGAAGAACAAATGTAACAAGCGCCTTTGGGGTTAGCGATCGGTTACGGCGCGGGGTTATATGGAGAGGAAAAGGTGCGGGGCTAGCGGGAAAGGGGCTGAGGCCTATTATATGGTCGGAAGTGGGTTTTTAACCCATTTTAATGCATTCTGAAGCCTCCAAAGGGTAACGATAGGGAGATGGAATGGGGATCTAGGGAACAAAGGGTGATAGTGAAATTTAAAGGGGATTTCAAGGGGATTGGCAGGGGAAATGGAGGAAACAAGAAGTGAAGTAGGCCTTTTGAGGAATGGATCAACAGAGAGGATTTATATTAGGCGCAGCACAAAGAGACTTCAAGGAGGATGGCTTTTCAGGGGAAGAGGCATTCCTTGAAGGCTCCACAATAATCTAGCCCCCAGCTTGCTTGTCAAGAATTTCATAGGGGGGCTAACAGTGGCTCCACATGGGGATGGCTTCTTCTTGAAGGAGGCAAGAAACCAGAAATGATATTTGGAGTAGGCCAGTTTCCTGCTGTTTGGCACATCCTTTTCTTTGATCAGCTGCCATAATATGAATATGTTACATCAGCAGAAAACATTTTCCCAATCAAAGCTACCTACCCATACTACAATCCTAGAATTTTTTCTTCCTTTAGGGTGCATTTGAGCTAGCAGACCCTTTACATCATTTTATTTTCAAAACAAAAACAACCTATTCTAAATCTAACCTTATTGCTCCATGAGACCAGATTAAACAGTTGGCCTCATATGCTTCTCTACCTAATCTACTACCTGTTGGGATTAAACTGTCCAATAGGTTTCTTCTCCTACATTCTAAGATAGGAAATTCAAAACAGCCCAGCCAGGATTAAACTGTCTGACTTGCTGTGGATCCAAGACATAAAAACAATCGCACATGGATAAAATATTGCAGAAAACAAAACTGTGAAGGCTTGAAATATGAATCTTGCAGCATCCTTCTTTTCCTGTGACTCAGGTTTTGAGCATATTAGAGTCACTTCCTTTTGCCTTTCGGAGGTTCAAGTTTTGAGCATGTCTGAACCTCTCTCTCTCTTTTTTTTTTTTTTTTTTTTTTTGGAAAAAAAACAAAACTGCAATGATATATTCAATGGAAATGGGACTGAAAAATAAAATTAGCAGAAGTAGTGTTTGAGCATCCTGCCATTGACAGGACCCCCAAATAGCTCTGTACCATCAAGTTCTTGTAAGAAAATTGCATTAGGACCCACAGTGGCTTGGATGATATATGGACCTTGCCACAAGCTGTCAAACTTGCCATGTTTACCTTTGTCTTCCCTCCTTGAATCCAATCTCAGAACCTTGTCCCCAACTTTGAAATCTGAAGCTTTGGCTCTTTTGTCGAACTGCCCCTTTATGCTTTCCTGCACTTTGACTGCTCGGTTGTAAACCTACTCCCTTGTTTGCTGAAGATGAATAGTTTCATTGATTCTTCTCACCATGCTGTTTTCGTCTGTCTGAATCTCTCGGATAAGCTTAATCACTGGCACTCCCAGGCTAGTAGGAAAAAATGCTTCTGTTCCATAGACCAGCTGGAATGGTGACATGCCAATAGATTTCTTCGTGGTGAGCCTGTCAGCCCACAAAGCATGTACCAAATTTTTATGCCATGACTTTTTGTTCTCTTCCAGCAACTTCTTGATGATTGTAACTAGGATTTTATTTAATGATTCAACTAAGCCATTACCCTGGGGGTAATAGGCAGTTGAATGACCAAGTTCTATTCCATACCTGTGACAGAAATCAACCATTCTCTTGGACCCGAAAGCAGCAGCATTGTCAGTGATTATTTTTCTTGGACAGCCAAACCGAGAAAGGATGTAATCTTCTAGGAACCTAATGATGACTGAATCAGTGGCATTTCTAGTGGGTATGGCTTCTATCCATTTAGTGAAGTAGTCTGTAGTAGTTAGGATCCATTTATGTTGTCCAGAGGAAGCAGGATGAATTTCTCCTATAAAGTCTAGGCCCCATTGCATGAAGGGACCTTCTACAATGATGGGTTGTAATGGGAGGGGGAGCAGCTTTCTTCTGCCTTCAAAGATCTGGCATTTGTGGCAGGCAAGTATAATTTTATGGACATCATTGAAAAGTGTGGGCCAATAGTAACCAGCTCTGAGTATTTTGTTTGCAGTGGCTTTCCAACTCAAGTGGCCTCCACACTCCCCAGTGTGAAATTATTGTTTGATTCTTTCAGCTTCAGTTTCAGACAAACATTTCAGCAATAGGCCATTTGGATTCTTCCAGTATAGGTTTTCATTTAACATGCAGTAGTTTCTGGCTTTGAGTTTTATGAATCTGGCCTTGGTTTTGGACATTTCTAGAGGGGCATTGAGATGGGTGAGCACGAAAAGGATATCGGAATACCAAGGAGAGTTCTAAAACTTCTCCTCAACAATTGGGTGGGGCAATCCTTCCTGCTCATCCAAGGCATTTATCATGTTAATGTCAAGAGCCTGCAAGTTTGATTCAGCCATTAATTGGGCCAGGCCTTAACCTTTGATCAGTTTGGTGGGCTTTATCTCAAGGTCATATTCTAAGATTGTAGCAATCCATTTGCCCCTTTTCCCATCAGGGTCTTGGGACAAGATGTCTTTAACCACTACATTTGGAACATAGGCTATGGTGTGAGAATGCAGAATGTACACCCTAAAGTCTTTTAAAGCCTTTACCAGGGCGTAGGCCTGTTTTTCCATAATGTTGTACTTCAAGGGTGCGTCTCTTAAGGCTTTGCCGAAAAAGGAAATTGGCTGTTCATTACCTTCTGAATTCCTTTGCAGCAAGGCTGTAGCTATTGTGTGTTCAGAGGCAAAGGAAAAGATCAGAAAATATTTTGAGAAGTCTGGGCTGATAAGTACCGGGATCTGTGTGAGTGCAAGTTTTACTGACTCAAAAGATTTCTTGGCTTCAACAGTCCACTTAATCCCTGCACCTTTCTTTAGCATGTCAGTCATTTTCCTAAGGTGCTCAGCAAGATTGGGAATTAATCTCCTAAGGAAATTGATCTTCCCAATGAAAGACTGTAACTCCCTGATGTTTCTCGGATGTGTGATTTGAAGTATTCCCTCAACTCGCTGCGGGTCTATCCTGATTCCTTTCTCAGATATAATGTGGCCAAGAAGTTGCCTTCTTGCAGCCCAGACACATTTTTCTTAGGATTCAAGGACAGGCCGTACCTTCTAAATTTTTCAAAGACTTTCCTCAGATGTTTCAAGTGTTCTTCTTCAGTTTTAGAGAAGACGGTCAAGTCATCCAAGTAGATAACTATGAAGTGTCCTATCTCATCTGCGAAAGATATATCCATCGCTCTCTGGAAGGTAGCCCCAGCATTCATCAATCCAAAAGTCATTTTCACATACATGAAGGTGCCCCATGGAGTGGTAAAAGCTGTTTTGAGTTGATCTTCTGGGAGTACAAGAACTTGATTGTATCCTGAAAAACCATCAAGCAGGGAGATTCTCTTAGAGCCCACTACCTTCTGCAGGATATGTTCCATTCTAGGTAAAGGGTATTTGTCTTTCAGGGAGGCTCTGTTGAGGTTTCTGAAGTCTATGCATAGTCTGATCTCCCCCGTCTTCTTCCTTACAGCCACTAAGTTTGACACCCAATCGGAAAACCTTACAGGGACTATTATGCCTGCATCATACATCTTTTTGATCTCTTTCTCTACGGCGGGCAATTGTTTCGGATTGATCCTGCGGAGTTTTTGTCTGAAAGGCTTCTGATTTCCCTTCAGGGGTATCTTGTGTTGTATGATGTTGGTGTCATATGCCTTTAAGTCTTCATAACTCCATGCAAACACATCAATAAATTCCTTAAACAGGTCAATGTATTTGTTCTTCATGTTTACAGGTATAGACTTAGCCATTTTGATCATTTTGGGCTTATCTTCAGTGCCAATGTTGCATTCTTCTATATCTGAGTCTGCATGTTCTATAGTGGGCTTTTTTTCTACGTCATCAAAGTCAAAAAGGTCCTCTAGGGGTGCGAGGCCTCTGGGTATATTCTTATCTTTGGCCTGCAACACCTCCATTTCCTCATTTTCCGTGTTTTCACATTTTATGGTTGAGCTTCCAGTTTCCTCAGAAAAGGTGTTTATTTCTATGTTACAGGGTGTTGCTTGTTCATCTGGGGGATCCTCACTTGGGCAGCTGTCATCGGATTTTGAGTCTGAATCAGAAAATTCAAACTCATTTCTACCTACCAGAAAATCTTCAATCTGCTTATATCCTTCAAAGACCTGCCAATATTTTTCGTTGTCTGGCATTGCAGGTCTGAACTTGGTTTGAATGATGATTTGTTGGTCAGGGGGAGTCTTAAGATATGAACTAGCCAGGCAAGCTAATCCATTAGCAATACTGTTTTGACTCCTGGGAACAAACACCAACTCGTATTCTACAAAGGTTTTCAATAAATCTACTGCATCATTCCTGTACGCTCTCAACCTGGGGTGTTTTGTCGTATATTCACCATTCACTTGTTTGATTACTAACTCAGAGTCTCCTCTCACAGTTATCCTATGTGCTCCTAATTTTTTCAATAGTTTCAGACCCAGGATGAGAGCCTCATATTCTGCAATATTATTTGTGCATTTAAAATGCAGGTTCACAGCATGGCTCTCTGCATGATCATTTTCTGTGTTACGTAGCCACACCCCTGCTCCAACATCGTTTCTAGTACAGGACCCATCGAAATTCATTTCCCACAGGGGTTCGCCATTATATTGCGTCAAGGGGTCCGTACTAGGTTGTGGGCTGCCTTGTTCTTCATGTGGTGTGTTTGTTTGAAGGGTGTGACTAATAGGCTGATTGCATTGTGTTCCTGGTTCACTCTGAGTTTCGTTTTCAGTATCCTACCCATGGTTGTCTTCATCGTATTCTTCTAGGGTAGCCATTATGCTAAAGTCCATGGGCTCTGTGTTCTTGCTTGTATTTATGCGTTCAGATTCTGGTTCTCCTAAGGATTGGTCGTTATAAAGAATGAAAGAATCCAGGTCTGTGTGCACAGAGTATAATGGTGAATTTTCAGGTTTCTCGGGGCTACTGACTAGGAATTTCATCTGGGACTCTCTATACAGTCTTCTAAGTTGGCCAAAGATAGGGATAGTGGCATATGAGCCATCCATCTGCATTGTTCCTTGCAGTTTGGCACCCCATGACCTAGATAGCAGCATGCCATATTTGGGTGGCACATCTGCTACCACCATATCCATGACCATACATTTAGCTGGGATCTGGGTTAAGCTCACACATAAGTCTTTAATTAGGCCTAGGAATTTTACTCTGCTAGAGTCAAATGAATATAGATCTTTGTAGGGTCGTGTTATCTCTAGGCCTAGCTTTTCCATTACTACCTTAGGCATTAAATTGTGTGACGCTCCATAATCATGCATGGCATTATGGAGTATTTTGTCATGAATGTTGAGACTGATATAAAAAGGTGGAACTACCCCTTCCTGAAACTTTCCCTCAATCTTTGGACCAAACAGGAGGGAAGGTTGGTCATCATTAAAATTTACAGTGTCATTGTTTTCTCTCAGATTCAGTGCTTTCAAAATTTGGCCTTTATAGATATTCTGAGTGGCCAGCTCAGAGAGAGGGACATAGATTTTGATTTTTGCAATCTCACTCTCTAAATTGAAAGTGGACTGTGTCTTGGAAATGCTTGAATCTGCTTTATTAGCCAATGCCTTAGTAGCTGTATCAGTTTGTGATTTCTCACTATGTACAGGGTCAGGAATTGTTTTATCGGGAGCACTAACTGCAGTGCTAGTGCTGCTGGTTGGTTGACTTTGTTTTTCAGTGTCTTGGTTGTCTTTTTCCTTGTTTTTACCAGAACTTTCAGTTGCTGATTTATTACTTTCAGCAGATGCTTTAGAAGTTTTATCAGGTCTTCTCTTGATGGTTACCTCGGGAGTCTTTGTTTTGGAATTTTCTTGGTTCTTTTTACTCCTAAGTCCATATTGTTCTCTGACCTGCATCATGGCATTTTCGAATCCTAATCTGTAATCCTCAGTTTCTAACTGTTCCTCATCCCAGTATGAAGGTGAGGGCTGATCATCCCCTGAATCACAGTTAAGGACCGAGTCTTCTGTTTCAAACATGTTTATCGTATTCCCTTCAGACTCTTCTATGATTCCCTCATCTTCATCAAGAAAGTTTTGGAACGGGGGAATAACTTGTTGATCTGATTCCCTTTGTCTGTTGGGAGCATTGTTGGTCCTAAAGTTTTGGTTCTGATTTTGGTTCTGGTTTCTGTTCTGATTGCTAACTGTGACAACCATTTTTTCCATCATTTGCTGCAGCTTTTCCACATTCTTAGAGAGTCTGTCATAGTTTGGGTCTGAAGTGGAGGCTACAGTGTCATCCCTATATGTTGCCCTCTTTTCAGATCTTAGTCTTGCTCTTTTCTCAATAAGGTTTGCCTCTATATTTATTGCTCCTTTTTGCATGTCCTCCAATGTGGTGTACTCTTTATGTCTAAGCTCATAGGCCATGTCAGCGTCAAATCCATCAGGATATTTGGCTAAGGCCATACCTTGAGGGGGCTTCATATGTGGAGGAAGAGCGTTATAAATGCTGTTGAATCTAGTGGTGTAATCATGGACACTCTCTCCCACGTTCCTTTTAAGGCTCATGTAGTCTACTAAGAGCTGGCGAGGGTTTGCCCTAACTTCCCATTTGTCTATGAAGTTCTGATATAACGCAGGGAGATCTTGGATACTGCCAAGAGGTAAACTTTTAAACCATTTCTTTACATCACCTCCCAGGCTTTGGGCAAAGATTCTCATTTTGATTGTTTCATCATCAATTTCCATATAGTCGAAAGAATCCTCCATCTTATCTACATGTTGCTGAGTTGTGCTGGACTCTTTAGCAGTGAAGTGTGGGATTTTTTATTGATAATCATTGGGCAAGGGTAACAAGGGTTGAGGAAGAACTAGAGGAGCATACCAAGCTGCCATGGTAATGTTCTGATGAGGTATTGGGTTGGCTTGAGCAACTGATATGCGGATAACAAGGATATTAGGACCAACAGGAGTTTGTTGAGTAGATATGGGGTGGGAGAGTCCCAAGTTTTGGACGAAGTGGATATCAGGTGGTGTAGATGGAGGGGTTCGACTACCCCTAGAGTGTTGACCACTATGAGATGTTGAACTGTGAAACTCAAGGTCTGGCTGGTCTAGATCACTGAATGACCTAGTTCTTGGTAGTCTATTAGGTAGTTCTAGGTCAAGAAGGAAATGTGATAGAGCTGCTAGGTCTTCTGGTGCAGAATTATCTCTATGAATGTGACTGGAAGTAGTTGGTATTTTGGGTGTAGGAGCTCCTTTGAGGATACTCTCCGGATTGTCAACTATTTCAGGTGGATTAGGGTCAGGATAAGCTCTTGTGTGAATGGTTCTGAAAGCCATAATGTTGTTTCTAAGCCAAGCAGCTTAACCCTACTTGTTACTTCTACTGTGGCTGATGTTGTCTCAGAGGCTGGTCTCCTAGTGGAGTCTATTGTGAAACCAAGATAATCAGCAGGCCTACTGATCACCAGTCGAGTATTTTGTTTAGGAACAATGGAGTCGCCAGGTGGAGGGTATTAGGGTATGTCTAAGGGGTTACACTGTCCACCACAGTGCTCAGGCACTATCACCTTTCAGGAATCTCCTCAAAACAGTAAACTCCAACCAGAGATTGATTGGGAGGGCATTTACTAGATATTTCACCTCCGAAGAGGGTGAGATCCGGAGGCTACCTGGCCCTTTCCAGGCTCCGTCTAAGAGTATGATGAACACTTAATAATGGAGGTAGATTCAAGCGAGGAGTGACCTACTGCCAACCTGACCAGAGATGTAGGTTTCTGAAGTTTTTGATTTAGTGAAATGGAAATCATTCAGAATTCCCCAGCGGAGTCACCATTATGTTGGGGTTCCCATGTTTTGGCCAGGTTGACAAGACCAAAAGATGAGACAACATAGAACCACTTTCAGACCTTAGGATCTAGCCCTCCTAGGTCCAGAGAGGGATCTCTCTAGATGAGTCAAAGTGTATATGTCTTTGAAGGCTCAAGGTTAGATTTTAGGCTAGTTATAGGCTCAGGGTTTGCTTGTTTAATGGTTCATGTTTGGTTGTTGGGAATCAGGAAAGAAGGATCCAATGCAAGACAAGGATGAGAAAAGAGGAAAACTAGGCAAAGGTAGATAATTCAGAGAACATCAAGGCCATTGGGCTATGGAGTCAAGAAAGGATTTAATTGTGTTCAATGTGCAAGCTTTCAGTTGGGCTAGTCATCTAGAGCATTTGGATCTTAAAGGATGATTGGTGAAATGGGACATTAAGGACTGAAGATGAATGAAGGAGAACCATCCAATCCCGTCTATAGATCAGGTCAGAGGTCATTTAACTCCAGACCTGCTTGGAAAAAATTAGAGGCAGAACGAGGGATCTTAGAAAGGCTTAATCGGGATGAAAAGATCCTAGTGAGGCAGAGACAGGGTTCTAGACCTCCCAGTGTTCTCAACACATCCAACTAGATCCTCACAAGAACATCTAAACATAGATTTCATTAATTCATACATCAGAGAGCAGGAAATAACATCCACTACACTGGTTAAATCAATTGAAATCAATATTCAGATACACATATAAGCAGAAAACATAAAAGGCTGGGAGAGCAGCAACATAAGGTACCTATCAAGGTTAAATCTTATGCCAAACTTCTGATGCGAGCCAGTGGAAATGGAATGAAAAGAAATCAAACGCAGAGATAAGAAAACATCACCAGCTGCTTTAGATCAGGATCCAAAGAAATAAGCTTGTCATATTAAAAACAACACCAATCAGGTACATCATAGCCCGTAGCTTGAACAATCAATCTGAATACATCCAATCTCAGCCTATCTTACAATATTACACAGAGAACTTGTCTCAAGAGGAAACTGCTTGCGTTTCACTGATATCTCATCAACAACAACGACAACATTTCCTTCTGTGCTTTATAGCAGAGGATTAACGGAAGATAGACTGAGGGGGTAGGTGAACGCTAAATGTAACATTAAACACAAAAATGAATGCAGGGCCGAAACCCATTCTGTTTGACTGCTGTGTATTTAATTTCTGTCACCTTTTTACACAGGAGTGATCTTCTCTGAATATTATTTTGACATATTTCGGCTGTGGTACTCTTGGTGCTTTAAAAAAAATAAAAATAAACTACTGAGAAGTCTGCCATATAAATGCTCTGGTGGTTTTGAACTATTGTCTGGTGGGAATTCCTTCAGGGACATTGTGCATAATAAAAGCTGTATGGGTGCCCTGTACTTTGATGAAGAAAAACATTCTGCTGACGATCAAACCCTGATGTTACCTTTTACTTGTGTTCAGGGCCTTTGATCGACCCTCGGGGTCTTCACACGGGTGCTTTGCCTCTTAAACTACAGATTTAAGGCTTAAGATCTTCATTAGTGTGCCCTAATCTCCTTTGCTTGTACTGAAACCTTCTGCCGCTCCATTTTGCTTCTGACAGGTTAGCTCGGGTTTTAATGGTGCTGGAAGGGTTTTGCAGAGTTTAAATCTGTCCTTTGATGTAGAAAATCACTTTGCTGATGTATAAAACCTGCTATTCATTAACTCTGGCGTGAAAACTCCCTGTCGATGCATTTAGACACAGTAAAGTTGCGATAGACTTTCCCACCTCTCTGTAAACCTGCAAAATATGCAATCCGTTAAGAAATCCATGTATGGGGGGGATGGATGCAGCGGGATGATGAGAATGGACGCGCAGATTGGTGACAAGGCGGAATGATGCGAGGTTACGGTGGAAACATTCATGGCGCGGAGAAAGGTGGCGGAATGCAGTCGCAGGCGGAGAACATGAAAAAATCAACGTAAAACACTGAAAAAACCCTTTCGGACGGACAAATATGAATGGACGGGAAGACTGTACGGAGGGCACACGTGGAGATGACGTGGCGGGACCGAGAGATAGTGGAATAGTCAACAGCGGGCGGACGAATCTGGACCGTCGATCGCGATGGAGATCAACGGCGGAGGGAAACGGACAACGGGCCATAGCACGGGTTACCACGTGCGCAACTTTGTTGAAAGACGACCGTAGGATGAAGTCTTCAAGATCTGACGGCTGTCGTGGATTTCGCTCGGCATCCGTGGTCGAGATATAATGCGCGGGAAGAAAGCGGTTTTGTTGTCGTACAGAAGACACGCAGCGCGCGATGAGTGGAATCGCTGGGTGCTCGGAGAAAACCACCAAGCGCGCGAGGGTGGTGCGAAATAAACCATGCGGTTTTGTGCTATTGCGCGGTGGGGCTCACGGAAGCAGGTACATTCTGGACCGTCAGATCAGGCTTTTAAACGGATGGTGGAGATGGGGCGACAAGTGATGAACGGGGAAATCGACGGAGGTTGCGGGGGCGACAATCGCCGTCCGTTTCGTGCAGATCGACAGCTATAGTCGCGCCTGAAGAAAAAATGTAACAAGCGCCTTTGGGGTTAGCGATCGGTTACGGCATGGGGTTATATGGAGAGGAAAAGGCGCGGGGCTAGCGGGAAAGGGGCTGAGGCCTATTATATGGTCGGAAGTAGGTTTTTAACCCAATTTAATGCATTCTGAAGCCTCCAAAGGGTAACGATAGGGAGATGGAATGGGGATCTAGGGAACAAAGGGTGATAGTGAAATTTAAAAGGGATTTCAAGGGGATTGGTAGGGGAAATGGAGGAAACAAGGAGTGAAGTAGGCCTTTTGAGGAATGGATCAGCAGAGAGGATTTATATTAGGTGCAGCACAAAGAGACTTCAAGGAGGATGGATTTTCAGGGGAAGAGGCATTCCTTGAAGGCTCCACAATAATCTTGCCCCCAGCTTGCTTGTCAAGAATTTCATAGGGGGGCTAACACTTTCTCAAAACCAAGGATGAAGTCTTTGAGTGTTTCAAAGACTTCAAGGTGCTGGTAGATAATTCAACCAGAAAGAGGATCAATAAGTTGCGATCAAATAATGGTGGAGAGTATATGGATAAAGACTTCACCATTTTCTACGCAAAGGAAGGCATTAAGAGAGAATGGATAACTCCATACAATCTAGAGCAGAATGGAGTTGCAGAAAGGAAGAACATTACCATTGTAGAGGCTGCAAAGGAGATGCTATATGACCAAGACATGCCCAAATTTTTGTGGGAAGAAGCCTGCAATATAGTTGTGTATGTGCAGAACAGGGTGCCCCATAGAGCATTGGGGAAGGTAACTCCTGAGAGTGTGTTCACAGGAAGCAAGCCTGAGCTAAGCCATATCAGGATATTTGGCAGTATGGTGCATTGCCACGTACCAGAGGAGAAGAGGAAGAAGTTTGATCAGACTGCAGAGAAGGGTTATGTTATGGGCTATAGTGAAAATGCAAAGGCATATCACATCTATATTCTAGAAAATAGGAAGATCGTAGTAAGGCAGGACATCAAATTCATGGAGGAGAGAGCCTTCAGAAGATCCTGGGAAATGGCTACATATATGCAGATTGAGGAGGATCCAATAGTACAGCCTCTACGGCCTACAGAGGATGGGTCGAGTGCTTCTCTGCTGCACAAGGATTTTGAGGAGAGCTCCGTCGAAGAAAAGCAGGCAGGAGAGCAGGTAAGACCACCCACCACTAGTGGAAGACTGAGTAGAGAACTCCAACAAATTCTAAGGGATGCAGAAGAATTTTTTGGAGCCCCTAGAGATGGGAAGAGGGTTGGAGGAAACCTGATAGATACCAAACATTGGTAGCACAGGTTGGAGAACCCTTTAGATTTGGGGAGGCAATTCAGCATCATGTTTGGGTAGATTCCATGGTGGAGGAGTATAGCTCCATCATGACAAACAATCTATGGGAAGTAGTCCCTAGACCATAGGACATATCAGTTGTAGGATAGAGGTGGATCTATGAGATGAAGTATGCTACATGTGGAAGCATAAAGAAGTTCAAGGCCATATTTGTGGCTAAGGGGTATGCACAGAAATAAGGGATCGAATATGAGAGAAGCTTCGCCCCTGTAGCTCGGTAGACTTCAATCAGATCCATCATCTCTCTAACAGCGTAGATGGGATGGGAGATTCACTAGATGGATGTCAAGACAACGTTCTTTAATGAAGTGATAGAAGAGGAAGTGTACATAGAACAACGAGAGGGCTTTGAGACACATGAGCAGAAGACTCATGTTTATAGGCTTAAGAAAGCCTTGTACGGTCTTAAACAAGCCCCCAAATCATGGTATGGGTGAATTGATAGCTATTTGCAGAAGATGGAATTCATCAACAGTGACGCAGATCCCAACCTATACTACTTGAGAGTAGGGGATGAACCGTTAATCTTGGTATTATATGTAGATGATCTGTTCGTTACTGGATCATCTAAGCTCATCAAAGACTGCAAGGAAACTTTGTCTATCGAATTCGACATGAAGGATCTGAGGCAGATGCACTATTTTCTTTATTTGGAGGTCTGGCAATAGAAGGGAGAAATCTTCCTTGGTCAAGGGAGATACACTACAAAGATCCTGAAGAGGTTTCAGATGGAAGATTGTAGACCCATGGCTATTCCAATGGTGACAAAATGGAAGAATAAGACACAACAGAGGATGATGAGGCTGATCCCACCTTGTATAGGCAGCTCATCAGATCATTGATGTATCTGGTCAACACTAGACCAGACATTTGTTATGCAATAAATACCCTCAGTCAGTTCATGATGGAACCAAAGAGGGCTCACTAGGTAGTAGCCAAACATGTTCTCAGATATTTGAAGGGGAAAATCAAGTATGGGTTGAAGTACACTAAGGGCAATGAAGTTCAGTTGAGTGGGTTTACAGACGCAGATTGGGCTGGAAGCACAGTGGATCGGAAAAGTACCAGTGGGTACTGTTTCAATCTTGGGACTTCCTGGTGCAGTAGGAAACATAAGTCTGTCGCACTAAGCTCAGTCTAGGCAGAGTATATGGAAGCAAGCAAAACTTTGTGCGAGGCCATATGGCTTCGTAAATTACTCTTGAAATTACTCAAGAAGAGGATGGAACTGACCGGAATTATCTGTGATAATCAAAGTTGCATCGAGTTCTCTGAGAATCATGTGTTTCATGACCAGTCGAAGCACATTGACATTCAGTGCCACTTCATCATAGACTACGTCCAACGGGGAGCTGCATAGTTGAGTTACACTCCTACAAGAGAACAAGTGGCAGATATCCTCCCCAAATCTCTGAGTAAGATTAAGTTTACTTACTTCAGAGAAAAGATGGGGATGGTCGAGAACCATTTCTAGTAAATGAATGGGTGGTCTATAGAGATAGAGGGAGTTGCAGTATGGATGAGGCAATGGCAGAGACAATGTCACAGGCAGCAGTACAGAGGGCAGCAACACAGAGTTGAGAGGCAAAAACCAAGACATCAGTAGCGCAACAAATGCTTTAGAATCGGAGTAGTACAGTTGGTACCTTGCTTGAACACTTTCCTTGCTAAGAGGGAGTGTTGAATTTTATAGCATCGGAAAGTGTTCTAGGTCTCAAATTTTGAGGAGAGGCTTGGACAATAGTATTCCAGAGAACCCATAAATCATTTGTGGAAATTCCACTTGGATTTTGTTTTGTTAAAATAATTGATTATTTTAATGTGATCCCTAAGTCTAAACTTAGGGAAATTAAATAATTAAAGGGCATTAATAAAGCAGAGTGTGAATCTTCTAGAAAATGAAGATCAAGTAATAATTTAATATGATCCATTGCTTAAGGATATAATCTGGGTTGTTTATTCATCTACGATAAGACTATAAGAGAAGGCTTAAGGGTCATTTGGAAAGCAAGTCGGGCACATTCTCAATACCCGAAGGAAATCAATTTTGAAGCAAGAGAATTTGATTTCAGTGGGTGAGTTTGTAGAGGCAGGGTTGCAGAGACAGAAGGAGTAGGGAGAAGTTTGCAGACGGAGAAGAAGAAAGTCAGAAGGATGTAGGGAAGGCAGCGATGAGCAGTAGCACTAGCCCTCCACGCAGGATTACATAGTCAAGGCAAGGACTGTGTAGAGAGGCTACTAAGATTGATGCAGAGGGTGCAGGAGGTCATCCTGTGTGTCGGGAGTTCTTCTAGATTTTCCAAAAAATTCACATTAGGTGTATGCTATTTTATTTTTCTTGTCACGAATTCTGTAAAAAATCTTTTCACTACTGAAGATAAATAGAAACCCTCATTTGCTGCACTAGTTTTCCCACATTGGGTTTTTCAAGGGACAATTTTCCAAAAATTACTGTGTTCATGTGGTTGTTTCTATTGTGCTATATGTGTTATATTTGTTCTTTTGCTTTTGATTAGAGTGAAGTATTGCAGTTGTATTTATTTCAAAATTTACTGAAGCATCTGTAAATAACTTATGAAATAAGTAGGCGAAATAAATCAATTACTGCAGTAATAATTTTCATAGTGAAAATTTCTCACTTGATAGGTAGGCCGACTTGGCACCTAAAGGGGTTTTTGACCCAAAATTACATACTTAATTTTTTGTTTCCTTTTTCTTTACAATAGGTCCAAATAGGACTTTGACTATTTGACTAAAAAACCTGGAAGCATGAAGAACATGCTTGTCTAGAAGAATAATAATATTTATTTTATTTTCTTTTCTTTTTCTTTTTAGATAAAATACATAATGGTACAAATTATGAAGACTAAAACTAATTACATTTTCCAATGCTACTGATCCAGATCTTGGGAGGAGGCCCCCCAAGATCTAAGAAAATTGAAATGGATCTCACAAGATCTGCAAAATTAGAATGCCAGAAAAAATAGAGAACACAGAAAATAAAACCACAAAGAAACTTGTTTTATTAAAACAGAGAATAACTATAGAAGCTACATTGTGGCAGACAATCTGTCCTTTTACAAAGTGAGGCTTGTTATTTATAGCCTTTTTTTGAGATAGAATACCATAGGTGGATACCATGGGCCAATACCATGGGTAGATACCACTTACAATACCATGGGTAAATCCGATGTGTGGATAAATACCATGGGTGGATACATACCATGGGTCACTTACAATACCATGGGCAAGTAAATATCATGGGTGGATGAATACCATGGGTCGATGCCATTTAAAATACCATGGGTAAATTCCATGGGTGGATGGATAACATGGGTAGATGAATACCATGGGTAGATGAATACCATGGGTTGATGCCATTTTCCATTCGGATCAGCTACCTAATGACCTCTCCTACTAGGCGTCCAACCTAGAAATATTTAATGAATTTAGTCAACAAACAAAAACGACGTTCCAATCCCAAAGTCAGTCCTTCAAGCCCTAAAGGGTATAATCATTCTACTAAATGATGAGGAATAGGAAGAAGAAAGAGAGGTTGAACTATATACAATATCATTTAAGGTTGACTTATCAACTCCTGTACACCCGACCAATAAGAAGAAAATAGGGTGATAGAATCTACAATTGAACAATTAGAGTCACTACGAATGAATTAGCAAGAGGTACTGCAAGATATTACACTGGATGACCCCAAATTACAAAAAAAATTGGTCATTACAACTAAACAAGTCCTCAAAGAAATAACAAAAAAAGGTGAGTCAACCATACAACAGACTAGAGCAAAATATTTCATGGGCTCATATGTTGGGCTACAAAATTTTGAATCACTTGGCCAGGTCATAGAAATCTTCATAGATATAGTAAATCAGAAGATGATGGCCAAACAAGAAAAATAAAGGAAACCAACACAACAGGAGTAGGGCATGAGTCAATCAATGGAGTTGATAGCAATAGTTCTAATAACTACTATTATGGGGTAGTCAAGTCAAATAAAAAAACCAAGAATGAAACATACGCAAATACTATTCAACTTGAAAGTGGACTCTCGACTCATCGAACCAACCACAATAGAGGAAGAATCCACTCAACTTCAAATCCCACCTAAAGAAACAGAGTTGCAAGCCCCAACTATGTCACATGAGCACACAAATTCAGTAAATTTGGGCATCGAAATCGAGATCAAGCAGGGTCCCTTTGACTTGGATGTACCGAAGGGCCTACCCCAATAGGAACGACAAGACAAAACAAGGATAGTTGAATAGCATACCATGGTAGTCATAACAACTAGTCCAGTTGACCTGGCTAGTGACTCAGATGCTTGTGTTGACATCATCAAAGAGGCACCATGACAAGACTCATAAAGATAAATCGAAAAAACCAAAAGCTGCTCAACTTAAGCTGATTACAGTAGCACAAGATATAGGAAAGTTGTCAGGCAATTAGATATTCTGGATGCTTTTGGGATTTTCAAAAGAAGAAAATGTTAGATGGAAGAGGCCGAGGAAGGAAGTTTTTGGAATAAAATAGAAAAAAGAGAAGGAATAAGTAATATGGATTGAGTGCATGATCTAAGCCATGTAGAAATTACAGTTGGCTTTTCCAAGCCAACCAGATGACTGATTGGATTCTATGAAACAATTGTTTGACCAACTTATTAATGAAAACATGTAGATAACAAAGCAAGTCATGCAACTCCAACAACAAAGCTAAACATAAAAGATGAAAGAGTTATCTTCCATATTGGAACATGACTTTACTTCACTTAAAATAATAAAGAATAAATTAGGGGGGACCATGGGTAGGTAAGCCACTCTTCATGTTGTCCTTAATAATTGGCTGACCTATTTATTGAGTACATGCAATAGACTAAGGATCCAACAAGTACTCATTAAGGACTTGTGAGATAGGCAACAATGCATATGTGAACCTTGGGCAATATTAACCCTTAAAAATAAAATATTATAGGAGAAGAAGACAAAGAAAAGTTGATACAAGAAGAATGATAATGGCTAATGGAAGGAAAGAAAGCTCAACTAGAAGTTTCTAATGTTGATAACTATCTGCACAATGTTATGAATAAAAAAATATATATAATGATATAAATAATGTAAAACTATAATAATAATAAATAATGATTAATTAGTAACAAGTTAATGAAAAGGTATGTCCCTAACGACATAATCGTGGGTGAAGAGGTATCTGCCTAGGGTATATAAGCAGACTCTCACTCTCTTTTTAATCATATCACATCAATTCTTTTATATAATATTCAATATAAATTACTTGTCCTACAAAAGATGTTTATGTCTTCCAAGTATTTTGAAGATTACTCCACCACGTATACGAAATTTGTTTGTTACATTGGTATCAGAGCCACGTTCTCCCATCCCAACCATTGGCTATTAAAGTCTTCGTCAACGTAGTTTTCCTCATGATCATATATATATATATATATTTATTTATTTATTTATTTATTTATTTATATATATAAAATATTAAAAAATAAATAAAAATAAAAATTTAATTATATAAAAAAAAATCATCAAAATCAAAATAACCTTAAACGTAGCACCACGACCATAGTCATTGTGATCAACCACGGTGTCCAACGCCTGCCCGTGCTACTATCCAGGCCGAGTAGCAACTACCAATTGAATTCATTGTTAGCCACCACAGTAGAATTAACCATCGTCCTGCTACAAAAAACCAAACAGACCATCACGGAAGTCGCTGCCACATTTCTGATGAGATGTCACCAAACGCATAACCACCACTTGACAAGAGATGCTGATAATTCGACTCTGTCGCTGCCACTAAAATTCTATTCAGTCACCCATTGCCTTCGTCTGACTACAACCACACCATCCAAAACTCCCTTCTTGTTGTATTGCCACCAACACTGACCAATATAAAATTCATTGTAAATCCCATCAACCAAATGTCGTTCCCTTCTCCAACCAATAACTGAATGTTTCATCATTTTTCTTGCTAAGGCTTGCCTCTTCTGCCACTACAACCGCTCAATTCACCCGACAACCTATTAGGAAATCACAGTGGTAGTGTCAAACCACCACTCCTGTCATCGACCCATGCACATCTCTTCCTGTCCCTATTCATCGCCCACACACATCCAGTTTGGATGTCCCATTACCTGCCTTGTTTCATTGTGCGTTGTATCATGTAGCAACGATCCTCCCGTCTAAATCACCCAGAATTGTTAGAAAACCTCGAGCCACCGTCGATTCCATTCCTAGATTTCTCGGTTTATGTTGATTGTTTGACCAGTTGACATCTCTTCGATTGTTGGTTGCATTGTGATCTGCCAATCATCGCGTTAATTTTCGGAACCAACCTTTCCCATCGTTGACCTCCAAACTGTCCGACCTATCCATGCCTTCCGTTTATAAAATCCCCTATATAGTCATATAATTACATAGTTATAAGTGTTGCAATTATTAAATTATATAGTTATAATTTATAATTATTAATTATAAGTAGTTATAATTATATAATCAATAAACCAATGTAGGGTTTTCATATAGTCCAAAACTATTAATTTGTTACGAGTCATTAATCTCAAAGATCATGACCTTTCTTTTCGAATCTTAAATAAGATAAACGAAATTGGATTATACATAATCGAATAATTAAATGTGTTGACATCCAATAAGGCCTTGAGAAATGTGGCCACCTTTTTAGGTTTAAAAAAACGTTGTTGTGGTTAAAAAAAATAAAAATTGAAAGGTGTTTATAAGATATTAGACAAAAAAAAATACAATATTATATTTCAAAAATTCATTGGTCAAAATATTTTTTGACGAAATTATTGACAAACACAACCAAAAGTCCATTTCTGAAGAAAAAAAAAGGATTCTAATTCAGAAGTAAGGGAATGAAAAGTCTCCTATAAAAGTATCCCAATTACATATTGTAGATTAATTACATTAAAAGGAAATACCCTAGGGAAGGAGATTAATATCACTATCAACACAAGTGACGGGAAAAATTATATCAATGTTAACTTGGCAAATAAACTATTAATTCCAAAGTCAAGTATAGGAGAAAGAACAAATATTTTTGACCAAAAATAGTATGAAATTAATGTTTTACAAGTAATAATTGACCACTATGAATGCATCTCTCAATTCTGTGTCGTAACTATGTTTAACCCAAAGTTTGACATAATTTTTGGTCAACCTTGGTTGAAATAATTAGACACGTTCGTTCTTGCTAAACTTAGAAAAAAAAGATTTTGATGTTTCCTTATAAGAAAAAAGTGATCACATTCCAAGAAGTGACAATGAAATCAAAGTCAAGATTGTTGTCATCAGAAGACTTTAAGGATATTTGAAAACCGATGCTATAAGAAAATCAAGAAACAATATGAAATAAACATAAGGAGATTGAAGAAGTAATATCGAATAAAAGTGAAGAAATTCATTGACTTAAAAACCAATGAAAAAATAATTTCACAGGTTAAGAAATCTAAGGTTAAGAAACAAAGACTAAAACAAGAAAAGGAAAGGTCTGACTAGAAGCTCAACGAAGTCTATCAGAGAAGGAAGAGGAAAATTTACACTTAAATAACTTTAATAAAAAATTACTAGAACAAATCAAAAGTATAAAATATAAAGAGAAGGATATTAAGGACAAAGTCAACGATTCAGAAAACAAAGAGCTTTTATGCTTAAGGAATTATAACCAAAGCCTTCTTATGCAAACAAATAAAGTAAAAAGTGACAAAAAGTCACTAAATGACAAGTTAGAACAACTTCAAGAAGAATAATTGAAGTCCCCAGTCGTTTAAGTCCAAGTTGAAGATAAAGGAATAAATACAAAAGAAGAGAAACCTATAGAAGTTAAAACCAATTCATATATTGCAGTTCAAACAATGGAAATTCCAAATGATGATTCAATAACCAACTCAACAATAACAATACTCGAAGTAAATTAGGAAATCGCCACAAATAGATTATGGAAAGATCAAACTACAAGAGCTCCTTTTCGACATTTGAATTACAAGAGGAGACAAATAAGTCAGTCTACATATTTGAATCACTCAGAACGAAAGCAACAAATTTATGTTTCAAAGAATACTGAAGTTTGTAGGATCCAGTCCTATGATAATAATTCATTAAAAAATTCCAGTGATCGGAAGATTCCTCATAAGGTTAATCTAGGACGGTCCGATCCATTTTCAGTCTGACAATTTTGTTTATCACTCAGAGCATCATATCGACTTGTACCAATGAAGATGAAATTTAAAAGACGAGAATATTTTTGAAATAGGAAACTGAGATCAAGCCCTTTCATCAGTAAGCTTTGAGGACAAAGATTTTTGAAGAGGAAGGAAATGTTATATATATATATATATATATATATATATATATATATATATATATATATATAATAACACAAATAATGTAAAATTATTATAATAATAATAAATAATGATTAATTAGTAACTAGTTAATGAAAAGGTATGTTCCTAAGGACATAACCGTTGGTGAAGAGGTACTTTCCTAGGATATATAAGCAGGCCCTCACCTCCATTGTAGTCATATCACATC
Source organism: Pinus albicaulis (assembly GCA_034641835.2). Taxonomy (NCBI): domain Eukaryota; kingdom Viridiplantae; phylum Streptophyta; class Pinopsida; order Pinales; family Pinaceae; genus Pinus; species Pinus albicaulis. The sequence continues at coordinate 409,287,107 of CM076573.1, forward strand.
AATTATTTATACAATATTCAATATACATTACTTGTCCTACAATGGATGTTTACATCTTCCAAGTATGTTGAAGATTACTCTGTTGCGTATACGAACTTTGTTTGTTACAAACAATATTAATATCAAGATACAAAGGCTAGAGCAATAGGGCACCCTCGACTTACCAACCTGCAAATAAATTTCATTGTTTGAAAAATTGAAATATTTAGCAGAAATGAAGGATTTGGAAGTGCAAGCACAATACCCAATTCGGGACTGGTCAACATTTGATCAACAACTTCAAAGGTTAGCCCTAGTTATATATCAAATAACATTTGGAGATAGCCCTCCACTAGCACCTTCACCTCAACCACCTCCTTTGAGACCAAACAACCAATTTTTTGCTCCTACAATTTCAGAATGCAACCCGTCCTTGCATCCAACATAGTTGGCCACTCCATAAATAAAATTTGAAGGGTCAAATTGGTCGATTAGAGAGAGAGAAAAATTAGGAATCAACATTTTTCATTCGGAGATACCGCTGGAGAAGGGGGATGAAGCTTGGAAAATAGATTTAGTTGACCAAGTAGCACTAGTTCAAGCCAGTATAAAACTAGCGTTGTCCCACTAAATTCACCAACACCTGATTAAATATTCTATTTATTATATTCTTTCCTCCTCTAATTTCTAATATTCTTTTTGTTCCCTAGATGCGGGTGATTAATAAATTAGATTTTGGTGGCCATGTAGCCTCTCCACGCGAATGCATCTGGCCTCACCATGCAGCCGCACTTGCCTCCCGCATGAAGGCTTTAAACTCACTTCTCTGGGAAGGACGCCGACACCTGTGACATTTAATCCTGCAACTTGTACCTTGGATCCTGCAATTTTCACTTTGGCCATTTATGGCCAATGGCTCAAGTTTTCATTCCCATTCACATGTCCGTCTCTCATTCTCTGCCTTTGTCCTCTACTCTGAAAACCTCAGTCTCACCTCTGCCCAGTGCGCTGCTCCTTAACCCTCCTCTGATCTTTCCTTTCTTGCCCTGCAAACCCATCAGCCGGTTGGATCAATGTCGTGAAGACACTATACGTGGTGCCGCCGTGGAGGAGGCAGAGGCTCTCCCTCTCGCCCTCTAGCTCCAGTAATGGCTGCGTGCACCTTGGCCTTCTCTGTGGCTATGGAAGAAAAAGAGGTAATCGAACCCCATCTCCTCTCAGCTCATATATCAATTCACCTCTCGGAGGATCAACATTTCCACTCCGGCTCCGGTAGTAGGAAACACCCGCGCAAATCGAATATTTCAAAATCCTCCTCCCCTCGGCCAAGAAAAAACGTCAGTCTCCCAGTCAAATGCGTGGAGGAAGATTCAGACAACGGAGGGAGTAGTTTTGTGGAAGGCACCCAACAAAAATTTATAGAAGAAACCAAGGTAGCTTGCTCCACTTCAACTCCAGAGTTGGCACCCCAGCTCTCCAATAAGGATGAGGCCTTTTACGACTACGGGTGCTTCATATTTGAAGAAACTCCTCAAATTCAGAATCATGACATACAGAACAGGTAGCTACAGAGCCTTGGCTCCCCTCGTTCTCTATTTTTATATGTTATTCTATTGTTTTTTTAATCTATCTTTCTATTTTCTAGCAAAATCAGTCACTCAGGTTTATGTTAATAACTGTGTTATACGGAATTGTGATCTATAGATAAAAAAAATTCCCTAAGTGTGGTGTTTATCACTTAGAACAACAAAGGAAAGAATAACTATCACTTTCTCTAAAACAAGCAGATATACAAAATGGTAAAGGAGCCTACTTGTGATTCTTTCGCTTCTCCTTCTCCTCCTGTCATTGTTGCCGTTGCTCTCAATCCAACTCAAGTCGCTAGATCAATTCTTGCAAACACAAACAGAGAACAACAGTCAACATGCAATATACATATATTTACTTATCTTACTCAAATCAAATCGATTAGATATGGAATACACACGTCATTCAAGAATACATTGCACAAGAAATAGAGACATATGTATGGGAAAATGAGCAACAATCTTTATTAAAGAGTAGAAGGGGAAGATTACATGTAGGCTCCTTTACCATTTTGTATATCTACTTGTTTTAGAGGAAGTGATAGCTACCCCACATGAGGAGGATATGAGGATCACAATTTATATAAATGCTTAAGTTGAGAGGGACTTCAACAAGTGAACATGGGAGGGATTTTGGGAGCTTAAAAATTATGTATTTGTGTCATAGTTGGGGTTATGGTCTAGTGTGTCTTCTTCTTCTACATCATTGGATATCATTGTAAAGTGGACCATTTTCCCTGGTACGGGAGTCCATTCTTCTTTTATTATTCTATAGGGTTGTAGGGTGGTGCTAGGTTGGTGCATGAAGTCACCAACAAGTTCAATCCTGTAAAAATTTTGGGTGCTAGGGTGAGTTGTAGCTCATTGGGTGTTGGGGCATCCGTTGAGTTGACTACTGAAGAATCTCGGGCGTTGGAGCGTCCATCCAGTGGGAGTTGGAGAAGAATGCTTTTCTAGATTCTAGGAATTTCGAGCTTTATTTTCAATTGGAGTTGAATATTAAAGAATTATTAGAAAAGCATTCAGGTGGTTTTCATCTCGGAGGGGGTTTCCACCTTAAAAACTGTGTGCATTTGTGTTCTTTTTGTTTACTGCTATCATTGTATAAATAATGATAATAATTGAAGATTAACTAATGCTCTGAAAGATTAATAATAATACTAATTTAAAGGAATACTGATTCACCCCCCCTCTCAGTATTTCCAACAATTATTTCCTCTATTGTTCTAAGTGATAGACACCACACTTACGAAATTTGGTTTATCTGTAGATCACAATTCCATATAACAAATTGGCGACTCCGTTGGGGAGTATCCTATCATTCCTAGTGTTTTTTCCGATGCTTATCCTCATCAGTAGCATCTACTTTCAGTTATCAATCATTTGAATGAAAGAATTGGATTGGAAGTGTGTCTAGCTGCTTTATTTTCAATCTGAGATGCACCCAATGCATTGTTGGTAAAGATACAGTGCACTGCAATGCATTGTCTCCCACTCAGGGGTGCTCTGTAATGCACTGTCTCCCCTTAGAGACTGCGTTGCCCCCTCAGCCAACCAAATTCCATCTAAATTTGTCATTTCTTTCAATCTCAGCCACTTGTTTTCTATATTCTCAGATGTCTGATACCTCTTAGAGACCAGTAAAATTTAATGTTCTTCCTCCTTTGAAAAGTAAATCTGTTCAATGTCTCTTTAGTGTTTTTATTTATCATTAGAAAATCAAAGTCAAAGTATTTTGTTTTTGCATTAGATCAATTTTATTTTTGAAAAGGAAATTTTTGTTTCATTCCTCGTTTCCTGTAGGAAAATTGTAGTTCCATTCTTCATTTTCCTAGGAGAAATTATTGTTTCATTCATTATTTCTCATAAGAAAACACTTGTTTAATTGATTTATGCATATAGTTTCCTTTCTTGCAATCACATGAAGGGAGATGAAAAGAAAAAAATGCATGTGCATATAGCGAATTGTGTGTGTTGCATAGGAACAAGTTAGGAAAGCTACATTTAGTTTGTGCTCTTTGTTGTTTTCTCAAAAAATGACCGCTCTTTCCCTTAGTAGTTAGGATATTCATTGAAAAAGCTAAATTGAAAAGTTTGCTTATCATTTAGTTTGCATTTCTAGGAATTTCCATTACATCACGCGGTGAACCTCAAAGACAAAATAGTAAACAAGATCAACATAAAATTTACATCAATTTACCTAAGAAAGCATTGGAACATTAACGATAACATTTAGAAGGTCTAGGCTAGAGACGTGTTCCAACGTCATTAAACATAGCAGCTGTCGCTAACTTGTTTGTGATACATTCCGAGTGTGATACCTCACTCCATGTACGTAAGTATATCGGAGGTTGTCCACGTACCTTCAGGTATATAGGGCAGTGTTCTAGTACGAAAATTATAAGGGGGCGATCTCACTGTGAGGTTTCACATTAGACAATGCTAATACAGACTTGGGCCTCCACATACCTTCGCGTATATTTGGAAGGACAAATTTAGGTTTCTATCCACCCATAGGTAACCGAGTCGGCTGCCTTGTAACATGTGATACATCAAACACATCATTCGGGGAGATTTCCTACCCGTACTTCTTGGTTCACCAAGAGTATTATGCAGTTCACAATTACTTAGTAATCCTTTTGCCTAGAATTACCCTTTTATTTTGTTTATTTGTTTTTATCATAAAATTAATCATTCATTGTGAAAGAAGAACATCGCTTTCCCCATCGTTTGCGTATAATAACACTTAAACCACCTTTACCACCAGAAGCCATTTTTGGTCGGTGAAGGCAACATCGTTCTACCTAAACTAGTACTATTAGTACCTCTGGTGCGATATCATCCTCACATATACTAGAGTTGTCTCGAGTTGTTTCTACAAATCCTAGTTCATCTAATTTTGTCGAGACAGAGTCCTCGCAAATATCTGTAGTCACGATCCATCTAATAAGTGGGACAATACCTCCCGAACCCAACATTGTTCAATTGGAAGTTAATTCAGATCCCATCGCTTGTTTACCAGAACATCTAGATCCCGAAGTCGAACAACCGGAAGTTGTTCCCGTATCAGTCGCTCCACAGTCGATCGTAGTCATTGAGTCTCCCATATGTTATGCAGGTAAATCCTCTCTGTGGAAAGAGACGATCTCTCTAGCCCTAGAGTGGGTCTAGAAACAAAGAGACATGCTAAAGTGTTACTTCCTAATTATTGAATGAACAAGAGAAATGGTAGATCGACCTACCTGGAATCCAACGTTTTTTTTGTTGCTGTAGTAGTGGTGGCCTCTCGCTCCTGCCTCGACAAGTCACAATCCATTCGCCATTACGCTTGGATACCTGCACAAAGAACAAGAAACAAGAACATCATACAAGATAACAACATTTCATTCATAACTATTAACCAATCAAAGAGGGCTAAACATATTTTATTAAACAAATGTCATAACACAACAGTGGAACCAAACAATAGTCATGTATATAAATGAATAGAGGGAAGAGTTACAACCGATGCTTTGACGTCGCAGTCTCCTCCAGCGGGGTTCAGGCGAAGCGCATCTTAGATGCTCGTCAGGGAATTTGGACAGGATGAAGGCATGGACTCAAGCTTCCTCGACGTAATTCCTTCTTATTCTATCTTCTCTAGTCATTCAGCTATTCAGTCGTTTAGCTATAGTATATCTAATTCTCCAAGTTCAGCTAGCTTGTACTAAGAGAGATAGCTTCTTTTATAGAGGAAAAGGAGGAGGTTAGGATCCCTACAAAGGTGGGAGGGAGGCCTATCCTTTAAGGAGTTCCCATAAGAGGTGGAAACTATAAACCTAAAGGAGGTAGTCCGTGGTTTATCAGTTCAACCACTCCCAATGACTCATCCTCGAGGTGGTTGGAGTGGAATCTCTGCCTCTATTTAAAAAAAAAAACATTCCATAAATAGCTTGGCGCGGGTGGAAAACTAGGATAGAGCGCCAGCTGGCGTGAGCCCAGTTTTAATTTTCCTCTTCGGCGCGAGGGAATAACTGATTACCTGTACCAAGGCAAAAACAAGGGTTTTTGAGTCTCTTCTCAGGGAATTGTCAACAAGAGGAATGTTACTCTCATGTAAAGGGACACAATGATGGTTTTTGCAAGGAATGACACTGCTTATTGGTCACAGAAATGACCCTCCAATGGGCGAGATGGGGATTGTAGGGACAGTGAAAAAATGCTGTGTAACAGATGCCCCCTAAAGCATGAGGTCCGACGGAGAGGGAGGGGCAAAATGCTTTATGAGAACGTGTTCGAACCAAACACCGCTATCAGAAAACTTGCAATTACGAATACAACTGATATCTCTGATACATGAACATGTGGTATGGGTGTAGCCATCCATAATAGAGTATATAAAAACTGAGATCCTAGGTATGGACGCAGCCATCTAGTAGTAAAGATCAACAAATAGACTCAGGTATGGTCGTAGCGATCCAATCAAAATATTCATGTAATAAGTCATGATAATCCACCCAAATCCGTAGCCTGGATTTTATCAAACAAAATCCAGGGTCTTGCGCTCCATCTCGACCCGAAAAAGTACAAATTCAAGCATGCGAGTATATGAGCTGAAGTCGAACATGCAAGAAAATCACTTGATTACCAGCTAATGATGAAAGCTATTAATAGGCACGAGAGAAACCACCAATAATGACAATGGCTCTCAAGGTACAACTGGTACAATCCACAAAATGTGAACAGTGATCTGGCGTCGAACATCCACAAAATCACTAGATCGAAGGCCAATGATGTGGACCTTGCGTCGAATGAGAAAAACCTGCCATTAAGGCATGCAGCCTCCAAGGTACCATAATAGAGTCTTTCGATCAAGTTCTTGGATAATGAGCTAAAGTTGACAGGAAGTGACCTGATCGAAGTTGGGCCATAATGTTTCCCACATCATCAACACGAGACAGAGGAACATGATAATAGTGAATCAGGACCAATAGAGAATCAGAGGGAGGTTGAAAACTGCAGAGGAAAACTTCTCTTGAACATATCAGCAGCACGACACTGGATTTGGTAGTATTTGACATCAAAGGATCTGAGGTCATGACAACGTGGAAAAAAGCAGATGAGAGGTCAAAAGAGATTACCCAAATCCATGGAGACAAAAATAACGAAATGAGATGTCCCTAACCCGACACGAATGCAGACAAGTGCCATGTTCAAGAGCGACATACTGCCAACAAAACTAAAATTTGGTCCCATTTTCCCCCACCATTTCTGGCGAGTACCCCAATTATTTTTTAAAACAAGCTTGAAGGGGATAGCATATGCTTGTGCTGTAAGTTCATCCTTCGGACAAATCCATCCTAGTACATTTTATGAGCCCTAGGAAGGAGGAACTCGAGTAACGTCATGGCAATGAAATCCGATGTCATCAAGGTTTAACAAGTATAAAAAAGGGAGAACTCGACATATTTTCATGTTTAGACAGTTTGAAAAGAATGCAGAAAATAAAACTCCATCATGGCCCTTTTCGTAAATAGTCTCTCAGATCCGAAATGGTAGAAAACAATATCCAAAAGAACCTCTTAGTCATGATAGGCTAAGGTATTCCTTTTTCATAAATAATCTATCCCAGTCTGAAAAAGGGGTAAATGTATACTAAGTAGATATTGCTTCGCATCCATTTAACGAGTTCGAAATGACAAGAGTCTCGGAAATCTTTTCAATTTTAGATAGTCAGAAAAGAGCTGAAAGATGACTCCAGTAGTGAATTTTTTTCGTGTTTTTACCGAGTCTGAAAAAGTATAAAATTTAACTTGTTACTTCATCACTATGTCTTGAAAAACCTGTTGTTGGACAAGAGACACGTGTAAAACCCATTTTTCGAAAAATAATATAATAAAATAATCGAAAAAACATGTCCTAAAACCTAATTAGGGTTGTAAAAAGTTATAAAATGCCAAAAATGGTAAAAAACAATTACTTTCACTTTTTACCTCTTGTGGAGAAAATAGTTACCCATTTTACTGTGTGATTTTGCGGCGACAATAGTGGACAATCCAACAGACCAATCTCAAATCCGTCAGTTCCAGGTAAGAGCCGAGATCTTTTCTTCATTTTGAGTCATTTCTTACTACCTGCAACTTCTAATTTTGAAATCTAGGGGAGGAAGTATGAAAATTAGGGCACGGTGGTTGGCGCAGATTTCGGGCACGTAGTTGCGCCAACCGCCCCTTTTTTTATACTAAGGCGCACCCATTGGCGCGATTGTTTGGGAAACAGACGCGCCAACAACACTAACCATTTTTTGTATAAAATTTAAGTCACAAACCCCAGTTATTTACAAATCCAAGTTCCAAAAAGGCTAATATCATTCATATGAATGTGTTTACAGGTAAAAAGCGGCAAAATGGTCATAGAATGGAAAGAACGGGAACACAGCGAAGAAGACGAGCTTGCCATGGAAAATGAGAGATGCATGGAAGCTCTCAAGGTCTGTGGACTGAAGAAGTTCTTCTTGACACTGTGTCTCCGTGCTCAACCAGAGCTGTTACAATATTTGATCAGCATATGGGATTAGGACCTGGAAAAGTTCATCCTTCGAGATCAGGAACTTGAGATTGATGTTTCTGACATCTAATTTATCACAGGATTATCACAGAGGGGAGCAACACTGATCCTAAACGGTACCTAGCCTTGCATGTAGAGTATGTCCATGGTGATGGACAAAGTATGTCGAGGGGCACAGAAGGGAACATGAAGTAGGAAATTTGATATCCAAACTATCCCAGACCTAGCACTAGAAGTAGTGCTACATACCATCACACGAGAGTGGGATTGCAAGCACCGCACGAAGAAAAAAAACACAGTTGCTTCTTGCTGTAGACTGCTTGGCACCGACCATCTACAGCTGGGTAGAGGCCATGACAATAAACATGAAATTCCAACTAAAAAAGTGCAAGAACACCAAATTGAAGCAGTTTGGTTATGGGTCGATCCTGGTATCATTCTTCCTGGAACGATTACCAATCTTTCAGCGTCAGGAGGTCATAGTCCTGACACCACCAGCAAGAGAACCATGGATGGCCCGATGGGCGGCTCTGATGCCAAGGGTAGAGGGTGTTCAACAAATGTCCTAGAGACCGGAGTTCTTTGATTGGCTCTGCTGACAGTTGATCGTCGTGGAGGACTGGCCCTACTATGGTACATATTTTACTGGTGATCCGTACCTCCCACTCCTAGAGGGAGAGGATTGGGATGAAGATTTGGGTAAGACTCATTTTTAATTTTCATGAGTATTATGATTTTTTTTGTTTTGTTTATGTACGTTCTGACTTTAAATCCATGTATTTTGCAGATTTCGGCCCAGAGAGACCCGCGGGTATGTCTCTAATAGCGAGGCGAATTCCTTGTGATTTCGACCCTCATGCTGAGGGAAGCGAGGAATAGGAGCTCGTGCACAATTTAGAAGGGATCACACATGGAGTCTCAGATTATGCACGACTCGACAATGTTCCTCGCGCCTACTAGAGACATACCATCGGGGTGTCAAGCTGTATTCACCACTTGCTGAGGCGGCTTGTATGGGCAGTGATGTGATATCATGAGCATCACGCCGATTAGACACCTAGGCTTTATATCTGAATTTTTGAGAGACATGGGGTCTCAGGATGTAACAGAAAAACACATATATTTTTTGAATGTATGATGCACACTGATGCAAACACGCGATATATATATATATATTTTCCTATATGGATATTTTCACATGATGATGATTTTAAAAATTATGCAAATTTCTATCTAATACAATGTTAGCCACTGTATCAGTTAATGCATTCATTTGTCTAGGAATATGTTGATATGTAATAAAATCAAAATGTCTTTCCAACAAACGAATACGTAAATACAATCTCAAAATGTACAAGTTTCTAACTGAATAATGACCATTGAGTTGTAGAACAACAAGCTATGAATCTAGATTTACAAGCAAAGTGCGTATGTCGAGATTGATCGCCTCGGTTAATAGTTCAAGAACAACACTATATTCAACCACATTGTTTGTAGTTCGTCCTAGAAAAATACCTTGCATTTCTATCAATTCACCAGCATGATCATAGATTACCTAGGCTGCTGAAGACAAATTCCTGGTACTGCAGGAAGCACCATCCGTGAAACCGACATAAGGGGTAATAGACATCTGCACAAATAAGCAAGACCCAAATAAGCAGGAAAATGATCGTAAAGCACAGCAAATCAAATCATGTACAAAAATGAAAAAAAAACACCTATGTACACAAATCATGCATGAATGACTCATGCATAATAATTTTTGAGATATAACCCATTTCTAGGTTGTTCTAACAGATGACCTTCGTAATAAATGAGCTCATAGGCCCCATTCTGAAATACACGTTTAAAAATGTAAGGCCCATGCCACATGGGTTGAAATTTACCTGCCCCCAGCTTATCATGAGCTTGGTCGTACAGGAGGACAAGATATCCTTCAATGAAAGAACAAGGGGAAACTAATTGGTCAAAATGATCTTTGACCCGCTTTTTCTGTGCTTCGATAACTAGAGCAGCAAAGCGGCAGGTTTCATATAACCTTTCGAGATAAAGGAGACGCTCTTCTTCAGGTGAAGTGTTTGGCAGTAATTCAACAACCAACTTGAGTGAAGGTATTTCACATTCAATTGGAAGAGTAGCTTCCAGACCATAAACCAACTGAAAAGGGGTGAATCTAGTTTCACTCTTAACTGAGGTTCGTTATGTCCAAAGAGTGGAAAATAACATGAGATTCCAATTCGATTTATGGATCCCAATCATACATTGAAGCATGGTAACAAGAACATTTTTCACAGCTTCAACCTGGCCATTGGCCTGAGGATAGTACGACGTTGAGCTGTTATGATGCAGACCCAACTTAGAAGTCAACTCGACCACCATGTAATGTCGAAAATGGGAACCATGATCAGTGACGATGGCTTGAGGGACACCAAACCTAGCAATGATATGATTGAATATGAATTGAGCAACTGTCTTACTGTCGGCGGCAAGTGTAGGCATTGCTTCGCCCCATTTGGTGAAGTAGTCCACGACTACGATAATATAAGCATGCCTCCCAACCGAGTGAGGGTTACACGTCATAAAATTGATGCCCCCCTTTGCAAAGGGACCAACGGTAATGACAGGATGAAGAGGTACAGGCAGCGCACGCATCTTGCGTTGATAAAACCTGGCAATCATGACATTTACGAACCGCGACAATGCAGTCTTTGAAGATAGAAGGCCAGAAATAACCAACATGAAGAATCTTTTGTGCAATGGCATAACCAGACATGTGACCGCCACAGGCACCATTGTGACAATCATTGAGGACTTTCTCAGCTTCCTCAAGGGTCAAACATCAACGGACAATGGAATCCACTTCGACATGATAGAGGGTATCCCCGACTATATGATAAGGTTGCGAGTGATGACGGATGCGTCGGCGGGCATCCTTTGTCGACTTAGATTTGAAAGTAGAAGTATGGAGAGAAATGATGATATCACCATACCACGGATCAAGGGTGCTAATCTGGAGAAGCGTGTCATCTGGTATATATTCCTCAAGATGAGACAGAGGAGAGTCTGAAGGCAGGGACAAATCAAATCAGCAAAGACTAATGACTTCTTCAACTTGGCCCCAGTAAATTCCAAATTGAACTCTTGGAGGATAATAATCCATTTCGAGTATTTTCCCCCCATCAATTGTTGAGACAATATATAGGTCATAGGGTTGTAATAGAAAATCACAGGCACCGTACACAAAAGAATATAATGACGAAAATGTAGAACGACTTGGACCGCAGCTAACGCTAACTTCTCGACGTGTGCATAGCACATCTCAGGGTCAAGAAGGTTACGAGACAAGTAGTAAATAACCTGCTCGTTACCATCATCATCGTCTTATACCAGAACCATGGCAATCGTACTGAATGCGGCGGCTAAATAAAGGGAAAAATCACGATGATAGTTAGGAGGATGCAACAGAGGAGCGTTGACAAGCAACGTCTTCAGGGCCTCAAAATAATTTTGAGCAATCTCATCCCAAAAGAATGGGATGCCCTACTTTAATAAGCGCGTTTATCCCCGAGCCACTTCTGCATATTTAGGTATAAAACGACATAGAAAATTAGCCTTACCTTGCAAACTCTGCAACTAATGTAATGACGATGGAGAGGGGAGATTAATAATAGCCTCAACCTTCAGAGGGTCGAATCAAATTCTGTCTTTGGATACGATAAACCCTAAGAGTCTACCGGAATCAACGCAGAAGACACACTTGTGCGGATTAAGCCGAATATGGTAACGTCGAAAACGAAGAAAAATCTGACGAAGATGGTTAGGATGGTCCAGAAACTTAGCTGAATTAGCGGGAAGGTCATCTAGATAAGGCTGAACGATGTGTCGAATATCGTGAAAAGCATACGACATCGCTCGCTGAAATGTAGCCCCAACGTTATTTAATCCAAAAGGGAGCTTATTATATGCGAAATTACCCCAAGGATAGATAAAGGCAGTCTTATGGTTATAAGTCGGAAGAATGTTAATCTGATTGTAACCAGAAAAACTATCCATTAAGGAAAAGATCTCACTCCCGGCACAGTCATCAATGATCTGATAAATAAAGGGAGTGGGATAATTATCCTTAGGACAAGCTCGATTAATATCACGATAATCAACATAGACATGAATAGTTCCCTGCCTCTTATCTACAGGAACAATATTAGAGACCCATTCTGTCAAAGGAATAGGATAAATAAAACCAACTCATAGAAGTTTTTCAACTTCAGCCTTAATGGCAACAACTTTTCTAGGGTGCACCGGACGAAGACACTGGTGAACAGGTTTCGAACTGGGATAAGTAGGAATTTCATGCACCACTATGCTAGGATCAATGCAGGGCATTTCTTCATAGGACCATGCAAAGACATCACGGAACTCGCGAAAAAGGCTAGTATAAAATCAGACTTCATCAGAAGAACAAGTAACCCCAATATGGATGTTCTCGACAATTCCTGGTTTAACGAAAATGTCAATAGGCATCGTCTGTCTAATGTTACTCAAGTTACCTTCCGTAAATACGTCATGTGTCAAAACAGGAAATTGAAGCGGAGGAGAAGGAACCTGAGCTACAAAACGCTCGAGACAAGTAGACATGGCCCCGAGGCCAGGCATAAACAAGGAACGATGATGACCATCATCCCACGACACATCCTCAAGATACATGGTTTCCATGATGGCCTCATCGGAAGGAAACACCTCTTTCAACGGATCAAGCGAATTTGAATCACCAAGCCAGGGGGATTGAGAGTAAATGTCAAGAGACATGCTCAAAGGAGTGCAATCAGAGGACGGAGGTTTTGAAGAAGCAATGAGTTCACAATAATCAATCTCAATCAGACTCAAAGGCATCGAATCTCCGAAGGAATTAATCTGTTCAGCCGAAGGAATAATCCATAGGTCATTAGACCAAGAAATCATATGAATCTGAACAGTATTCGGAGGAGGAAGAGGAAAAATACCCATGAGGGTAGGATCTTTAAAAAGACCTGGCCCTACGCTCTCATAGGGAGTGGGAGTTTTATCCACATACAGAACGTTGTTCTCGGAAGAAGAGGTGAAGAAAGACAATTGATCAACAGTAACAATCTTTCCTTCATGTGGAAATTTCAAAACACGAAAGAGAGTGGATGGAACACACAACATGGCATGAGTCCAACTGTGACCGAGGAGAAGATTATAATTGAGCTTAGCGTCAATGACTTCGACCTCGACATTGATGGTCTTCCCTTTCAAAGTAATTGGTAAACTAGCGAGAACACCTAAAGGTTTTGATTCTCTTCCATCAAATGCTTCTAGAGAATTTGGTGATGAATTAAAGGTTGGAGAACTAATGGCTTTCCAATATGAAGATGACATGATACAGGTTGACGCACCTTCATCCACAACTACTTGATGAATATCGAGACCATTAATAACAACTTGAACAATGGGCACAATATGATGTGGAAGTCGTGGAACGAAATTCTCTAGATCAAAAGCAAGAAGGCTAGCATCGGTAGGATCAATCCTGCCAATCACAGATAACAAAGCTCTTTGCTGTGATGGACAACTCTTAAGTACTTCTAATGCAGACATTGCGGACGGCGCCTGAGCCAAATCCTCAACAATATTGTAATGGTGAGCGGCACGGGCGTTGGGATTATAAGAAGACTTACAGAGGACACCTTTGGAAGGTGGTCGCACAATGGATTCAGCATTGTGGCTTTCAATCTCAAGAGGAATAGTAGCAGGTGGAGGAGGAGGACCATCAGTGATCTCCTTCCCCGTGGCCTGACGGGATCCAGCGTAATATTTCGACCGAGGAGCAATAGAAATGGTGCCTAACCTGTTCATCATGAACACTTGAGAGCAAAATGGGGTAGAGGATTGAGGTTGCTTTACCATCTGAGTCTGTTGAGATGGGAAAGGTTCCTTAAGAACGGCCAGAGTTCCCTGGGTGCCTTTGAGCAATTGGCTCACTTCGGACCATCAAGGACAGTCCTTGGTGAAGCGCTCTTCATCACAAATCAAACAAGGGTACTTCGGTTTGCGTTGAGAACCATCACTAGCATGAGGTTTCTGAGAATCCTGTTTTTGGGTATCGAATTTGGCTTTAACTTTACCCTTCTTTTTACCTTTAGAAGTATTATCCATAGGATTGGCCTGAACGGCATTAAGTTTTGCGGGTTTACCAGAATTCGAAGTAGACTGAGAAGCAAAATTATTGGAAGAAGCGGAATTCAGCTTCCCAAAGTCTTAATATGAAGACTTTTGAGAACTCTGAGACTCAGAACCAATAATACCATCGACGGATGGAGTCGCTGGTGGTTTAGAAGTTCCAAATCGGGGAGCATCAAGCAAGATATCATATAATGCGCCAGACTGAGAGTACACAAGATTAAGGTACTAGGCGTAAGCAATGGTTTGTACACATGCCCCCATAATTATGTATTTGGAAATCTGATTGACAAAGGAGGTGGTGAACCAATGAGTTATCTGATCAAGAATTTCAAATTTGATCATGTGACGATGACATCGCCACTCATGAATATGATCTGAGATATGAGTAGCTCGGTCCTGTTTCAATGAAGTGAGGAGGTGCGTCCCGGTCTCATAACGGATTGGTAACTGAAAATGCGTAAGGAATGCCATGGATAAAGAATTGAAATATTTGAATACACCATGAGATAACTCAATGTACCACTTTGCAGCGACACCAGTAAGAGTTTGCTGGAAAAGACGGAGTCTAATATAATCGTCAACCTAAGAGTTAGAGGAACACCACAAATGGTAAGTCATAACATGCACTTGGGGGTCTTCACCAGACTTGCCCTAAAATTTAGGACAAACACCAGGAATATTGGTTGGAACTGGAGGCCAATATGGGTTATGAAGAATGGGATCGTTCGTCAACTTTGAGACATCAGGTAATTCCAACATAGCAAGAAACAATAATTGGGTATTGAAAGTCATCAGAGGTATTTGATAAGGACCTGCATGTACATTCCATCCAGTCCAAGCAGGATTCTATCCCCATACATTTTGTCCTGGAGGATTCAGATCATAGGGATTAGAAGCTGGATAAGTCAGTGGATACTGGGGTTGAGGACCAGGATACTAGGTCGGAGTAGACCACTGAGGTCCTTGCTTAGAAGCGTATGGAGTCTGTTGTGGAATGTAAGCATGAATTTGAGGTTGATGATAGACAGGTTGATTTTTAGGGTAAGGAACCTGAGATGTAGTATATACTGGTTGATATGAACCTTGAGAGTAGTAAGCACCTTGCGGTTGAGCAGGCGGACCCAGCTGAGCAGGTTGAGTAGGCTGCTGAGTGGGTAGAACGGGCTGCTGAAACGATGGAACCGACTGAGGAGTAGGTTGAATCAGTTGCTGAGGGCCACCAGGTTGGCCTTGCGGAAAAGGTTAGCCTAATGGTTGCGATGGACCGGGTTGTCCCTGGTAACTAGGTTGACTCGGAGACGAACCATAGGGTTGTCCTGGTTGCACAACATTCAGGCCATATTGAGCATGTGGCTGCAGTTGTGGTGCAACGGGTTGTCCCGATGGTGGGTAGATTTTCCCTTCAGGAGCATAAGATAGTCCTGGTTAATTCGAAGATTGACCAAAAAGACCGGAGGGTTGTCCATGTTGGGTCAAAGGTTTCCCTTGTAAAGGTTGGCCTTGTGGACCATATGGTTGTCCCTGTGGACCAGAAGCAGGGCCCTGCTGAGCTAAAGGTTGTCCCACGGGGGGTTTTCCTTGCAAGCCAGAGGGTTGCACAGGCAAGGTAGGCCTAAAACAAGAAACTGTCTGATAAGGATCAGTAGGAGGCAAATAAACTGGATTACCATGTTCATCATAATGAAGTGGATATGAATAAACAGGGTTACCGACATCATCATAATGATGAAAAAATAGTATTACCAGGAGCCTGAGGCTACTGAGAACCTTGAGAACTCTGCTGCTGAACAACCAACATATATTCTTCAAAAGTAAGACCGCCAAGAATCACAAGGGTAGTGGAAATAAAACTAGAAGCAGGTTTGGCCTCCGTTGAAGGAGCATAATGTCGATGAATATCCAATATCTGGTCATCAAACACATAGGTATAAACCATAGGTGTGGTAGAGGTAGACGTGGTTTCCATGGCACGGGTTTGTGAATAATCTGGGCCGGAATTAACAGGCCACATAGGATTGAGAAAAATATACCCGCGGGTGTGAAAATATCATGACGACTGATGGGTAACAACATGTGTGGATGAAGCCAGACAGACCATTGGTTGGACTGGAATAGATGTAACAGTGATCGACGAACCAGGTGTCGACCACGATAGTCCTAATGAAGGTAAGACCGAACTCTGAGAAGGAGTTACTTTACTAGATTTCACAATGGAGGCAACACAAGACATAATCTGACTCAAGGACTGATAGCCAAGCGGATGTGACACCGATGGTGGAGAATAATGAGTAGAAACATAAGGGACATCTTCCAGAAAAATATGATATTCTCCTGTGGAAACAGGCATTCCTTCACTACCAACAAGACTAGATGAGTCCATATCTGACTCTGCCATAAGATCTTCAAAAATACTACGGGGAATAGGAGGCACAACAGCAGCAAAAAATGGCGAGCCCGACATAAGAGGAGGAAAATCTCCTTCTTCCCCAAAACCAGACCAAGCACTACAAGGAGGCCAATTGAACTCAATTGGCTCTTCAGGATGAGATCGAGTAGCAAGAGGCAGGACAGACGGGAGAATAGGCTGCAAGATCTCGACAGACATAGTGGGCTGAGGAGTTCCAAAAGAAACGTCCAGGAAAGAACTACCACTAGGAGGCAGTGAGGAAGACGAAACCTGTGGTTTCGCCACCGTGACCGTATATCAAAATAGAAAGGCAAAAAGAAAACCAATCGAGGACTCCAAGATCAAAACCAAGGAAAAACAACAGGCCAAGTAATAAAAATTTAATGAGTGTGTGATCGTAGGTGATTAATTTTATGACACTAAAACCATATTTTGCTGTTTCATTTTTAAAGAGTTGAGAAACAGGCCAAAGATGAGTCTAGTCACTTTCAATTTTAAACGAGCGTGAAAGGACAAGTGCTCAACGATCTCTTCTCTTTTAAAGGGTCATGAAAAGATCAAAATGACTACTCTGGAATACTAAGCAAGAGGGTATACTTCCGTGAACTGCCATATACAACTTGGTGATCAAATGAAACAGAAATGACCAAGGACTTGATGTACGTGTAGGTAGTCTCCCTGAATGCTATGTTTGGTGTATCATGGTTACAAGGCGACAGACTCAGCTTCCTATGGATAAAAGGATTGCAACCTAGAAGGGTCTCCCTTTATATACTCGACGGTACGGGGAGCGCAATTTCGTACTAGCGCTGTCTAAAGCCAGATGGCGAATGCCAACTACTAGGTTTTAAGACGCCAGAACACGTCTCTAGCCTAGACCACTAAAAATGTTTCATTAGGTTTCAATGCTTCCTTAGGTTAATTAAATAAGTTTTAAAGTTGATCTTGAATTACGTTTCAGTTTTAAGGTCCTATCGATTTTGGATCTCAAAAATCCCTAAATGCAAGCTATATGCAAATGAACATCATTTCCGATTCAATGAATGCTAGCTATGAGAAGGATAGAGATCTTTCAAACAAAAAGCAAACAAGGAGATTGTGTAAAGAAACCCACTAATGCATGTAACAGAATATAACGAAAATGAAACTCTTTCCTAGATAATCAGATGCTAGTTATGCAAAATATGTTTTTTTATTTTATTTTAATTTTTCAATGAAAATAAGTACATGATGCACTAATTACATGAAAAATGAAAACAAACACTAGCTTAAGTGTTGCGTAGGAATCGAAATTGAATGACTCAATAAAACACGAAACAAACACAAGAAATCACTCAGACTAATGTTGCAATCTTTCAAACCAAGGGACAATTTTCAAAATGATCCAAAACAAGCAATGTAATCTATGCTTGGAGCGAAAGGGTGAAGAACTAATCAAGAAAAAGAAATGACTCTGCAACCAGGGCAATCACTCAAAAGATCAAGAAAACTAAGTGCAATCAAGCCACAAATGGGATTGACAACAATCAAACCAACTCGATTTTCGAACAGAAGGCTCAGTGCACAAGGACACCTAGAAACCCTAAGGCCTCAACTGACACTGATAAGAAGATGGAAAAAAAACCGAGAAAAGCAAGTCGACAACAATTAAAACAATCCCAAAGGAAAAATCATGCATAAAAAATAACCCAGAAGCAAGCACAATTGACCAAAAGACTCATCAAGGATGTCAAACCAATTCCTACAGGGGTTGGCGCGACTATAAGGCTGTAATCAGCGCCATACAAGGGTTGGCGTGACTACAAAAAGAGCAACCTATGCCAATTGGCACGATTGTTCAGAGAAAAACCGCGCCAAGCCAGGAAACTATGGGAAAAAGAGTAAAAACCAAAACCTAATGAATAGAGGTCAATCTTGACACTCTGGAGCTGAACGGAGGATGAAAACTAAACAAGAAAACTAGAAAAGACAGATAAATAAAGAAATAATTGAAACTGACCCAACAAAAATGAAACGACAAACTCGCACTGATCCCCAGTGGAGTCGCCAAATTGTTATGCAGGTAAATCCTCTCTGCGGGAAGAGATGATCCCTATAGCCCTAGAGTGGGTCTAGAAACAAAGGGACACGCTAAAGTGTTGCTTCCTAATTATTGAATGAACAAGAGAAACGATAGATCGACCTACCTGGAATCCAACGCTGTCGTTGTTGCTGTAGTAGTGGTGGTCTCTCGCTCCTACCTCGACAAGTCACAATCCGTTCGCCATTATGCTTGGATACCCGCACAAAGAACAAGAAACAAGAACAACATACAAGATAACAACATTTCCTTCATAACTATTAACCAATAAAATAGGGCTAAACATATTGCGTTAAACAAACGTCATAACACAACAGTGGAACCAAACAGTAGTCATGTATATAAATGAAGAGAAGGAAGAGTTACAACCGATGCTTTGACGTTGCAGTCTCCTCTAGCGGGGTTCAGGCGAAGCGCGTCTCAGATGCTCGTCAGGGAATTCGGAAGGGATGAAGGCATGGACTCAAGCTCTCTCAGAAGTCATGGACTGAAGCTTCGTCGATGTAATTCCTTCTTATTCTATCTTCTCTAGTTATTCAGCTATTCAGCCATTCAGCTATAATATTTCTAATTCTCCAAGTTCAGCTATATTGTACTAAGAGAGATAACTTCTTTTATAGAGGAAAATGAGGAGGTTAGGATCCCTACAAAGGTGGGAGGGAGGCCTATCCTTTATGGAGTTCCCATAAGAGGTGGAAACCATAAACCTAAAGGAGGCAGTTCGTGGTTTATCAGTTCAACCACTCCCATTGACTCATCCTCGAGGTGGTTGGAGTGGAATCTTCGCCTCTATTTAAAAAAAAACATTCCATAAACAACTTGGCATGGGTGGAAAACTAGGACAGAGCGCCAGTTGGCGCGAGCCCAGTGTTAATTTTCCTCTTCAGCGTGAGGGCATAACTGATTACCCTCGCCAAGGCAAAAACAAGGGTTTTTGAGTCTCTGCTCAGGGAATTGACAACAAGAGGAATGTTACTCTCATGTAAAGGGACACAATGGTGGTTTTTTCAAGGCATGAAACTGCTTATTGGTCACAAAAATGACCCTCCAATGGGCGAGATGGGGATTGCAGGGACTATGAAAAAATGCTGTGTAACACCATATCGCGTAGTCAACCACCTGTAATATATTTCAAGCCTGATGGCGAAGTTTTTCCACCTAGTTTGATTTCGATTGAAGGAATACCACAAGACGAAACACCTTCAACTCCAACTCATTTTAGGGGGGAGATTTATCTTTACGAGTACTTTCCTCAATCACCCCACACTGCTTTCTTTGATCCTGTGTCAATTCGATTTCCCATAGATCCTATAGGGTATACATTGGGTCGTATGATCATGGCTAATTCAACATCTCCTACTGTACCATTTTTTACAGTTGTGACAACATCTACTATTTCTACCTCGTCAATGTTAATGACATCACTAGAGTCACATTTATATGGTGGCCCTTCTGTCCCACCTGGTTACCAATATTTATCTGGAACCTTCTCTGGTGCATTCTCAACCCTGTTGACTATATTAGCCCCCCCATTCAAATTTTTGGCCCGCTGTCCCGTTTGAATCTGTTTAAAACCTCTGTTGTGGCCCAAGACCTTCATATCCTACCTATCGTTACCATCCCCGCCCATGAAATACATTGGGCAAAGGCCAAAATCTGCACCTAAAAAATATATCGGGCCTAGCCCCTTTAGTCTCAACCCCCTTTATTTTATTCTCCACACGACTCGGGTGCTAGACCAAGTGCCAGACTGAAAGGCGCTTAGCATGAGAGGCTATCGGGCACATCCCTAGCCGTCCGATCAAAAGTAAATCAACGGTCCGCAAACAACTTGCCATGGTGGTCCCCGCGCCCGCGTTCATTGCTCAAAACCGGCATGTTTATTTCACACCACCTTTGCTGGGCAGGCGGTATTCCTCCTTCGGCTAGCGATTCCATACGCTAATCGCCGCATGTCCCTCTGTACGGTCCCGAAACCGCTCCAGTTCGCGCGTTATCATTCGGTCGAAGTCGCGCTGCGAAATCTACGTGAGCCGTTCGATCCGAAAGGCATCATCCGACGGTTGTCGCGTTGTGAAGATGCGCATGTGTTAAGCCCAACGTACAGTGTCCCGGGGCCCGCCTTTCATCGGTCTCCAATGAATTTTAGCTGTTGACCTGGTTTCAAGATCGAATGGCCCGAAATTGTTCACACATCCCGTTGATTGACCAAGTCCGCCTCCACGTCGTCCCTTCCACTTAGCCTTTCGTACACCCACGTGTCATTTAAATTCGCCTCCACCATTCTTATACTCCATTTACGTGTCATATTACAGTGTTTATGTTACGTATCTCCGCCTCGTTCATTCATCATCGCCCCACTGTATTTTTCATTGCCACCCTTCATTTCTCCACCACCCTGCATCTCCGCATCATTTTACCATTTCACCAAGTCTGCACCACCATTTCTGTTAACCCCACCACATTCACCACCCCTGTGTCTGGTTTTCTTTAACCATTTTGTGGGTTTTGCAGGTTTATGGCGATGGAGAACTATTAGAATTCACGTCCACTATTACGGAAGCCGATTACGCTCCAGAGGACCAATTATCAAATGCATAATTATGGAGCAAGAATCCGGGAAGATATGCTGACATGACATCCATTAAAAAGCCAGGGTTTAAATCTATTTAACCTTTTAGGGTCATTCAAATGCACAGGTTGAGCAGATGAAGAATTAATGGCATAGATAGAGAATATCAGTGAAGAGCAGGGGATTAAAGAAATGCATTTAAGGACTTTGGGGCTTTTACATAACCTTTTAGGGGCAAAGTACCAGATCGAAGACCCTGCAGATCACTAGAAATATTTTTTCACAGAAAACAATGACCTCAAGGTTTATTTCAGCTGAATTTTCTCTAGGAAAGGACAAAATGTTCATGTGAATTCCCCTGTATACCGTGTTCCTGAAGGGATTTGCTACCCAGTGCATTTATTTCTGCCGGCAGCAGAGTACACACAGCTCAACATGGTCATTCAGCAGTGTGGGCGCGAAGGTTTTCCGCCATTTTGTTTAAATTAAGCCAATTAAATGAGCATCACCTACCTCATTTTCTAGAGTTTTCTGTTTCTTCTATAAAAACCAGAAAGAAAGACATTGTAAGGGTTCTAGATTTTTATCAGAAAGCTGTGCTGTGAAAGGCATTTTGTATACATTTTGTATAAGCTTCTTGTATGAAGGCTCAGAGCCCGTAGGGTCTCAGTGAGGAGGAGTTCTATCTGTATTAGAGGATTCTGGTCTTTGGTATCCCACAGTATGTAGCTTCCTTTTATGTGTTTAAAACAACATTTCATTTTATCCATCTTCTTGTATCATTTACTGGAATGCGAGTGGCTCACTGATTTTAGGTAAGGATTTATCCTAGTTGATACCCATACTTGGATCAGTCAAGCGCTTTAAATATGGCTCAGACATGATATAATGTTTTGTGATTCATTTCATCCATCTTTCTGCTATATTAGTTGTTTTGGGAGGGTGCTTTTAAAACACCATTGTCATGTATGGATTATTAGAATGATAAGCCCATATGTGGTTCTGTTGTGTATCTGGGTATCAGACCAAAGTTAACTAATATCCTCTTATGTTTCTTTCCCTGCATACACCTTCTGATATTTGATTTCTGTGGCATATTACTTGAATCATCCCTCTTTACAGTAAATTGTCTCTTAACTATCTGATGCTTTTGTGTTGGAGCTTTGCATTTTGTCTCTGCAATATTACTTTCCCTGTGGCAGTTTCTGTAAGTTCTGGTCCCATTTAAATCAATTTCCTTGTTTACAAGAGATAGCAGGAGAGCCTTTGGATTGACACCCAAGCTTTATTATATGCTCCTTGCTATGATAAGATGTCCTAGGCACTGGTCTATGGAAACTCTAGGCGGTCTCTAGGAGCGACAACAATTGTCTACAACAAAACCCATGGACTTCATCAATGTCATCATCTGGTATTCTATCTGGTACATCTATAGTGAGTACTGAACATCTTGATCCTTTATACACATATTCAGTGCAATATCAAGCTGGTCCATTTGGGTATATTCCATCCAGTACAATCTCAACTAGACTCCCGACATTTGGAGAACAATATATTCCATCTTATTATACTCCTCATGCTGGGGGGAAACCTATGGTCACCCGTTTTGATAGTACTCCATCATTATATGGTCATCCTAGTGTCGGAATGATAGTACAAACACTTGTGCAATCATATCAACTAGTTCAACCTGTTGCACCCACATCTACTCCACTTATTAATACAACCTTACCCCTGTTACAGGCTCAAAGTGTTGTAACTCAACTGTCACAGGCGGGTCCTTCGACCCAATACCCTCAAGTATTGGCCCTCAGAATCCAACTCCTTTGGCTGGTTTACAACAACCACCCGTATCCAGAATTATTTATTCACAAGTTGGATTACCATATTATGGGATGTCATAGCCATAACCGGGTTTTACTTATTCACAACTGGCTCCAAGCTATTCTAGTTTGGGCTATAATATTGGTGGACAGACACCTTGGCAGCCACAAGCGCAAATGCCACAACAATTGTACCAACATCAAGTAGCTTACCTAGGTTTTGGTCAACAAAATCCTTAAGCGGTTGCTTATCAAAACAACCCCTATCTGGGTTACTAGCAACAAATTCCTTATGCTGGTGCTCAAAGGCCTATTTCCCAAGCAATTCCATCATACCCTGGCTATTCTCAACATGACTTAAATTGACAGTTTCCCTTTGTTGCAACTTTAGAATTACCTGATTTAAACCGTATTACCAATGATCCAATCAACTATGCTTCTTGGCGGCTGGTGATACCACATAAATTACCCTCGGATATTCCTAAGTTCAATGGAAACCTTGGGGAAGACCCGTCGATGCATGTTATGACTTATCATTTGTGGTGTTCATCCAACTCCTCAACTTATGACTCTGTTCGACTAAGTATTTTCCAACGTACGCTCACTGGTCTGACCACAAAGTGGTACATTGAGTTACCACGAGCTTCATTTGATAATTTCACTGCTTTAGCTACTACCTTTTTGACCCACTTCTAGTTATCCATACAATATGAAACTAGAACATAAATCTTGACCAATTTCAAAAAAACTAATGCTACTCACATTTATGATCATATTCATGAGTGGCGTTGTTGTTGTAGAATGGTCAAGACATTTGTTCCTAATCAGATCCTTGCTAAGTGGTTCATTAAGTCCTTGCTGACATCTATCATCGAGGATTTGGATAAGGGTGGCATTGTCACTGAAGAGCAGGTAATTTCTCGTGCCCAATACTTAGATTTGATTTATACTCAGTCTGGCACACTCTATGAGAAAATTCCCAACGTGCCATGATCTAATTTTACCGTTCCTTCTTCATATAAGGACTCTCATGCCGGCGACGGTATGATCGATACTGCAAACACACATCACTCTACTCCATCTGATCCTACATCTTCTTCTGAAATCCATGCCATGTCATCTGACAAAGGCAAAAGTGACAGGCAAGCCGGAAGTAAGAAAAAGGGGAAAGCAAAGAAAAAGCAAAATTCAACCCCGCAGGAACTATCATCTCATCAATAAACTTAAAACAATCGAAAACCTAGCTACCCTTGCATAATATGTAATGAGGAGAAATTTGTTCGAGACTATCCTCACCGTGTCGAAGTCTCAAAATTAATTAAGAGCTCGCATGCATCTGCTGTGTTGACAGATCCATTTCCGAATCCAGATACAAATTTGGTTACTATGGATCCAACTTCTAGTTCCCAAGTGCTTATGCTATCTGTCACGAAGCCAAAAAATGATGTTTTGGTGTCAACGCGTAACAAATATTACGATAGTCAGACTACTGATCAACCTACTACCTCGACCATGAATCTGTCTATGGAATTGATTCTGCCAATTTCTATTCCTGAGTTAACAATAAAGCCATCGAAGGGAGTCGTCCATAAATCGACATTCAATCCTTGAGCCTGAGCTGCTCAAAATTATAATATAGTTGAAGATTTGTCTCAATCCCCTTCAGCTATGTCGACGCTTGAGGTACTTCAAATTGTCCCTCCTAGAAGCAGGCTTTGTTGTCGGCAATTGGTGGAATCGATCCGAAATATTCCAATCTTGTAGTTTTTAATAATACGGGCTATGTGCCAAAATTACTAGCAGAATTAGGATTCTCCTTCCAAGTAAATGTTCTCAATCACCTCATTTATCGTACTATTATTGATGAGGGAGCATCTACCTGCATTATGTCTCTAAACTGTTGGAAGTCACTTGGCTCGCCGCGCCTATCTCAATCGCCTAAGACGTTGAAATATTTTGACGGTGGTACATATAAGCCGTGCGGTATCATCAATAACCTGCATGTCAAACTAGGGGGAAAAATAATAAATGTTGAAGTTGAGGTCGTTGACAGACCCCTTGACTACAACATTTTACTCGGATAGCCATGGGTATATGCTATGACTGCGATCATCTCTACATATTTTAGAATGATTTCCTTTCCTCATAAAGGTGTTATCACAATCATAAATCAAATCTCCTTCTTTGCCTCTAGTTCCCAAGTAACTGGAAGTGTTCCGTTAGTTCACGCACCTGAAATAGCACTTCAAAAAATTGTTGTAGGAATCTTAAAGGGTTCTTCCCTAATGGGAACCTTTGCATTACCGCTGTCTGTGACAGAAGCAGAAATTGCAAACATAGAGACTTGCTACATGATATCTTCCACTCCATCTAGCTTAAGGAAGATTACAGTTGATTCTAAAGTTGTTACGTTGGATGAATTTTTGTCGCCCAACTCAATTGAGCTGGCATAGCAATCAATATACATGGCTTAGGCGGCGAATCTAAAATCATCGTCACCGGTTGTTTGGGTTGATCGTTCATTATATTTTGGTACTCCATTTGATCCTTTTTCATCTACATTCTTGACTGATGAGAGCCTTGTGGAATCTATGATGCCAGAAGGAGAACCATGGGAAGATCATCATCATTGTTCCCATCTTCAAGATTATGAAGAAGATAATATTATTTAACTATATCACCCATTGATCAAAACATTATTTTCGAATTATTTTCCCATTAATGCGATCAAATCTGAGTGAAACTTATCAAATATTGAAGAAACCATTTCTATCGATATTTCGACCAAACCCGACATTGTAGAAAACATTCATGTCGGCGTGTCTTGTTCTCCATTTGAACTTGAAACTTATCACTCTCTCTTTCGTGAATTCCGTGATATATTTGCTTGGTCTTACGAGGAAATTCCAGGCATACTAGTATCGTTGAACACACCATTAAAATGTACCCTGATGTCAGACCAGTACGTCAACGCCTTCGTCCTGTTCATCCGAAGAAGGCTGCTGCCATTAAAGAAGAAGTTGAAATTTTTTTGCGTGCTGGTTTCATTTACCTTGTTCCGCTAACTGATTGGGTTTCCAACATTGTTCCTATTATGAAGAAACAAGGGACAATCAAAGTGTGCATCGATTATCGGGATATAAATCTTGTTTGTCCAAAAGACAACTATCCTACTCCCTTTATCGACCAGATTATTGACGATTGTGATTGATGTGAAATATTTTCGTTCATGGATGGATTTTACGGTTACAATCAAATCAATATCTGCCCAGAGGACATATAAGACAACATTGATTTGTCCCCTGGGCTCATTCGCTTATCGGAAACACCCATTTGGTTTAAAGAATGCTAGGGAA
This sequence comes from Pinus albicaulis, assembly GCA_034641835.2. Lineage (NCBI taxonomy): Eukaryota > Viridiplantae > Streptophyta > Pinopsida > Pinales > Pinaceae > Pinus > Pinus albicaulis. The sequence continues at coordinate 409,313,657 of CM076573.1, forward strand.
ACATTTCAAAGAGCAATGGATTATGCTTTCAATGACATCAAGCACATTGTTCAACCTTATCTAGACGATTTACCCGTGCATTCACGAAACCAGACTGATCATCCGATGCATTTGAGAGCTATCTTTGTACACTACCGACACTACAAAATACGCCTCAATCCACATAAATGTGTGTTTTGTTTTGGTTTTATTCATTTTCTAGGATTCGTCATCTCAAAATAAGGAATTCGAATCGACCCACAAAAGGTCCAGGCTATTCTTGATTTTCCTACACCATCAGATTTTATTAAGTTACATAAACTTCAAGGAAAGGCTAACTTCCTAAGGAGGTTCATACCCAACTACGCCGAAATGGATAAAGGATTTACTCGTCTCTTGAAAAAGGGGATTCCCTTCCATTGGGATAAGGTTGCACAAGCTTCTCTTGATGCTGTAAAGGATACACTTGTCCGAGCATCATTAATGTATCCCCCCAATTATCAAGGTGATTATTTCTTACTGATATGACCATTGCTATGGTATTGGTCCAAGAAGAAGATGGGATAGAACATCCGATATATTATTTGAGTCATAATCTCAATGATACGGAAGTGAAGTATTCATACGTCGAAAATCTTGCCTTAGCGGCTGTTCAAGCTGTCCAAAGATTTTGCCATTATATCCTGTTCAAGAAGGCCATTGTCATTTCAAATTGCAACCCCATGACTTATATTCTGTCACGTAAATTTCTAGGGGGAAAATATTCAAAATGGATCGTCATTTTATAGGAATTTGATTTGGAATTCATCAAATCCAAGTCAAATAAGTCTTTAGTTTTGGCTGAGCTTCTTTGTGACCTTCCCTTTGATAGTACTACTACTACATCGGAACCATCAATTCCTGATAAGTCTCTATTTCTAATCAGATCATCTGATCCTTGGTATGGTTATTTTATCATTTATCTCCAAACCCATACTTTTTGGCCTGATACCTCTCGCTCTCAACATCGATGTATTTGATACCAACCCAAATATTATCTGATGATTAGCGATACACTTTATCGTCATGCTATCGATACGATTTTAAGGAGGTGCCTCACTCATGAGGAGGCCAAGAAGGTTTTAAATGATTGTCATGTTGGGGCTTGTGGTGGACACCGGTCTGGATATGCAACCGCACAGAAGATACTTCGCGCCGATTAATTTTGGCCTACCATATTTCACGAATGTATCCTCGTGGTCAGAAGTTTTCATGCGTGCTATATTTTTATCATAAAATCCGCAAATTGCCAATGCCGATGCATTATGTTGTCACTGTGGGACCATTTTAAAAATGGGGCATTGACTTCATGACCTGCAACCCTCATTCGTCCGAGGGGCATCGTTATGTTATTGTCACAGTAGACTACTTTACCAAGTGGGCCGAAGCGATGCCTACATTCAACAACACAGGAGAAACAATTGCATTATTCTTTTTCCATCATGTCATCTCACGATTTGGTGTTCCACAGGCTATAGTCACTGATCATGGTAAGAATTTACGCAATCACATGATGAATGAGTTGACTACCAAATTAGTACCTTTGCATGATATTTCTACTCCTTATTATCCACAATCCAATGGACAAGTTGAGGCTATTAACAAGATTCTTAAACGAATGCTTGAATGAATGACAGGAGTTCATAAACGAAATTGGAATTTTATCTTGTACTCGCATTTGTGGGCATAATGAACCTCGGTGAGAAATGCAACCAGATTTACCCCCTTTCAATTGGTGTATGGTATGGAAGCTATATTTCCTATCCAATGTGAAATACCGTCATTAAAACTCATCGTTGAATGTTTACCTGACACCTCTTCTGAAGAAGCACGTCTTTTTAACCTCATCCATATTGATGAAATGCGTAGTGAAGCCGCATTGGCCAACGAAGTGCATAAGAGACGTATAAATGCGCAATACGACCAACATGTCCAGCCTCACATCTTCTCAGAGGGTGACCTGGTCTTACTTTATGATCAGGAAGCTGATGTAATAGGTACAGGAAAATTTGAGCCATTATGGCATGGCCCCTATATTGTCAAAAGAGTTCTTGCTAAGGGCACCTATGAGTTGGTAGATTCTGATGGAATTCCATTGGCGTAGCCCCGAAATGGGTTGTATCTATAACGTTACTATGCTTAAAGATGAGCGTAGTAAACTGTTGTATTATATTGTATATATGCTTTTGATTTGCGTTGACTGTCTTAATTTGTTTTGCTAGAGTTTTATTGAAGTTAGTAATCCGCTTTACATTTCATCGCAGATGTCCCAATCTTTGGAACCATCCGTTGGGTATGCTGATGTTGCTAGTTGTAGTACGCAAAATCTATCCTCTGCAGCGCGGGCTATTTTCGCTCCGAACGACGAGTTAGTGAGTTTTCAAGGGATTTGTATTGGTCGATATACAAACAATATCACTTAGTATAGCGCATTGATCAAAGTTCTCTCTGATTCCATTTCATTTGGTATTACCCACATCATCATTAGTTTAGACACACAACTTCTTGTACTCAACTTACTAGCGTTTATACTGTAAGAAATCCAACACTACATCGTATGTTCCTAAGAGTTCGACTTTTGGAAAGACATTTTGATTTCATTCTATATCAACACATTTCCAGAAACTTGAACACATTAACTGATTCCTTAGTGAATTATGTTATAAAAAGACATTTGCAACACATGTAAAGACATATTTTCAATTCACATCACATAATTGAATAGGATTGCGCAATAAAAATAGGAAAAAACTGAAAACAAATAGATAGATAGTTATAGGTTTTTACAAAATTTGTGCCTAAGACACATTGGTCATTTGACCTCAAAATGTATGCAAAATTTCAAAGTAAACTAGTGATGCTTATGATAACAAGCTATTGATCTAGCTATCTTACACAATAACTGCATCCAACGGTTAGGAATGCCAATAGTATGGCACTGTAGTCTCATGGGTAACTCTTCGATCTGGTAATCCAGAATCCCGAGAGTCAATCCATATATGTGATGTTGTAGCTCAACAAGAGTCTCGATCATATCTAAATCCCGAAGGACTTCTCTCTCGACAACCCTCTTTGCTGGCTCCTCTGCTCTCTGCTCTGGCTGACCCACTGGTCGAAATCGACCTGCATATGCATACATCAAAGCTTCAGTTTAGTCTTGGGAAACATCAAAATACAAAAACATGGATAAACCTTATAAAAATAAAAATATGGTCAAAAAATTCTTACCAATTGCACCCCATTGAGGACCGTCTTGTAGAATCAATTCTGGATCTCCTCGGAAGTCTATGCCTGCATATGCATAATCATCGATGGCAATCATCTATCGTCTAAACTAGGTGAAGAATGTAGTAGATGATATGATGGTCAATTGACTAGCATGTCTAGCCATCAACTCTGCCCATCTTTGCATCTGTGGATCTCTAGCGCCATATATACCCAGTGTGACATGCTGGGGCTACATCAATGGAATCTTCTCTAAGGCAATGTTAGGATATTCCGACACATAGGAAATAGTTAAGAATATCTTAGTCTAGTGTAGAGTTAGGTAAAAGTGTGTTTCTTTACAGTGTACATTTGTAACTTATAATCCGATGGTCACGATTTGTAGTGATTCGACGATTATCTCTCTCCTCGATATTAATGACACTTGATCTGTGGCTTAACACCCGATTGGTCCATGATCTCTATTTAAAGAGCATGGAGGGTCATTTTTTCGGTAACTGTTTATGAGAGAAACATATGTAATTTTTTTTTTTTATATTAATAAATTTCCTGAAGTGGTCGCGTTGGCTCAGGCCGTGGACTATTTCCCTCTTTGAGGGTTTTAACCACGTGATTATACTGGTGTACTGATTTGTGATCTATTTGTGAGCGGTGAACTTTGGTTCTTGATCTAAGGAACTTACCCTGTAAATTCCTATAGGCAAAGGAGATTAGGATCGAGCCATAGTTGAAATTCTTCTTGCTTCCTCCCTTTGCCTTGGTCAACTATTCTTTCATCTGAAAGAGGACAACTTCAGCCAAGTTAAATATTATTGGTTCCAAGCACTCCAGTGCATACTGCATGTATGATCTATTTGCCACATGTAGTGTAGTGGAACCGGCAAGCTTTGTGATAGTGAATAGGATGGTCCTCAAAGGAAAATAACGTACATCACAGATGTTTATTTTCCCATCCTTACTAGGTTCAATCCCTGGAAGGTAGTGCTACAGTATGTAATATCTCACTGACTCTCCTCCAAGAGCAGACCTTGAAAGAGAAATGGGCGGACCTCGCCTCGATAATACTGTGAGAAAATCAATGTCATCCACTAATATTGGGACCACTTTGTCCCCAATGTGAAAAGCCTGTATCGCCGAATCCCATGAACGAACAAGGAACTCCAATAGTTCCCACAGTCTCCGAGGGCTCTTACTGTACCTAGATCGTTTAGGGAAATCATGTTCTGTTCTTCATGTTCTCTTTCCCTCCATGTAATGCTTATTTTGATCCGACGAATACCTGAAACACAATCATTAGACTCATTAGGATCCACTTCATGAAAAAAACTTGGGAAATTTTGGGCACAACAAAAAACAAGAGTGGAAATTGTGCCCAACGCACCCCAGGTCAAGGGACAGAGCGTTGCAGTGCACCTGGCCTTCAATTTCAGTGCACTGTAATGCACCTTTTGACATTCAAGATAGTTTTTCCCTTTGAGCGTAGTAGATTTACCCTAAGGGGCTCAAAACCCTAAAAATTTACCATGAAATGCAATGAAAATGATACTAAAGGAAAGAAAAGGTTCATAGCTCCAACCTGGATCGAATGACGAGGAAAGTCGTCCACATAATCTGTCGGAATCAACTACTAAAGTTCAGGGGAAAAAAACTAGTTCAAAGCTCCAAATTTCAAATGGTAAAATTGAATGGTAAAAACTCTTTTAATTAGTCAATTTGATTATTTCAAATATTATTTAATGTTGAAACTATGGTTTTATTCATTTTTTCTATGAAATAGGTATTTTTAATATGTTTGATGGTGTTCTAAACAAGTTTTACAGCTGATACAACAGATTAGTCGTGCACACTTATTTAAGAATGATTTGACCACAAAGCATACTTTTATCCTTATTTTTCAAGCTTTGATAAAAATGAAAAAGGACTTGAAGTTCACTTTTATCTCTTTTTTTGAGCTTTGATAACAACAAAAAAGGAACCCCTGGAATCTTCTTTTAGCTATTTTCAGACTCCGATAATGTGAAAATATTGTTGAGCACTTGTCTTTTTGAGCTCGTAAAAGTAAATGAAATGACATCTACTCAGTGTAAGTTTAACCCTTTTCCGGACTGAGATAGATTATTTACGAAAAAGGAAAACCTTAGTCGAACATGACTAAGAGGTTCTTGCAGATATTGTTTTACACTTTTTCAGATATGACCGATAAATTTACGAAAAAGGACTCACGGATTTTTCTTTTGTCCTCTTTTTCAAACTCTCTAAACATGAAAAAGGACCGGGCTGTCACTATCGTTAGGCTTGTTAAAACATAAAATAGTGACGGGCTTGTCGATCATGGAAATAATTGATTTTTATTTATTGCTAGACTCGTTAAATTATTAAATAGCGATGCATTCGCCTGAAGGGTTGAATTATATATCAAGCATATGTTATACTCCTCAATCTTGTTAAAAAATAAAGAGGTATTGGTTGACAAATGACCAAGGAAAATTTGCGAAAGCGAACATAACACTTTATGGTAGCAGGTCGCTCTTGGACATGACACTTTCACTCCATCATAGTGACTTTTTGGGTTGGGTAATCTTCTTGACGGTTCATTCATACCTATGGTTCATCATACCTTCACTTCGGTTTTGGGTCAATGCTACCAACTCATCTCAGTGTCGCTGATATGTTCAAGAGAAGTCATCCAGTGAATCCTCATCCTTCTACAATACTCATAACCTTCATTTTCATGACAATCATCCCTGAACATTGCTATATCAAGTCACATTTTGTCTCTGAAATTAGTAACTCACATTTTGCAATAAAGTGGATTCCTGTCGAAATCAACTCATCATCCAGGAAGTTTACTTAGAAACATCTTCTAGTATCTTGAGGCTTGTTACATCATCGACAAATTTCTCGCTTCCGAAAATTTGACTGGAAGATTTTGTTTGGAATTCGACATCAAATCATTTATTCATGCCTTGAAAACTATACTGCAGTACCTTGAGAGCCATTGACATCAATGGTGGTTCTCTCGCATTTGTTAATAATTCACATCATTGGATGGTAATCAAATGATGCCATGCCCATGTTTGACTACAAATCATATATTCACATGGCTAGACTTGTACCTGAACGATCGAGTGAACGGGATAAGAAGACCCTAGATCTAGTTTCATCCATCTGAGCTGCGATATCAAGATTTTTGTACACATCATCTATATGATGACTTAACATACAGATTGTCATCCGAACATGGGCCTATATCTGTAGGCATGTCTGTATTGGGCAACATTCCAATGTAGACAAATTTCTGAACTATGTACATGTTATTAGATAGTTTATGTGCTGAGCATGGGAATACCTCCCTCAGAAATTCATGATCAAGATGAAAAATATCATGATGTAATGTATTGTAAGATTGATGCAGGTCACCGTACACTTCAGTTCCATCTCATCACATCATAAAGCATCTCATCCAGATACTATTATTATTTTGATTTCATGCTTTAGGGGGCAGCTGTTATAGGTAAATTTGGGCATCGTCCCCCAAGACTTGGTCAAATTGGACATCATCCCTAGGACCAATGAAACAAGGTCGATAATCCCCTTATATTTCAATTGCTACATGTCCTAAGTGAAGAAATTTCATTCATGGATTCCATTGTGAGAATTCCAAGGTTTGAAGTATATGTTATATGACCTACTCACTCACCAATGCTCCTCGACAATGGACTAACTGCATTGCAATGCCAAATCCTCCATGCAAGGGTGCACTGCAGTGCACTTCCCGACACTCAAGGGTGCGTTGGTCACCTGGGAGAATAATTCTCATTGTTCCGAGAATCTCCATATGGCCAGTGCCTTCTAGAAGAGTCCATATGTGTCAAACTTCGAATCCAAGTGTCCATCTAACACCTATGAACTTGGAAACATGTCTTTCCTATTATTAGAAATTCATTCATTGAGAAACTACCATCAGTTTCCCTATAAATTGAGCACTCATCCTAGTGCTAAGGAAGGGAAGAATTTTTGTAAAGTTATGTTGTTGGATTCTCATTTGATAAGAGAGTGAAAGCACTGATATGTTGTTGGGATAATGATGGATGTGATGAGGCTGGAGCAGGTTGAAAACAAATCGATCCATTGGTTGTAATATTCCCCTTCTACTCTTTAATAAAGATTGCTGTTCATTTTCCCATACATATGTCTCCATTTCTTGTGCAATGTACTCTTTACTGATGTATGTATTTCATATCTAATCGATTTGATTTGAGTAAGATAACTAGATATCTGTATACTGCATGTTGTTTGTTGTTCTCTGTTTGTGTTTGCAGGAATCGATCTAGTGACTTGGGTTGGTTTGAGAGCGACGAAAACAACGAAAAAAGGAGAAGGAGAAGCAAAAGAATCACAAGTAGGTTCCTTTGCCATTCTGTATATCTACTTGTTTTAGAGAATGTGATAGTTATTCTTTCCCTTTTTGTTCTAAGTGACAAACACCACACTTAGGGAATTTGGTTTATATGTAGATCATAATTCTGTATAACAAGTTGGTTTCCCCAAGAAGGGCAGCTCTTTTTTTGAAATACTGAACTCACTAAGGGCTGGTTTCCCCCTGAAGGGCAACCCATATTTTGAATTTTTGAACTGTCTTCACCCAACAGGGGTTGGCTAATTCAGCGACCCCTATTCTGAAGCTCGATTGTGTTTTTTGTACAATATAATGGAATTTAGCATTACTTAGAAAAAAAAATATTCTTTTTGTAAACGCAACAAGTTCAAAGCTCCCCTTCTTTGAGACAAAGAAGGCATTGAAGGTGGGGGAGATGTTGGAGGGGCTAGTTGACTTAGTTGACTAGCCTCATCGAGTCGTATATCCAATTGAGTTTTGGTTTATATTGTAATTTGGTCGGCTCCTTGCCGATTTGGCTGACTAAGTTATTAGTTAGCATAACTATTACTCTCTAGTGGTAACATAAATATGCATGTAGTCAACACTATGAGGTTGTTGTTGGTTGTTGAGATATATAATATAAGGGTGATTTTGTTTAATCTCCGCTAATTCCATTATCTCTTTTCCCTTTTTCTCATTATGTATATTACTATATAAGATTTTTTAATGTATAAAAAGTCGATAACTAATGAATTTTATTCCCTAGATTACAAAAACTAGTCTTAAAAGCTAAATCATATCCAAGGCTTAATTAAAGGAGCAATAAGTCTATGTTCTAATGCATTAAAAAATTTAGTGGATATTATCATCGACTTTGACATACCCAATGTCAAGTTCTTGGGACAGGAAGTTCCCAATGAGTCCTATATCACTAACATCCAACAACAAAGAAGGACCAACATCTCAACACCTAGATGTGGCTAGACATCAATTAATTCATGATTAATCCTCCAACTTGTGTTAGATCAATCAATGATATCCTTCCAAAAATGAAAAATGGTATCATTACCATCACTAGAAAATTTTATTCTTGCGAGCTTAATTTGGACACAATAAATCTAATCAAAATTACTCACCTCCAATAGCGACAAGCCTAGTGGAAAGCATATATTAATGAGGTCGAGAAGAAGAGATCAACAAGTCAAGAAGGAAACTCAAATCCTTAAGATCCAAAATTGTTTTCTTTTTTTGTTTTCTTAGTAAATAATACTAAATCAAGATAAGTTTTGTTTATCAGCTAATACTTTCATGTATAAATACAAATTTTCCAATTGATAGAAGGGTTGGAAGTCCTAGATAGTGTGTTATTTACACTATTGTCAAGTCCCTTTTGAAGAATTCAAGAATAGGACATTGGTGACCTATTTCCATGTTGAAGTGTTTGATATTATTATTGAATTTTGAATACACAAAGAAAATCATTATATTTTTCATTATTGTCATTCAATGGAACGATTTAATAACACATGCTCTATTTTTCTATGCATTATTGTCTGAGAAAGTGGGTTGTATCAACTTATGTTCCATTTTGATTGAACATAAATGTGAATAATATATCCTTTAAATATGAGAATTTACAAATTAAATAATTAATTCTTGATTTTTCGAACACTTGCTTAAGTTTCGAAACTATTTCAAAAATTTAACAACAAATTTTGGTATCTTGTATTTAAACATTAAAAATTTCTCCTGCAATAGTTTAGTTTTGGCTAGGAATATTAATTTTATTTGCATCTAAAATTAGTTCGTAGTACTTTCCTCTTAGGCAAAACATAAATTAAAAATTGGATTGGAAAAATCATTGATCTGAAAATCCCTTTAGTGGCAATCAGGCCCACATACTAGTGGGCACGACCATACCAAACGAGTATAGGCCTACTAGGGGTCTTAATCAAGTTGTGATCCTCATTGTCGAGCTAGGATATTCTGAGATATAAACATAATCCTAATAATCCTCTGAGTTTGTTCTAGGTCTTGGGGATTGGATATTTCCTCATTTCGATTTTGTTAGGATCCACTTTGACACCCTCACAAGATACAATATGACACAAATATTCCTTTTCTTGAATGCCAAAGGAACACTTGGAAGGATTTTTCATATAGTTCTTGATATTTCAATAGCGTTATGCCCTTGTCAACATGTTGTACATGCTCTTCCCAAGATTTTTTGTAGATTAGTATGTCATAGAAAAACACTAATACAATTTTCTGAGGAAGGGATTGAAAATATAATTCTTCAAGCATTGAAATAATGAAGGTGCATTTGTAAGTCCAAATGGATAACCAAAAACTAATAATGACCTTCATGTCTTCTAAAGGTTGTTTTGGGAATTTATTCTTGCGTCATTTTGATTTGATGATATTTAGAATGAAGATCCAAATTAGAAAAAAAATTGATCCATGCAATTTGTCTAATAATTCATCAATCATAGGAATAGGAAACTTACTTTTAATTACCATTTTGTCGAGCTAACTGTAATCTATACAGACATGCCATGAACCATCCTTTTTTATAGCCACCAGTACTAGTGAAGAGAAAGCACTCTGGCTAGGTTCAATGGTGCCATCCTATGTTACAACCTTAAAAACCACCTCTATGTTCCTTTTAGGATCTCATCATATTCTAGACTGAGACAATACATCATTTCCTCTTGGAAACATGATTTTGAGCATGGTGTTACCAAAAAAATTAACAAAGTGCAATTAGTCATGGGATGCACCACTTGTGGCACACGGTGATTGTGAGTTCCACTACCGCCAAACTGCGACTTCCCTCACTACCTCCAAAATCAATATTCCCAATGGGAATCGATGTGAGACTTAAATTACACTTCACATGTATCACCAGTAATTTGGCATGCCAACCCAGTCTTGATTTAACACCCCACCCCACATTTACATGCTTTACAAGCTCTCCAGGGTAAACATGAGATGAGAGTTACTATGGGTGACCTGATTTCCAAGATACACTTATGGAAAATGGGGTCCACATGTACAGAATTTATTGCAAACACCCAGTGACACATGATCACACTGTTATCTGCCTAAATTGACCCAACGTTATTTCCTTTCAGTTTTGTTTCCTTAAATTTAACACAAATTTCTATTTTTGGTAATTTTTTTGGTCCTAAACTTCCAAGGCTGTTTTGAGGGCCTAAACGACATTTTCAGGGAAAGCGGAGAAACTAGAAAAGTGTAGGAATCTATTTCACACTTTTTATTTTTTGCCTCCTCATGGATATCATCAAAACAAGGTATTATGATAGCCAAACAGAGATCGTATGCTAAATTCACGACCCTGGGAAGTTGGCAGTCCAAATTATTCATTTATACAAACACTTTGTAAGTATAGTACATGTAGGTCATGAATGAATATCTGTACAATAATTCATTAATTTCATTAGAGAATCATTAAGAAGGATTTATACCTCTCTTACTAATTGCAACAATACACATTAACTCATGCATTCATATACAGTAATCAAGAGGCTATCAACCATGCAATGAATCCATAATAAGAGCACATCATATAATGAGAAATATACCATGCATGTAACCAAGATTTAGCTAGAATGGAACCATGAAAAACCAACCATAAAATCATACACTAAACCATTACTTGTGCTTATTAATCTCAATAAGGAATAAAACATAATAACATATGCAAATGTCAACTAAGTCAGGTCCTTCCACGTACCACCCGACCATAGATTGAGTTGAACCAAATATTTATTTCAACCAATAATCCTTGGTATATTCCAAGCATGAATGTGGGATCTCATGGGGTAAACCAAAATATAACCAAAAAAGGAATCCAAAGGTTAAACCACCTCCGCCCTCAAGCCACAACTATCTCACCAAAACCGGTTCAGAGATCACCAAACTAACACAAGCTTGGATGCCTCATAATTTCTTCACCATACCCAGAGGAATTTTCTTATCTCCACCCACTTGTCAAGGGCTTCTCAGAGAAAACCATCTCCACACCCAGCCCTTGGGATTTTCCTAAAACCACCTCACCTAGATCCAAAATATTTCGATGATCCAAAGCTCAACTAAAAAGGAAACCACCACATCCTACTATATAGAAATGGCAAGGGAAAGGGTATGCACCATTTTCATTCCAAGAAAATCCCATGCCAATGACAATAAAATAGCCAAATGCATACACCATGCATTCAAATCCCAAAAAGGAAATCAGACATGCAACTTGTTACCTGCAATGTCCTCCCGTTGTAACTGCTTTCCGACCTTCTTTGTACACTCCCTTACTTTCCTTTGCTTGCTTTCTTGTGTCTTCCTTGTGCTTTCTTCCTCTTGTTGTAGCTATTTTTATTTTCTCTCCTTCAAGTGAATGCTAGAATGTCAAAGACTCTCTAAGAGTGTTATAGTATGATCTAAAGAGAAACTAAGAGAGTCATAGAATTTCTCCCTCTCCTTTTATTTTATTTTCCTTTTTCCTTCATTTTCCCTTCCATGAATATTCAGGATACAAATGATAAGGAGAATGCAACACCATACAAGAAATTCAATGCAGTTGACAGAGGACAGGGAATTCAATCCAAGGATTATAACAAGGGTAATGGAAATAAGTCTTTGCAGTGTTGGAATTCTGGTAAGGATCATTGCATGAGATATTTCCCACAACATCAAGGTGGCAGATCACATATTTACAGTGCTCAGGATTCATAGACTATTGGGGATGTTGGAAAAAGTATTCCTTGGATTTATGCAACATTGGATAATAGGCACGTTGATCATCAAACATCTATTATTGATATGTAAGGTAATATTTGTGATCAAGTTTTTTATAATTTGATTGAACCTAGATCTAACTATAGTTATATCACTCCTGAACTAGTGGATAAGTGTTGCTTGAATAAATAAGTGCATGCAAAGTATTGGTTGGCACAGCTGGCTACAGATACCAAGAAAAGAGTTCATAATTAGGTAAGGTCTTGTGCATTTGAGCTTAACGGTATGTCCACATCAATGAATCTAAATGTGCTTCCGTTGGGATCGTACAATATGTTGTTGGGAATGGATTGGTTGTAAATTCACAAGACTAAGGTAGATTGCTATGACAAGGCTATTGAGTGTTTGGATGATGACAAAGAGAAGAAAATTTTGCTAGGAAAGAAGAAGCCTACATCGGTGAGAATGGTTACAACTATGCAGGCAAAGCGCAGTAGCAGGAAAGGATGTGTATTGTTTGCAGTTCATATTTCTAGTGACAAAGAGAAGGATGTTGAGGATGCTAAAGTATTGAAGAGGTATCTGGTTTTGCAGTAGTTTCAAGATGAATTTCTAGTAGAGTTACTGCCTCATAGGGAAGTGGAATTTTATATTGATTTGATGTCTGAAAAAACACCAACATAAAATTCATCGTATGGGATGAACACTCCAGAGTTAGTGGAGCTGAAGTTGTAGTTGAATGAAATGATTGAAAAGGGATACATTAGGCCAAGTGTGTCACCATGGGGTGCACCAATATTTTTTGCGAAGAATAAGGATGGTACTCTCAGGTTGTGTATTTATTACAAGTAGTTGAACAAGGTGACGATTAAGAACATGTAACCTTTGTCACAGATTGATGAATTTTTTGATCAATTGAAGGGAGTAACAATGTTCTCGAAGATTGACTTGAGATCATGATATCATCAGGTACACATCAAAGAAGAGGACATCTACAAGACTACTTTTCAAACCAGGTATGGTCATTATGAGTTTGTAGTGGTTGTTTTTGGTTTGCCTAATTCCCCATTTACTTTCATGTGTTTGATGAATAGTGTGTTGCATCTTTATCTGGACAAGTTTGTGATAGTATTAATTGATGACATATTGATATATTTTAAGAATAGGAAGAGCATGTAGAACACTTAGCAACAATGTTGAGATTGCTGAGAGAGCATCAATTGTATGCCAAATTTAGTAAGTGTAGTTTCTTTCAGAAAAAAAATTCATATTCTTGGGGCATGTGGTTTACAAGGAAGGTATAACAATGGAGCAAAAAAAGATCAGAGTTATCATGGAGTGGGAAAATCCTAGGAATGTGGATGAGGTTAGATCAGTCATGGGATTAACAGATGATCCAGGTGGATATTAGTGGTGTTGATCAGTGGTTGTCATTGATGTCAACCCAAGAAGCACCAGGGCCTACCCCGATCTTGCATGGGAATTTTGACCTACCAAATTACTATATTCTGAGTCAAGGATATTTTTTATGGTTTCAACTTGTTGATATGTTTCCATGGATATATGGCACGCCACGTAATTCTTCACGGATTGAGAGATATTCATGTTTGAAGTTAGTAACCCCGGTTAGTGGGATAAAACCCAATGGGGTTGTGGCATGACACTAATCATTGGTTGTGGTCATTGAATAGTCAATAATTAATAATTTTTAATATCCTAAAATCCATCCCACGTTCAATTGTTGAAGACCCTCTCAACCTAAGTATTTATAAATTGTGATCCTCATATCCTCCTCATGTAGGGATTTTGCTACTGGAAACAGTTCAATGTGGAGTTTTCGCTATAAATTTTTTTCTACGAAGGTTCAGAAGCTGAAATTTTTACGAGGCAAAGTCAAAATCCTAAGGAAGCTCGTGTAATAATTTCAGATCATGTTGCACAATATTTTTGGAGATATGATATGTGGAAGTTAGGGTTTTTGTAGGATCTATAACTTCATCTCAAAGAGGTGACCTTGGGAAAATCATCATAACTCTCTCTCTGAGTATCAGATTGGAATTATGTAAAAATTTTCCGATAGTGCACGGATTATAGTTTTCCGTGTATCAATTTGAGAGATGAATGAGGAAACAATGACACGTGGCATGCCATACAAGTTCTCTCTACTGAACCAGTCCATAATTAGGTCACTGTGAGATATTGGGCATAACTTTTCCTTGAAGAATCCAAATTGGGTCAGACATGTGGCATTGGAAAGAAGACTTAGAGGAATACTACAAGACCGAAAATCACATATTGGGGATCTGAAATAACAGAGATACACCAGATTCAATATCGAGCTCCTAGAAGGCAAGAAAAAGCTAGATCATGTGCTGTCAATGGCTGCAAAGGACCAAGCTTTCTAGGGTAGCAAAGCAAATAAAGGTGCAACAGAGGTAAGCTCCAGGTAAGTGTATTATGTATATTCATGTTCATTCTTAATTGCATTAGGTTATTTGTATTCTAATTTGTTTTTTTCTTTATTTTAGCACTGACAATGCTCTGCAGGATGAGGTAAGTTTTGCTATTATCATGTCATGGGTATTTCCTTGAAGAAATTTTGCAGGTATTATATATTCATCAAGATAATACTCAATGCATGATATAATTTTTTGAAAAGTGAGAAATGGTAGCATGAAAAGAGCAACAATCAAGGTGCAGAACAATAGAAGAAGTTAACCACATGAAGTCTTCACGTGGGCAACACTGCATATAGTCATTTTAAAGGTATCATTGTACTAAGTCATTGTAAAAGAATCATTGTAAAATTTGTACAAGTGTCTATCTGCCAAGAATTGAAGAGGCAGTGTCAGGAGGTCTAGGATCATCATTAGGTATTTGTGTCATAGTTGGGGTTATGGTCTAGTGTGTCTTCTTCTTCTACATCATTCTACATCATTGTAAAATGGACCATTTTCCCTGGTACGAGAGTCCATTCTTATGTTATTCTTATATAGGGTGGTAGGGTGGTGCTAGGCTGGTGCATGAAGTCACCAACAGGTTCAAGCCTGTGAAAAATTCAGGGTGGTAGGGTGGTGCTAGCGTAAGTTGGAGCTCATTGGGTGTTGGGGCATCCGTTCAGTTGACTACTGGAGAATCTCGGGTGTTGGAGCATCCATCCAGTGGTATCTGGAGAAGAATGATTTTCTAGATTCTAGAAATTTGGAGCTTTATTTTCAATTGGAGTTGAATATTAAAGAATTATTAGAAAAGCATTCAGGTGGTTTTTGTCCTGGAGGGGGTTTCTACCTCAAAAAATGTGTGCATTGCTTCTATCATGCATTTTGTACAGTATGTATGAGTAGTTATTAATGCTCTGAAAGATTAATAATAATACTAATTGAAAGGAATATTGATTCCCCCCCCCCCCCCCTCTTAGTATTTCCAACAATTGGTATCAGAGCTTGGTTCCTTCAATAACAGTTTAACAACTGGAAGGAGGCCATGGAGCATACCAAGAATGGTGTACCTCTGTTCAATGAAAATAATTATGCACTATAGAAAGGAAGAATGGAGGTATATCTCTTGGCGCAAGGTTATGAAGTGTGGGACACTGTTCAAAATGGCTTTACACCAACCACGGATGAACAAGGTAAGAAGAATTTGGTAAATGATGCAGAAGAAAAGAATATTATTATCAGTGGACTTATTGAATCTGCTTATCATAAGGTGTTGGGTTGTAAAACCACCAAAAATGTATGGGACAAGCTTGAGAATATATATGCAGGTGACTCAAATGTTAAAGAAGCAAAGCTTCAAATATACAGAGAAAAATTCAGGCAACTCAGAATGAAAGAAGATGGAAACATTGCTGCATACTTCCAACATGTTGATGAAATAACCAACACTCTAGAAGGATTGGGAGAGCCTTTTGATGAGAAGACTATTATACAAAATATTCTTAGAATGTTACTAGGGAGATTCAACCCAAAGGTATTGATCTTAGAACACAGTGAAAATTTGGAAAAACTCATCAAAGAGGAATTACATGGAGTTCTCATAGCATATGAAATGAGACCTGATGAAGAAGAGGGTACTTCACATCTAGAAACTGTGTTCGTTGCATATAAGAAAACCAATAAAGACAAACAACCTTCAAAGGAAAAGACCTGCACCTGCAAGTGTGAAGAAAAGGAAGATGATGAAGAAGGTATTTCAAATGGAGAATATGCTTACTTTACGAGAAAACTAAAAATTGGTAAGGGAAAATTCAAAGTTAAACTTCCATTGATATGTTTCGGCTGTGATGAGGTTGGGCATTTGGTAGCAAAATGTGTGAACAGAAGTGATGGAAACTCAAAAGGAAAGAAAGGCTATAAGAAATTCAACAAGCAAGGAGAAAATAAAGGATTGAAAAGGAACTTTCTCTCTAAAGAAGATAACTCATCATCGAATGAAGACAGTGACAATGAAGAAGAAGCCAATGCAAGAGTATTGTTTATGGCCAAGCACAATAAACAAGAGGTATCAAACAACGAAAAAGAAGGGTGGACCATAGAAGAATTTTCTAAGGAGGCAATCAGGATTATAAAAGAGCTCAAGGCTGAGAAGATCCGTTCCAATACTCTCGAAGAACAAGTTCAAGGTCTCAAAATTGAAGTTGAAGAACATAAATGTATTGAAGAGTCACTTCAAAAGAATTTGGAAGAAAGAAACCAAGAAAGGGAAGCATTAGAAGCTGAAGTAGTCTCACTACGTAAGGAAGTGAAGAAGGGAAAAAATGTCCAAAACTATGCCAACAACTCAAGGGCATTGGAATAACTCATCAACAATCAACGATCTTATAACGACATAAGTGGCCTCGGTTACAAAGAAGAAGAAGCAAGACCTTCTACAACAAAATACAATGAACCTATGAGATATGACATGCATGTAGACTTCATTGGACAAGATTCACAAGAACAACCTTGGAATACAATTACTCGACGAAGATTTCCATCCAGGTATCGACATATTTTTCATGGATATTGTTATTCATGTGGAAAATTTGGTCATAAATATGTAGAATGTCGCATGTACCCTAGGAACCAATACAATTCCAGGAGATCTGTCAAATATGAACCTCTGAGGGCTCAACGAAACATCAATATATTTGAACATTTAAGAAATAATATGGAATGTTACAAATGTCGAAACTTTGGACACATAGATAGAGACTACAGACTTGAAAATCCTCTAGAGGAATCTTCGAAGCCACAAAACGAACGAAAATGGAAGAAGAATAAGACTGATAATTATGCTGTCGCTCTCAAGGCTCAAAACAATAAATATGTGTGATATGTTGATAGCGGTTGCTCAACGTATTTGACTGGATATAGAAAGAAAGCATCTCTGAAAGAGAAGAAGGATGGAACCGTATCCTTTGGAAATCATGGATCTTCAAATGTTATAGGATCAGGTACTGTCACTCTCGGAAGCAAAGATGTTCTAGCCAAGAATTTTCTATTGGTTGAAAACATGAATCACAATATGCTCAGTGTTGGAAAAATGTGTGATAAAGGACAAACAATGCTATTCAACTCCACAAAATGTGAAATCAGGAAATGTAGGTATGGTAAAATTGTGGCTACAGCAAGTCGAGCTCAAAACGACATATATGTTCTGGATGAAGCAACTAAAGCATGTCTACTAGCTAATGAAGATGAAAGATGGTTATGGCACAAACGAATGGGTCACATAAACTTTGACAGTCTTGTCAGGATAAGAAAAAAGGAAGCAATATGATAAATGTCGAAAATCTCAAAACCTTTCAACACACTATGTGAGACTTGTCGGCACGGAAAGAAAACAAATGTCAAATTTAAAAGAAAAGAACACTTTGCATCACATCCATTGGAATTGATACATATTGATCTATGTGGTCCTGTGAGAACAAAAGGCTTAGATGGAGAATTATATTTCATGTTAATGATAGATGACTATACCAAGATGACATCTGTCAGTTTCCTAAAGAAAAATTTTGAAGCATTTGAGTGCATTAAGATCTACAAGGAGTTGGTCGAAAATGAAACTGATTTGAAAATAAAATGTCTAAGATCAGATAATGGCGGAGAATTCACTTCCAAATGATTTCAGCAATATTGTGATGAAAATGGAATAAAAAGATAATTTTCAACAGCACGAAAACCTCAGCGAAATGGAGTTGCTGAAAGAAAGAACAGAACCGTACAGGAAATGGGTAGAACAATGTTGAAGGACTCAAAATTGGATGAAAATTTTTGGGTTCAAGCAATTGATATGAAAATCTTAATTATCAACCGAAGTCTTCTAAAAAATCATTGCAACAAGACCCCCTATGAATTAAGGAAAGGAAAACTGGCTAATGTAAAATATTTCAGAATCTTTAGAAGAAAATATTATATCAAAAGTGAAGATCAAAATTTGGGTAAGTTTGAATCACGTCTTGACGAAGGTATCTTTGTTGGTTACTCACACAAAATAAAGGCCTATAAATTCTATAATCTAAGATGAAAACAAATAGTGGAGAGCATAAATGTTACATTTGATGAAGATGGCGTTCTAACGAATAATGATGAGGATCTAGAATCTTTGAAACTTGAGACAAAGGCTGAAAAAGACACAAAGAAAATTCTAGAACAAGAAGCAACTATCAACCAAGAAGAAGTAAATAATGATCATCAAGATATACCAGAACAACAACAAGAAGCTCCTCTAAAGAGAACAAAAGAATGGATTCAAAAGAACCATCCATCAAATTAAGTCATTGGTGACATAAATGAAGGTTGACAACTTCGTTCATCACAACAAGCTCACATTGATTTTCTAGCAACCTTTGAGCCTAGTAGTTTTGAGGAAGCCAACCAGAATGAACATTGGGTAGCATCTATAAATGAAGAATTGGATCAAATCGAGAAGAATAAAACCTGGGAATTAGTTCCACGACCAAAAGATAAAAATGTCATTGGGACTAAGTGGGTGTTCAGGAACAAATTGAATGAAGATGGACAGGTTACCAGAAACAAAGCAAGATTGGTTTGCAAAGGCTATGCACAAGTGGAGGGAATTGAGTTCGACGAAACATTTGCACCAGTTGCCAGAATGGAAGCCATCCAAATATTTCTCGTCTATGCATGTTAAAGAAAAATCAAAGTCTACTAAATGGATGTTAAGTCAACGTTTCTGAATGGAAAATTAGAAGAAGAATTTTACATCGAACAACTTGAAGGTTTTCTACTATTAGAAAAAGAAGACTATGTTTGTAGGTTAAAGAAGGCTCTATATGTTCTCAAGTAGGTTCCCAGAGCATGGCATGCTCGTCTTGATGGATATTTATGTCAACAAGGGTTCAAGAAAGGTATAGAAATATTTATGTACAAATAGATAAAGATAATTTAACAATTGTTGAGGTATATGTGGATGATATAATATTTTGTAGAAATGATGATCGACTAAGTAAGAACTTTGCTACAAAGATGCAAAGTGAGTTTGAGATGTCTTTAGTTGGTGAGATGACATACTTCTTAGGGCTTCAAATATCTCAGTAAGAGAAAGGAATATTTATATGTCAAGTCAAGTACGTCAAGGAAATGCTCAAGAAATTCAAAATGGAAGATTGCAAACCCATCCTTACTCTGATGGTAACATGTTGCAAATTGAGCATAGACGACTCATCTAAGGATGTGGATCAGAGGTTGTACAGATCTATGATTGGTAGTATTCTATATGTAACAGCCTCCCGGCTAGATGTTATGAAAGCAGTTGGACAAGTAGCAAGATTCCAAGCAGCACCAAAAGAATCACATATTATTGCCGTCAAAATAATTCTTCAATATCTAAAGTGCACATAAGAATATGGCTTGTGGTATCCCAAGGGTAAAAATATCATTATTCAAGCCTTTACAAATGTAGATTGGGTAGGAAGCATTGATGATCATAAGAGTACTAGTGGAGCAACATTATATCTAGGTGGTTTTCTCGTATCATGGTCGAGAAAAAATAAAACCTCAATCTCGTTATCTACAGCGGAAGCAAAATACATTACAACGACAACTTGTTGTACTCAAGTCCTTTGGATGAAACAAGCTTTGCAAGATCTTCAAGTATAATTCAGTGAGCCTATTCACATCTTCTGTGATAACACCAGTGCCATCAACATCTACAAGAATCCTGTCATGCATTAAAAAAAAAAACACATTCCGATGAAATATCATTTCGTTAGAGAACAAGTCACTGAAAATAATATCAAACTTGAATATGTTGGTACAAAAGAAAAAATCAATGATATCTTCACTAAAAATTTACCTCGTGAAGCATTTGAATATCTTCACCAGAAGCTTGGGATTCTCTTAAGTTCTCATTAGATTTTCCTTATTCAGCAAATAAAGGGGGGAGTGGAAGTGTGTACAGGTCCGCAGGATGGTTGTGTCAAGGGGAGTTACCCTTTTCCATTGATGTCAAAGGGGGAGAGAATATTGTAGGAAGAGGTGTCATGATCGTAGGGGGAGTAATTGTGTTGCCATCAATGCCAAAGGGGGAGATTGTTGATCATTGGTTGTCATTGATGTCAACCCAAGCAACACCAGGGGCTACCCCGATATTGCATGGGAATTTTGACCTACCAAATTACTATATTTCGATTCAAGGATATTTTTTATGGTTTCTACTCGTCGATATGTTTCCGTTGATATATGGCACGCCATGTAATTCTTCACGGTTTGAGAGAGATTCATGTTTGAAGTTAGTAACCCTAGTTAATGGGCTAAAACCCCATGGGTTGTGGCATGACACTAATCATTGGTTGTAGTCATTGAATAGTCATTAATTAATAATTTTTATCTCATAAAATATCTCCCAAGTTCACTTGTTGAAGACCCTCTCAACCTAATAATTTATATAAATTGTGATCCTCATATCCTCCTCATGTAGGGATTTCACTGCTAGAAACAGGTCATCGTGGAATTTTCGCTATAATTTTTTTTCTACGAAGGTTTAGAAGCTTAAATTTTTATGAGGCTAATTCAAAATCCTAAGGAAGCTCGTGTAAAAATTTCAGATCATGCTGCGCAATATTTTCGGAGATATGATCTGTGGAAGTTAGGGTTTTTGCAGGATCCTGAACTTCATCTCAAAGAGGCGACCTTGGTAAAATAGTCATAACTCTCTCTCTGAGTATTATATTGGAATTTGGTAAAAATTTGCGGATAGTGAATAGACTATAGTTTTATGTGTATCAATTTCAGAGCTGAATGAGGAAACAGTGACACGTGGCATGACGTACAAGTTCGCTCTACTGAACCAGTCCATAATTAGGTCATTGTGAGAGATTGGGCATAACTTTGTCTGCAAGAACCCAAATTGGGTCAGACCTATGGCATTGGAAAGAAGACTCAGAGGAATAATACAGGACCAAAAATCACATATTGTGGATCTGAAATAATAGATATACACCAGATTCAATATCGAGCTCCTAGAAGGCAAGAAAAAACTAGATCAGGTGCTGTCAAGGGCTGTAAAGGACTCGAATTTCTAGGGCAGCAAAGAAAAGCAAGGTGCAATAGAGGTAAGCTCCAAGCAATTATATTTTGTGTATGCATGTTCATCTCTTAATTGCATTAGGTTCTTTTTATTCTAATTTGTTTTTTTTTTTGTTTAACACTGACATATGCTCTACAGGATGAGGTAAGTTTTGCTATTATCATGTCATGGGTATTTCCTTGAATAATTTTAGCAGGTATTATATATTCATCAAGATAAGACTCAATGCATGATCTAATGTTCTGAAGAGTGAGAAAGGGTAGCATGACAAGAGAAACAATCAAGGTGCATAACAACATCAAGAAGTTAACCACATGAAGTCTTCACGTGGGCAGCACTGCATATAGCCATTGTAAAGGTATCATTGTACTGAGTCATTGTAAAAGCATCATTGTAAAATTTGTACACATGTCTATCTGCTAATAATTGAAGAGGCAGTGTCGGGAGGTCTAGGATCAACATTAGGTATTTGTGTCATAGTTGGGGTTATGGTCTAGTGTGTCTTCTTCTTCTACATTGTTCTATATCATTGTAAAGTGGACCATTTTCTCTGGTACGAGAGTCCATTCTTCCGTTATTCTTCTATAGGGTGGTAGGGTGGTGCTAGGCTAGTGCCTGAAGTCACCAGCAGGTTCAAGCCTGTGAAAACTTCAAGGTGGTAAGGTAGTGCTAGGGTGAGTTGGAGCTCATTGGGTGTTAGGGCATCCGTTCAGTTGACTACTGAAGAATCTCGGGTGTTGGAGTGTCCATCCAGTGGGAGCTCGAGAAGAATGCTTTTCTAGATTATAGGAAGTTGGAGTTTTATTTTCAATTGGATTTGAATATTAAAGAATTATTAGAAAAAAATTCAGGTGGTTTTTTTTTTCTTTTTCTTTTTCTGGAGGGGGTTTCCACCTTAAAAATTGTGTGCATTTGTGTTCCTTTTGTTTACTGCTATCATTGTAAAAACACTGATAATAATTGAAGATTAATTAATGCTCTGAAAGATTAATAATAATACTAATTGAAAGGAATACTGATTCACCCCCCCCCCCCCGCCCCCCCCCCCCCCGCATTCTTACCGCGGGTCACCGACCTTCCACTTAAACCTCCACCATTTTTTCTTTTCAGTTTCCTTAATTGTAGCACAAATTACTATTTTTGGAATTTTTTTGGGTCCTAAACTTCCAGAGTCGTTTTGAGGGCCTAAAAGACATTTTTTTTCTTCGGGAAAACGGAGAGACCGGAAAAGTGCTAGACCAATTTGCTAGTTTTTTCAGCCTCCTATCGGATATCTTAGAAACAAGGTATTATGATAGTCAAATGGAGATTGTATGCCAAAGTTATGACCCCGAGAAGTTTAGGTTCCAACTAACTCCAATGGGGCCCACAAGATTTTGGTGCTTCATCTCCTAGGGTTAGGTTTTTGGATTTTTAGGGTGTACCATTGTTTCTTCATGATAAAAAGGCCACCGAGCCTCATTGTAACACAATTCAGAAGGCATGTAGCCACCATAACTCTTCTCAAAGATAAGCTACCATCGCTTGAGCTAGTTTATTTCCATTATGCATGTAAACAATTTTCAATTTTTTGTTATTAATGGATTGAAGTTCTCTTTTCGTTGTATCTGTGTACTTTTGTTTATATTTGTATTTCATTTCATTCCCTCATAAATTCATATCAATAAGTTATTACAGGCTGTTCATTGGGAACTTCTCATGGATTTCCTATTCTATTATGTCTTTGTAGAGGAAAGGAAATAAATTTTAATGGATAGAGGAATGTGTAACTAGTTTTGAGGAGTTGAAGCAATTTCTTACAAATTCTTTGGTTTTGAATATTGTATATCTAGATAAAGAGTTTGTGATATGTACATGTGCTTTCAAGAGAGGACTTGTTGGAGTTCTGATGTAGGAAGGAAATGTAGTATGCTATGAGTCAAGGAAATTGAAAGAGCATGAGCAGAAATATGTGACTCACGATATCGAGTTGGAAGCTATCATCCATGCCTTGAAGATGTGGAGACGCTATCTTCTTGGTAGGAGGTTCATCTTGATGCGTGATCATAGTGGGCTGAGGTACTTGTTTGACCAACCTAATCTGAATGCCAAGCAAGCTAGTTGGTTGGCCACACTAAGTGAGTTTGACTTTGAGATCAAGTACATTAAGGGTAAAGAGAACAAGGTTGCATATGCTCTTTGCATAAGAGTGCAGGTAAATCACATTGCGACTATGATTTCATATGGGAAAAACTTATATGAGTGGATCTTGCAGGGATGACAACATGATGATAGGTACCAACAACTTAGGAACATGTTACAGTAGCAAGGTACAAGTGAACATGATGCAAATTATAATATCACAACTGATGGTTTAGTCGGATTTAGGGAAAAGATCTATGTTCCAGACAACAGTGAGCTCAAGAATCTTATCTTGAGGGAATTTCATGTCAATCCATATTCAAGGCACCCAAGATATCAAAAGACATTGACATCAGTTAAGAAATTCTACCATTAGAGGAACATGAAGAAAGAGGTGGCTAAGTTTGTTGCGATTTGTTTGGATTGTTAACAGGTAAAAGAAGACTGTAAGCATTCAGGTGGTTTATTGCTACCGATTCCGATTCTATAGTGGAAATGGGAGGTCATTTACATGGACTTCATTACACGTTTTCCGAGGACATCAAAGCAACATGATTCTATTATGGTTGTGGTTAACAGGTTGACCAAGATAACTCATTTCATTGCAGTTAAGTCTACGAGCTCAACTAGTGACATAGCTCAGATTTTAATTAGGAAGATAGTGAGGTTGCATGGTATTCCTAAGAAGATTGTGTCAAGCAGAGATGAAAAGTTCACCTCCAAGTTTTGTAAGGGGTTTTTTGCAAGTTTGGAGACAAAGTAGGCCTTTTACAACTTATCATATGCAGAAAGGTGGACAAATAGAGAGGGTCAACAAGATTCTTGAGGACATGATAAGGATGTATGTTATGCACTAATAGAGGAAGTGGGAAGAGTATATTCCACTGGTAGAGTTTGCGTACAATAATGGATATCAAGAGTCCTTGAGGATGAATATGTTTGAGGCACTTTACGGGAAGAGTTTTAATACCACTATCAGTTAGAGTGATCCAATGAACATGGTACTGATTGGACCAGACATGTTGACAAAGATGGAACAATAAATGTAGGTTATCAAGAAGAATATAAGGGCAACACAAGATAGGCAGAAGAGTTATAAGGATCAACACATGGTATTTAAGGAGTTTCGGGTTGGGGAGAATGTGTACTTGTGCATCAAGCATAAAAGGAGCTACTTGAGGATTGATTATGTGCCAAGCTGGCACCTTGGTATTGTAGCCCTTTCAAGATCCTTGATAGGATTAGACCAGTGGCTTACCAACTTGCACTACCACCAAAAATGAAAGTCCATGATGTTTTCCATGTGTCATTGCTTAAAATATAGGTGAATGATTTTGATGATGTTTTCCGACAACTCTAGAATCTCTACAGGAAACACATCCTAAAATTGTTGTAAGAAAAGATACTTACTTAGGACTTCATCATCATCATATTCCTTCCATTTGTCACTGGAAACATGTATTGCAAATAATACACATCCTTTCCTGCGGTTGCGTTTAGCTTGCATAGTTATAACCATCCTCACTGATGGAGGCTTCTTCTTTCCCTGCAAGGCTCTCTTTTCTCCATCATAATCTAGGAATCAATGGCCTCTCATAACAATCTACCTTGGTCCCGTGAATAAATAGTCAATCCATGCCCAAAAACATGTTATATGCACCCAAATGAAGCAAATTTAGGTGTGTTGTTGTAGGCATGCCATTAAGCTCAAATGCACAAGATTTCACTCAATGGTGAACTCTTCTCTTGGTCCTTGTAGCCAACTACACCAACCAAGATTTTTCATGTATTTTTTATTCAAACGACACATATCCACCAGGTCAGGACTAACATAGATATAATTTGATCTTGGATCAATCTAACTGGAAACAACTTGATCACACAACTTACCTTCCATCTCAGTGATAGATGCTCGATGATTTTCCTAACTCTTATCAAGTGTTGCATAGACTCGGGGAATGCTCTGACCTACATCCCCAACTATCTATTCCTCCTGAGAACTGTATATATGTGTCCTACCACCCTAATATAATGGACAATCCTTCTTGCGATTATATTTACCACAAATCCAATACTTCAACGGTTCCCTGCCACTTCCCTTATTCTGCTTCTCTCTAGGCTGAGATCCATGTCGTTTCTAAAATATATTGAACTTCTTATAAGGAGCCACAATTTCCTTATCACCTAAATCTAGAGATATTCCTCGCTTCTTGAGCCTCTTTCCTTTAGCCTTCTTATTATCCTTCCAATCACTTTTGAACTTAGGTTTGCACTTTGATTGCTCGTAAAAATGCTTTAACTTTCTGATGGCTTCCTCCAATGACTGAGGCTCATCAAAATCAATCCAGTCTTTGAATGATAATTGAAATCCGTGGATCAATATTTGAATCTTTTATTTTTCATCCTTGAGATAGGGCACATATCTCAAAAAAACATAGAAATTTTGTTGTGTACACATCTGTCATGGAACCCATCCTGTGCTCATAGAATTGCTTGGAATTTTCATCATAATATCTCTCAAATAGGTATTTATTCTTGAAGAGTTTTGCAAACTCATCCCACATCAACTTCTCTTCTTTGATGCCTCTGACAATATTAACATCTTCCCACCAGAAATATGCTTTTCCTTTGAGACTAAAGATATCTATCTCGACTTTCATGTTCTTTGAGTAATCATGCAATTTGAATAATTTCTTTATCCCAAGCAGCCATGCTTATGCATCATCCGATTCTACATTTCCCCATCAAAAGTATGAGGCTTGGATCTCTTGAATTCCTCTCGCAAAAATGTCGTTTCTATTGGACTCCTTTACATAATAACATATGCAAATGACAATCAAGTCAGGGACTTCCACGTACCACTAGACCATAGATTGGGTTGAACCAAATCATTATTTCATCCAATCACCCACGTGCCATATTCCAAGTATGAATGTGGGATCTCATGGAGTAAACCAAAATATAACCAAAAAGGGAATTTGATTTGTAAACTGTCGTGCATATTCCATTGGACAGTTCGTCACAACAAATCTGATAATAATATATTAAAATGCTAAATTTGTACACTATTATAGTTTTATTAAATTTCTAGATCTGTAGATTTAACTGTAATTAGTGCATGCATGTGAATGAAAATTACGGATAAAAGTAGAAAACGAAAAAATAATCTCACACACACATAAGACACAAGATATTCTATCTAGGAAACCCTTTTAGGAGAAAAACAGTTAGAAGGTGAGGCCGCTTCGCTCTCTTTCTCTGTCTGGAAATATGGATACAGGTACAAAGAAGTAATGCTTGTGGCACGTGGGCTACTACAATGCATAAATCCTCTCCACGTGCTTTACCTCCTATCTCTCCTGGATTTCTTTGCTCAACTATGGAACAAAATTCTCTCGACATAATGGAATGCCTCTTCCTCCTATTGGCCCAGTTATAACATAGTCTGATAGCCTACCAATGGTTAAGTTTGACTACATCAACTCTTAACTAGAGTTATAATACATAATATTATAGAGTATTTTACATCAAAAACACGTGGCTATCCCCTTTTCCATGAATAATGGGGGTTGACGCGACATCCTCTTGAACAATAGGTGTGAAAACATGAAGGTCAACCTTTGAGTGGCATAAATTTTTCATATGGACTTTGATTGATGTGCTTTTTGTGCCATTGGAAATACCCTTATGTGTAGAAAAAAATGAAAATGTGTCATGCTAAAGTGAAAAAAAATTTCCACCAAAAAATGACGTTTGATACCTCAAAATTCTTCTAAAAAGTTTCAAACCTCGTTTCACCAAATTGGGTCCCGCCGGTAAAAACGGTCCCATGAGCTGATTCCTCTACTTTTTCCACTCTGAATGCATCGAGATGGATGAAAAAAAATATAATGATCCAATCTAGAT
This sequence comes from Pinus albicaulis, assembly GCA_034641835.2. Lineage (NCBI taxonomy): Eukaryota > Viridiplantae > Streptophyta > Pinopsida > Pinales > Pinaceae > Pinus > Pinus albicaulis. The sequence continues at coordinate 409,341,597 of CM076573.1, forward strand.
CACACCTCCCCATTTTTGGAGGCTTTTAGTCCCCAAAAGATTTTATTGAACGAGGTGAGGAATTTTTCCTCCACCTTCTCTTTGGTGCACCATTTAGCTTTTCTAGATAGTTGTCCCTTCAACCCAATCTGCCAAAGGTCACGTTGCCCGTGTCTTGTAGTTATGGACCTCTTCTGCAAAACTGTATCTTCAGTAAACTATGCCTGAGTGTCTGGTGCCAAATCCTCCACAGAATGTAGGACATGTTCCTCTTCCTAATCTAGCATGGAAGGCTCATAGAGTTTCAATTTCTCCACATTCACAACTGAGTAAATGTGTGTATATGGTGGTAAACTGAGTCAATAGACATTATCACCCACCTTTTATAGTATCTTAAAGGGACCATATCTCAGAGCCTTTATTTTCTTACTAGGCCCCTTCAATCTCTCTTTGTTCAACTGTAACCATTCTCTGTTATGTTATGTATTGATCATGCTTAGCCTTATACTTCTACTACAACTTTTGCAATGTTTCTTGTACCTATAGATGGATCTGCCTGATCTTCTCTATAAAATTTTAAGTCCTCAAAGCATCTCCTGTAAGATCTTCCCTCATTTCTCATTGTTTCCCATATGCCATATGTTGAGATTGCAACAAGATGATGAGCTTAGTGGAAAGGAGTCGCCTTCACTAAGTGGGCCCGCAGGCTATTTTTGGTGCAAAGTCTATTTTTAGACATATGGATCATGTTCTATGAGTTGCAGGATGCTATTTGTGGATGGTTGGTCAAGTTGGAAAAATAGATGGACTTCTATTTTTAGACATATTGGGCAGAATCTATTTTTAGATTGCCAGTCTAAAAATAGATATGTCAAATATTATTAGCTTTTAATAATATTTGGACTATAAACATTATCTTATTCTCTTGGAGCACTTCAGTTAAGTGCACAGATGTGGCACAGGAGCTGACAGAAGGAATTACGCTATTCCTGAGGGTTAAGTGGAGCTATTGCATGGATACTTCAGTTAGAACTCATGTGAGAGAGTTTGGTGGAGTTGATTGAGGAAGTTAATGGAGTTGTGTTCAGTTTAACTAATCTAAACATAGTTGAGATATTTGTATCTAGTTTAACTGATTGATACAATTAGTGAGAGTGGTGTGAATTAATTATTAATTAATTCACTAATTATAAACTCATTAATCAAATAAAGAATACATCAGTTAACTTCAGTGCATGGACAGTTTCAGTGGAGACCAGTGCAGAGATAGGTGAAAGAGCAGGTTAACTATCAGTTGTGACTATACTGTTGCATATTTGCAACAACCAGTGATTGGAGAAGCCCATGAGGATTGTGCAGTACAAGCCAGGTGGTTCAAGTTATTTAATGAGCCATCCTACAACATTGATTACGCAATAGAGGTTGGCTATCAGGTGGCAGAGATTGGAGCATGTGTTTTGCTAGATCTAGCTTGATTAGTGTGTAGCAATTTGAGGTTGTGCTGAGAGCTTGTGAGGAGATTTGTACAATGATTGTTACATGATCTCTATGACATATAATATACAGATAGTTGGGGGTTTTCAGCTTTAAGCTTTCCCATGAAATACTGTGTTCATATGTGTGAATGTTTATGGTTTTAATGTGCGCATGCAATTGATTTTATTTCCACATGTAATGATCAATGGTAGAAGAGATTCTGTATTTTGCATGAAGTTAAAATAGTGTGTGATCAGGAGAATATCGGTGAATAATATATCAGTTATTCAAATTTATACACCATATCCAAAGGTGAAGGTGGAAAATATCCAAAACAAGTCTCAAATGGGGACTTTCCTGCTGAAGTGTGGACTGATCTGTTGTAAGAATGTTGTATATAAACCATTTTTTCATCCTAGGTCTTCAGATGCTTCTGGTTGTATCCCCTTAGAAGTTTCACCAAGGTCTTGTTGACTACTTTTGTCTTCCCATGTGTCTATGGATGTAATGTTGTAGATATCTTCAACTTTGTGTCCATCTTCTCCCACAATGTAGTCTAGAATGCACTAAGAAATATTGTATCCCTGTCTGAAACTATTGTCCTTGGTATCCCAAAGTGCACCCAAACTTGTCCAAAGAACAAGTTTGTTGCTTCTTGTTTGTTAATGGTATTTTTACAGGGCATCAGAACACACATCTTGCTAAACTTGTCAACTACCACGAACAGGTATTCATGTCCCTTCCTGGTTGTTGGTAAACCTCCCACAAAGTCCATGGAAATTATTTCCCAAGGATGAGTAGGTACAGGTAAGGCATGATATAAACCATGTTTCCTATTGCTAGGCTTTTTGGTACAACAAAGAATGCATCCTCTTATGAACCTAGCTACTTGCTCTTGCATCTTGGGCCAATACACATACCTTTGCAAGTTAGCCATGATCTTCCCTACACCAAAGTTACCTGCAACCTTGGAGGTGTGAGCCTCTTTAATCAGCTGCAATCGATAACCTTTAGGAACATATAACTTATCCATCATGTAGAGTAACCTCTTAGCACTTCATAATTACTCTAGACTGAGGAGAGGAAGCCAAAGGTAACCACAAACCACTTTAAAACTGTAATCTAGCCCTTAAAGCTTCAGAGAGGGCTCTCTCTATTTGAATATTCTATCACTCAGATGACTGATTGTCTTAGGTTTTAGGCTAGGTATTAATATCAAAGAGGAATTGTTTTCCAAGTTTGAAGGCAGGAAGAGGGAAAATCCACTGAGCATGGAGTCATATGGAGCTAATGATTTTTTAGTGGGAGGATGAAAAATTGAGGAATCCTTAAACAGGGGCAAGGTAGGAAATACTTATGGTGTTTTTTTCCAAATTTCATTGTAGATAGGTGAGCAGAGGAATAATGGAATTGACAACGTCTAAAGAATCTAACAAAGGATGAATTTATGATATCTCAATAGAAGAAAGACACTAAAATTTTCAATAAGCCATGACATAACACTTTAAAAAGTGAATTCTAAGATATATTTTTCTTAACTAAACATGAAGACATGACATTCAAGCACGGTGATAACAAAAGATAAATAAACAAGAACAAGGGATAAACATCACCATCATAAATTGACATATGAATCCCTGAAAATGCAGACCTTGGCCTTCATCATTCACTGAAAATTTAATGAAGGTATACAATGCACATTGTCTTCTTTCTCTAACCCTAACCAACCCTTTGATTAATCAAAAATAAATTATGTATAGATTAAAATAATTAGTTCCTTCCTTTAGGAACCAAATTTTGTCAAGAAGATTCAATTTTTTCCTTCAACAATGAATATAGAACTACTCTATAGAAACTAGGAAACTGTTTTGACTAAGAAATTATTAAACAAATTATATTAAATACGTAAAAATGATGCTTGAACCTGCCAAAGAACTTAAAAACATTTATCAAGACCACAAAAATTGCTTTAATGTGGTTTAGAATCGAATTGCAAAGTCAAACCATTGACTATGTTGAAGCACAACAACTTCGCCGCGCTACTTCCTTCTTCAGTAGAAACGCAACAACAAAAGCGCAAAGAATTGATGGTTTTCAAGCTTTTGATCATGCCCTGTATTTATTTATGTGCCAAAAACGTATAAAAAAACTCCTACATCATCAGATACCCACTGGAAAACACCTATTTCAACTGTATGCTTCCATCCATCAAAACCATCATCTACAGCAGAAGCGTAGTGCCTGAGTGCAACAAATTCTCACCTGCATAGCTTTGATTAGGTACTAAGGTCTTTGAACAAAGAAAATAGCTTGTTGGTGATGCTAACAGTCTTAACAACCTCATTTAGCCTCAATACATAGGAAATGGAAACAAAAACCTAATATTTTAATCAAATTTTAGTGTTTTGACAGTATCGCAACAACTTTGTTGTGTTACTGTGTTACCTGCCTTTCTACAAAAATTTTCCCAAAACAGCAGAGGATGTGATTATATAGGCTAATGTACTTCAAGAAAAATGGAAAAAACAAAATTTGTGTTAATTTCATATCCAAACTTAAACCTTTGCTGCCTCATCCAACGAGTCTAGGTTTCCTCTTTTCTTCTTTATGGTTTTCCTGCAATGCCTCCTACAATTGTTGATTTGTAGTCCTCAACTCCTTTTTCACAGTGATATTTTTCCTGCAAATATTCTTGAGCTGTATATGTAAGAGCAGAGTTCTCTTCAACATATACTTGTCCTCAAACAATGATGGTTTACAGATGTTCAAATGGTCATGTATTTTCTGTATGGCCCTTTCATCTTGTTTTCCAAGCATAGTGACTTCATTTTGAGATTTTTCCAACTACTTCCTCAGCCTATGGAAAGTGTGTTTTACTTCATCCAACTCCCTTCTTCTCTTCCTGAACTAACTCTTCTTTCTATAGCTACAACTTCCTAGTTGAAGACCTAGTTACACGACTTCTTGCTGATGAGGTCTCTGGCTTTTGAATATTCTTTATTGTTGCCTTTTCTTTACCTTTAGACTTCGTGGAATATGGAGTTGTTTTCCTCACTAGTTCTATTTCATTAATCTTAGGTGTCTTCTCCAAAACAATCTTCTTCAAATCCCTATTGTCATGTTGTAGCTGGGCAATGACTATGTGAGTCTTTTTCAGTTGTTCATGTAGTTATACAATTTCCTTATCTTTGTCATATGAAACAACATTCTCTGGTATAGTCTCTAGAAATTTAGTTGATTGTTCAGGTGTTTGCTCCACGAGAAATTTCTTCGCAACATCTCTTGTGAGTGGCTTCTTATGAACCTCCACCACCTCATGAGAAAAATGACGTATTTTACCCGTTTTCTTGTCTGTTGGGTGAACTGAAGTTGATGGAATTTTTTACTATGGATTGAACATCCCTTGCAGTAGATGAAGGTGTATCCTTTTTACTTCAGGGGCTAGTTGGAAACTCAGTTTTCAACTTGGATGAATCCAATAATGCCTGCCATGTCTGATTTTTCCTTTTAAGCTCCTCCACTACTATCAATTTGGTCAAATAAAAATGAAAGAGATTGGGCTCTACTTAAATTTTCTTACCTTGAACCTTATCTACCATCTTACCAAGGCTTATGAACAAGTAGAAAGGTAGACTCAAAGGGATTTTACCTGTGAAAAGCATCAACAACCCAAACTAATATTGATAAACTCTTCCAAATCTACCTTCACAAGTGAAATATCTTTGGGTGACCTTAAGAAGTTTGTTGTGGGGTTCTAGCAGATATTCCCTTGGCACAATATGTCCATATTCCTTGTTTTTGTATTTTGGCTTTAAGAAATCCTTGTAGTTGACTATGTCTAGAGGCATTCCCTTGAACCAATGTTCTCCATGTAGAGGGAATTCTGTAGCAGCTGAAATGGTAGCATCTGACACTGGAGAAATCAACTCTCCAACCTTAACATCTACCCTAATGAAGTTTAAAGAAAACTCTTTGGTCAGTTGAACACTATAACCCTGTATCTTCTCACAAAAACTGTTGCATCTAGTTTGTTCAAAAGAAACCCTAATTGTTGGAGCTGAGTTTATCAATGCAAGGTCATGAGTCTCAAACTTGAATATATGTCTCCCCCTTTGTGCTTCTTTCTGTCTAGTGTTGTCATGACTCACAACAAAAGATTAATTCTAGGGTTTCTCAATGTAATTACAATGCTTAACAATTAAGCGCAAAAATAGTGTAGCAGTTATGGAATTAGGGTTTTATATGAGGCTTATGGAATTTTTTTAATGAAAAACCCTATATTAACAAATTTAGACAGCGGAATTAGTCAAATCTTAGAACCTAATGCAATAGTTTATTATTTTTATTTATAAGGAATTTCAAATACATAAGCGCAGCGAGAAAGCATATCACATAAGGGGAATAGGTTTTTTGATATTATATGGCAGCAACAACAAGTTTCTGAGACCACAGATCACTTATATTTAATTTTAAGGCTTGAGGATATAGGTGGCAAGCTAAATTTGAATTTTTGACAAAGGTAAAACACAAAACACAACGAATATGTGAAATCACAACGAATTCTCCAAGTGTAGCAAGAAAAACACAACGAGCTAAGAATCCAAGGTTTGCAAGTCCATTGGTTGATTTCCTCGATAGGTAAGGTGAATTAAACACCATATGAGGTAAATCACTCAAGAAAATGAGAACTTGAAAGCTAGAGGTGGCGATGAACTGTCAACTTGTAAAAGCGCATCGACTGTTCGTGAGCGCAACAACTCCCCTGTAGACTTACCACAACGAACTCCAATTGATGTCCTAAACGTTTTCAATTGAACAAATAGTACATCATCAGTTTCTTGGATGCTAAAACAAGTTGTAAAACTCTCCATATGGTTTAAAACTGCATTTAAGGATTATCATTGCAATTTGAAACTTGAAGCATGAAAATGGAACAAAGGAGGATGCACAACATGTCTCATAATCATTATATTGAAGGGTGATGTCACAATATCATGCTTGATTTGACAACAAAACTAACTGAACTGACACCACTATTTTGTCTCAATGATGAGAGATAGCGATCCACTACTATATTTCATTAATGACTTTGGGTTACATATTTCCGTAAACTTATTAAACCCAAAACCATTTTAAACTATTAACAACTTGATTTTATTTGCCACTCAAACTTTAATATACCCTATTGACTTGATCTCAATGAGATCATAGAAATATTTTAAAAACTTACCAAATAATATAAATTACTAAGCTTTCTTTTGACTACTATAATATAGGACACTAACATAACCCATCCTGGATATGGTAGTCAACGGTGTTGTCACCATTGTACACATGACTCTAACTTTGCAACTGTTGATACACCTCCTTGAAGTCCTCATCCTCTGAATATGCCTCTCTGTATGCATCATGGGTGAATGGCTCCATGTGCATAAGAGTCCTCAAATATGTAATATTTGATGTGGGTCGCCTTGATAGCATGTCATCCAACTTGTTTGTGTTTCCCTTATTATACTTGATCGCCAAATGAAACTGCTGTAAAAACCCCATCCAATTGTAATGCCTGTTCTGTTGTAGCTTAATCTCAGGCTGCATGTACTGTAACAGTTGGTCATATGTGATAAATGTCTCCTTTCCCATCAGATAGTGATTTCACTTCTTCATAACTTGCACCATGGAATAGAGCTCCTTATTGTAAGTAGGGTAGTTAAGGAATACCCCATGAAATACTTCAGAATGGTAGCATACAAGCCTTCCTCCATACATCAATACAACTCCCATACATACACACTCACATTTGTCTCCACTTTAAAGGGTCATTGCAAGTTTGGTAATGCCATAACTAGTGCTTAATTGATTTTCTTCTTTATCTCCTCAAAAGATTTATTTTGAACTTTTCCCCATTGGAAACTATTTCCACTTGTTGTTATGGCATGGAGCGGTGTTGCTACCGCTGAAAACAAGGCTATGAATTTCCTCAAGTATTTTGGTACTCCAATGAAACTCCTTACCTCGGAAACATTAATAGGCATCAACCATTTCATGATGGCCTCCATCTTGGAAGGATACATCTTCAACTCTCCTCTACGAATCACATGCCCCAAATACACCAAATATTGTTGCACAAACTCACACTTCTTGAGATTTTCTAGTAGTTGGTGCTTCTTCAATGTATCCAACACTTGCATCAAATGTGACATATGCTCCCAGGTAGCAATATATACCAATATATCATCCAAATATAAAATTACAAATGAATCTATAAAAGGACGTAGTACATCATTCATTAATCTAAAAAATGTATATGGTGCATTGCATAGGCCAAATGTCATAACTAACCACTCATACAAACCTTGTCGGGTTTTGAATTCGATCTTCCATGTATCTTCTTCTTTGACTCGAACCTTGTGATATACAAACTTCAAGTCCATCTTGGTGAAGTTATTTTCTTGTTGCAACTGATATAGCAGATCAAATATCCTAGGAAGGGGGTATTTGTTCTTGAGCGTGATTTTATTCAATACCCTATAATCTATACACATTCGCTAAGTCCTATATTTCTTTGGCACAATGATGATGGGTGATCCACATGGTGATGTACTTGGTCGAATGATACCCTGTTCCAGCAGCTGCTACAACTATTTCTTCACATCACTTGCTTCTATAATAGACTTTCTGTACAACCCAATATTTGGCAACAGGGAGTTCGACAATCGTTGGATCCATGCTCCACTTCTCTCTTATGTGGTAAACCTTTAGGCTCTCGGAACACATCCCTATATTCCTATAACAACTCCTCCAATTTGTGTTACTGTTTCTTAGTACACCCCTCCAAGGATGCCTTGCCTCTTATTGAATCCTCTACAGACTGTCTTTCTCATAAAAATAATAAAAAAAACTTCTTGCTAGAACCAATCAATTTCTTGGCTTGGTTGGGACTTACCAGTGAAATTTTCGACTTTCCCTTGTACACGTTGATGATAAATGATTTTTCATCCTCAATGAGTTGGTACTGATTGGATATCCTCATGAATATTGCATCTCGCATGTACATGTATGGATTCACAAACACGACTCCACATACATCAAGGGGAACCACATCTAGATCTACTTCATCAATAAAATCAACACTGATAACAAATTTGATTTTACACTATTTTGTTACGTTCAACTCTACATCCTTATTTATCCGTCCTAGTGGATATGTGTTTGGATGACCACAAACTTTCAACCCAAAATTGTTGACCAACTCTGTTGCAATGATATTCGCCTGTGATCTTGAGTCAAATAGAGCATAAAACTTTGCCTTCTTGACCTGTATCTTTATATGGAAGAATTTGTTCATTTATTTCTCTTCATGTTGCTGAAGGCTACTCAGATTGACCTCCTTATGTATTGAATTACATAAAATATTCTCATCCACCTCTGAGTTTATTTTAACTTGGTTGCTCGAATCTGTGGCCATGCGATTCTTCTTCTTGTTATCTTTCTTCTTGTTCTTCAGGTTTAACTCTAGATGCAACTTCCATCACTTCTCCTCTGTGTGGCCATCAATTTTGCAATGGTTACAATGTTTTCTAGGATATTTTCACTGATGTGTTGTGGCTGCCATATTTTTATATTTCCCCCCTTTTTTATTTTTTATTTTTCTTCCCCTCCTTATAAGCTTCATGTTGCTCCTTCTACTTCGATCCACTTTATTTTTCTCTCTTTAGGCCTATTTTATCTAGGTTATACTGTGCCTGTACACAAGCCTCGTCCACTGATTTGGGCTTGAAAAACATCACTTTATCACATAGATGGTGGTTCAAACCCCAAAAATACTTGGGGAGTACATCTAGGTTCTTTGGAGAGATACCCAACATTATAGCCATATTTTTGAATTCCATGGTGTACTCCTGCACGCTTTGGCCCAGATTGTTCCTCAAGTAATGCCACCGGATCCACTGGTCCTCCATGTAACAAATGGGGTAAAACTATGACTTAATGAGGATTTTTAAACCTTCCCACTTAGTCATTGGAGGTTCTCCCTCCAAACTTAGGGATTCTGTGTGGCTTTCCCACCAAGTTAGTGCATAGACCTCTAATTTCAGTCACACGAATGAGATCTTTGGTCCTTATTAAATATGATGGACACTGAAATAAACTTCCAATTGCTGCAACGAATGGTTCATATTTGGAGTGTCGATCTCATCATGGTATGGCTTGATATCAAAATTTTCTTCCATATGAAATATGGACTGATTCATGGCACTAAAACTGGGTTGATCTTTTCTGGATTCTTTCTTCGACTTGTTCTTTGTTTCTTCCCAACCTTCTAATCCATGTTCTGATTTTTCCTATGCATTTGAATAACCGTATTCTTCAAATATCTCCAAATTTCTATTCAAGGCTTCCATGAGGAGGATTACATTGTGTTTTATATCTGCGACTTGTTTTTCAAGCCGTGTAAACCTCGCCTTTGTAGGATAACGAGGTTCGTTTATAGATTCGTCGCCCATGATTAGTGTTTTTGGCCACGCCGATTTAGATCCCTGAAATATCCACAAAATACCCAAAGAAACCTTATATGATACCAAATGATTCATAAAATACCATGGATATTCAATTGGATAGTTCGTCACAACAAATCCAATAATAATATATTAAGATAGTATATTTTTACACTATTATAGTTTTATTAAAATTCTAGATTTGTATATTTAATTGTAATTAGTGCATGCATGCGAATGGAAATTATAAAGAAAAGTAGAGAATGAAAAAATAATCTTACACACACATAAGACACAAGATATGCTCTGTGGGAAACCCTTTTGGGAGAAAACCTAGTTGGAAGGTGAGGTCGCTTCACTCTCTTTCTCTGTTTGGAAATATGGCCGCAGTTACAAAGAAGTAATACCTATGGCCCGCAGGCTGCTACAATGCATAGATCCTCTCTATGTGCTCTACCTCCTATCTCTCCTGGCTTTCTTTTCTCATCCATGGAACAAACTTATCTCAAAATAATAGAATGCCTCTTCCTCCTAGTGGCCCGGTTATAACACAACCCTATAGCCTACTAATGGTTAAGTTTGACTACATAAACTCTTAAATAGAGTTACAATATAGAATCTTATAGATTATTTTACATCCAAAACACGTGGCTAGCCCCTTTTACATGAATAATGGAGGCTGATGTGGCATCATTTCAAATTATAGGTGTGAAAATAGGAAGGTCAACTTCTAAGTGGCATAACTTTTGCATAGCGACTCTAATTGACACGCTTCTTGTGTTGTTGGAAAGACCTATGTGTGTAGAAAGAAATGAAAATTTGAGGCACTTAAGTATGGAAGTTTTACCCCGCAAAAAAATCATTTTATGCCTCAAAATTATCCCGTAAAGTTTCAGACCCAGTTTGACTAAACTGGGTCCCACCAGTAAAAATGGTCCCATGAGCTGATTCCTCCATTTTTTCCACTCTGAATGCATCGAGATGGATGAAAAACAATATAATGATCCAATCTGGATTAGAATATAGATATTAAACCACCTCCACCCTCAAGCCACAATGATCTCACCTAAACCGGTTCAAAGATCACCAAACTAACATAAGCTTGTATGCCTCAGAATTTCTTCACCACACCTAGAGGAATTTTCTTGTCTCCACCCACCTGTTAACTTCTTCCCAGAGAAAACCATCTCCACCCCCAACCATTGGGATTTTTCTGATACCATCTCACTCAGATCTAAAATCTTTTGACAATCCAAAGCTCAACTAAAAAGGAACCCACTACATCCTTGCTATCCGAAGATGGAAAGGGAAAGGCTATGCACCACTGTCAATCCGGGAAAATCCCATTCCAATGACTATAAAATAACCAAATAACCAAATGCATGCACTATGCATTAAAATCCCAGCAAGGAAATCACACATGAAACCTCTTATTTGCAATGTCCTTATGTTGTAGTTTCTTTCTAACCTTCTGCTTGCACTTCCTTGCTTGTGTCTTACTTGTTCTTTCTTCCTCTTGTTTTAGTTGTTCTCCTCTTCTCCCCTCCAAGTGAATGCTAGAATTTCCAAGTTTGTCTAAGAGTTCGATAGTTATATCCAAGAGTGTATGATCCAAGGATTAACTAAGAGAGTCATAGAATTTTCTCCATCTCCTTTTATTTTCTTTTCCTTTTCCCTAATTTTCCTTGATGCATATTCTTGTCTCTTCATCTTCATTTTCTCCTATTTTACTTTATTTATTTACTTAATTGATTTTTATTTCCTTTTTCCTTTGCAAATGCCAATGCCAATTTTTATAGCCAATAATTAACCATAAGTGATTCCCACTATAATTTTTTTCCCCTCCATTTAGCTTGGAATACAGGTCCCATGACCTTGGTCTTATTTTTCATTTATAATGTCCTTCCAATTACATGGAGAATCAACCCAGGGTTGTTACACTTGCCTAGTGCATTATAAAATTCAAGCACATCCACTCATCCTATAATTACTTCTCCTCAATCTATCCAATGAAGGGTAAGCCAAGGGAAATGGGGATAAATAATTATGTAAACTTATGCTAGATAATTTTCAAGAGAGACCCAAGGAGAGGTCGAGGTAAAGAACTAGAGAGGACTACCTTGGGAACTAAGATAAAAAATTTTCACGTACTACATTATTGCGTCTAATTAAAAATGGATCTATATAGATTTACCCTTCCTTAACTACTATCCAAATTCATGCATGTTAGTTTCATGATTATATTTTCTATATGCATGTTGATATGGTTTGATTAAGAAGGACAATATCACTTTCTTGCTAACATTCTATTTTGTGCAAGTAATTTTGGAAAGAATTTGTTGTCTTTTTGTGAGGAAGAAAGTTGTGTAAGATATTTGGAGTTATTACTGCCAAGGACACATAGGAAAACCATTATTAAAAAATGTGCACTCTTATTAACTCTTTTTAATCTTGTATATCTTGTTGGAAATACTGAGAGGGGGGGGGGGGGGGGTGAATCAATATTTCTTAGCAATTAACACTTTTCAATCCTTTTTAGAGCATTAGTTATTCTTCAGTTATTATCAATGTTCTTTTTCAACAATTATAAACAATAATCAACAGTAAACGATACCATACAATAATGCAGAAAGATAAAATAGTAGACACAGATATTTTTAGGTGGAAAACCCCCTTTGGGTCAAAACCATCGAACACATCTCTAGTAATTGTCTTCTTCTCTCTTTAAAAGAAATATTAGTTACATCAATATTTAAGCTACAACTAAGGGATGCATCAACCCCCTAATTCATAGGCCACAACATCTAGGACGCTACTAAACCCTAATATCCTACTGCAACCAGAAGGACACCACAATGCCCTGTAGATCAAGCCACAACCTGATGAGTGCCCCAACACTTTATTTACCAGCTACTGTTAGAAAGGATGCTTCGTTGCCATATCAGTTTATTAACCACAACATCCTGTGCAAGCAAAAACTTTCCCTAGCACCACCTTGCCACCTTGAAGTGTTCTCAAGCCATAATCTGAAGGTGACTCCGATCACCTAGTAGACTCAGTAGATCACGTTTCACAATTTTGACACTGGACCCCCTGTACTCTGAATCAATGTAGAATATATGTAAGGAAGATGTAGAATAAATATCGAATCCTAGTAGCCACTGATCACTGTTCCCACAAACTGATCACTTCACAAAGTTTCACATCAAGATACCACTGTATCATTGTCATTGCACACCGTATATCATTGTCACTACAAATCACTCATACAATAACTCCTGCATCTCGTTAAAAATCCTACATCTCGTTAGTGTTTTAACGAGATGTAGGAGTTATATGGGTGCATAGTGGCTTGAAGCCATTTAGTAGGATAGTATCTCCAAAAAGTATGGCAAGAAACCCTTAATCTTAATTTTAGGTGTCTACAACTAACGACAATGTTCCAAGTCACCTTCTTTTGGGGTTTTAGTCCACCAAATGGGGTTTTTACCTTCAAACTCACTTATCTCTCTAACGAGGAGGAACCACGTGGCATACCACATACCGCCAAAAATATCTCTTAGAGGAGAATCAAATGAAATGGATATCCAAGCTAAAATCAATGATTTAACCCTTCAAAAACCCTCGAAAAAGTTTGGGTACATCCTAAATACAGAGAACCCAAACCCTAGGACTTGGGTTTTCAACCATCCAACAGTGTAGCTACTATCTATATGTGATATGAAAATTACTAAGAAGCATTCATTATCCATTCGACATCAATGAATGGTGTTTTTGGTAAAAGTAAAACCTAATCAACTCTATGGGTTGACATCAACGACAATACCATCCAACATATCTAAATGGTCTACTTGATTTAATTCATTTCATGATTTGTATAATGTTCCTACCTTAATATGGACTCACTTGTTTGTAGGTTGTATTTTCCTCCATAACAACCTCTAACGTTTCTTGAACCATATTATCAATCTCACTCTTTTGTACATATATTATACCTATATGTCCTAATGATAGGTGATACACTTCGAAGTTGTAAATTAGTAGCATGCTCATGATATTGAGTAGGTGGAAGACCCTTAGTGATGACAGTTAGAGGAACAACAAAATAAACACAAAATCTAAAATTAGAGAATTTAATGCATATGATAACATGCATATATTTTTCCAATAATATTTTCTTAATGATTACAAATCGTTTATATAAATCTTGACCTAGATCATTGTGAACCTAAAGGAAAAGCACTCTACAAATGTTGAGAGTTTCAAGAAAATTTCTGAATAATTAGGGTTAGAAGATTATACACATATCTAATTCATTTAGATTTGGGGTTTTTACCATTTGGATCATTCTGAGTGGCCACATGAACAAAGCCGTGGTGAGGGGTGCAACCCCCTCCTATCGAAATGTATTCATTGGTGATCATCAACAAATGAAGAAAGGGACTGGCCCTTCAGAAGGAACTGGTAGCAAGACTGAAACCCAATTCTTGGATCTCAATGGCAATCTCACATCATTGGAAGATGTCTACCAAAGGTAACATAAAACCCTAAGTTTGTAATTTTGAACAATCATTTGGAGGAATCATGACATATATGAAAGATCATGCCCTGATATGAAAATTTAAGGGGATTTGGCCAAGGGATTAGGATATAGTTAAATGGATTCAAATGAAGTGGAGACCGATAGTTCAAGTACAACTCTGTCTGACATGAAAAGGATTTTTCATGGTAATTTTCAAGGATTTGGAGGATTGAAATTGAGTCTTTGAAAATGGTCCGTGTTTTGTATATAATGCTAGGTTATTCATGATATTTTGGGAGGACTGCTATAATTTGAAGAAAGTATGGATTTTAGTGGCCCTTGTTTGGGTACAAATTTTCTCCTTACTATATTATTTCTAGGAACTAGACATCCTTGAAGGTATAGGTAATTCCATTGGGGATTTTTTGAAAATATTTGAGGTCAATAAGTTGTGAAGGAATTATTCATATGCAAGAATTTGTGTATACATGAACATCTCCAAACCACTCCCTAAATCAATCGACATAGAATATCACGGCGAGATCTAGACATATTCATTAGATTATGAACCCTTGTCATTTAAATGTTAGATATGCCATGAATACAAACATAATTAGAGACTACCTAATAGTCATAATGGAAATCCAAGTGAATGAAACACAATCTAATTCAGAGGGTTTCCAAGAGGTATTCAGTAAAAAGGGAAAGAATTCCAAAACCCAATAGGAGAATCCATCACCACAAAATATGGATACAACACATAAGACTAAGAAATCAAATTAGTTCTTGGCATTAACAAAGATCAAATATGATATTCCAATGGAGGTGAAATAGGAGGAACAACCAATGGAAGTCAAGAGACATGGAAAAACCTCAAGTTAAGCTAAATACCAAGAGGAAAAACCCATAAGATTCATCATATATTCAAGAAATCAAATATATGCTTGTAGACAAAAGATACCTTTTGGAATCAAAGGATTTTCAAGAAAATATCAGTGCATAGGAGCGTACGATAGTGGAATTCATCAAAACTATGGCAAAAGTCAGTGCAACAAGCATCCCAGTGGAACAAAAGAAACAATTTTACCATTGATTTACCTAGTGGAGGAAACAAATTTAGCATCAGGAAGGGGAAAGTAGGACTCCAAACTCAACATCTAAAGGCCCATCATAGAACAACAGAGGAAAATTCCATAATGCAGGGGAATGCAGTAAAAGAAGTAGAATAACCACTAGAGAAACAATCTAGAATGTAGGTGAATTTCTCATCAATTCTTAGTGGGTAGCACTGGTATTGGGATATTTTCCCCATGTCACACCACCCTCTCATTGAAAATAGTCTCATGGAATATTCAAGGCCTCAATAACAAGGGAAAGCAGAGGCACCTGAAAGATATAATCATGAAGGAGAAACCTAAGTTCCTTATTCTATAGGAAACTAAAGTATCTAGTGAAAGGGTATCAAATATTCTGGATAGATATTGGAGGGGGCGTGAAACAATTTCCATTAATGCCAAAGGTAGTGAGGAAGTTCTGGTTTTTTCCTGGAATATAAAGGATATAATTTTTCAAGATTGGATGACATGTAGGAATATCTTGAGAGGGTGATTTCATTGTGTGGGGGCTCAGAAGGAGGTCCTGCTATCTTCCATATATGAACCTCCCAATCCAGGTGAGAAAAGGGGTTATTTGGAATATTTAAAATCAATATGGAGTATTTGTGAAGAGGACTTTTAGATAATTGTAGGAGATTTAAATCTCATAAATAACCTAGAAGAAAATAAGGGAGGTATATTCTGAGTATATTCAATGGATAACTGTTTCATGGAGACCATTCAAAATTTTTGAATCACTAATATAGATACCAACAATGGAATCTTCATTTGGAACAATAGAAGAGGGGATAGACACCAAGTCTCTAGTAACTTAGACTGATTCCTGCTCTCATAATGATTTTCTAGGAAGGAACATCTTTATAGAAGTAGTCATCTTACCCTTCTTAGGATCCGACCATTGATTTTCTTAAAGGTTAATATGAAGATAGGCCCATATAATCACCCTTCCCGCTTTGAAAGTTTCCGACTTTAAAACCTAGATTTATTGAAAAAGAAAAAATGATGGTGGAAGGAGATTAATGTCTAGGGGAGGAGCTATAGGTATATGTTTCATATAACTGACTAAAATAACTGATATGGAAGATAAAAATCTAGAATCAATTAGAATTCAACAATATAATATCAAATAAAATCCACATTAAGAAAATCATGTTGGAGATCCAACAATATATTATCCAGGAGGGAGACTTAGAAGCAATAGAATTATAAGAGGGTTAATTAAGCCATAAATTAGAGAAGCAATGTAAGGAAGAGGATTTTTTTTGAAGATAAAAGTTAAGGATTCAATGGCTCAGAGAAGGGTAGCATAACATAAAAATTTTCCGCAAACTTATGATTAAGCGCAAACATCACAATTGTATCTTCTCCCTCACCTTGAAGGAGGTTCATCGAATCCTTCAACATGAATAAATGGAGGATGAGTTGGTGACCTACTTCCAGGAAATGTTCATGGAGATAGATCCTGATAATGAGGAGGCTATAGATTGCATTACAACCCATATCCCTAAAGTCATCAACTCAAAGAAAAATGTAGCCCTAATGCGAGAAATAACATTTCAAGAAGTGGAAGAGGTGGTCAAGGAGATGCCCAATAACAAGGCTCCGACCCCAGATGGTTTTGCAATTCATTTTTTTAAAGCTTATTGGTCATTCATCGATAAAGAAGTTCACGCTCTTGTAGAGGAGTCTTTTTGTCTTTGACAGGAATGGTATGGTCTCAACGCTACATTTCTACTCTTATTTCTAGGAATGGCAAGTCTTACGATCCAAGTGGTTTTTTTAGAAATTCCTTGTAGATTCAAACTGCTAATTGTAATTTGCTAAAAAAATAGACTTGAATCTACTATAATAATTGCGGAAACCAATTTAAACGATTGCGAAATCATGAAGCATACAAGAGAAGGAATTAAATCAACACATTATATAATGATTTCCTGGGGAAAGCCAAGACTAAAAACCCCTCTATTTATATATACCATTAGTAAGAAAATATGAGAAGATTACAATACTTTTATCAATCCTGAGAAACCTCTGCACTATCTCTATTTGTCTCACTGCTCCTAGAAAATCCTAGGACAATAATTAACCAATTTTATGCTTGCCCAAGTCCCTATTTCCTTGCGTTGTTTCCTTGGGTAATTATCCCTTATTAATTAGGGAAATCACCGTCCAATATTGTGCAATCCATCTAGGGCCTTCCTATGACTGCATGCACCACCTGTACAATTTGGATGATTATACAACTGATAGTACACTGCCCTTGAACTCCAATCTCAACTGGGGCAGCTCTCACTTCACACATGCATGAGCTATTTATGGCTGATCTATTAGTTCTTTGGTTGATCACTGAGTGTGGTTCAAGTTCCACTTCCACACTTCCACTAGTTCGTCCAACAGTTGGAACTAGTTAAATTGAATTTAACTAAGATAAACTGAGTTAATTAATTACAAATCAAAATAAACTCAACCAAGGATCCTAAAATGTAGGAACCACTCTACATGACTCAAGTTAGAACCTACACTCAAATCAACTGAACCAAATAAGTCAAACTAACTTAGTTAACTCGTACAAGCTGCCATGAATGTGGAATTACAATTTTCCTCTAATTTAATTCAAGGGAAAATTAAATTAGAATATTTCTTGGTGCCATTTTCAACACTCCCTCTCAGCAAGAAAGGGATTATCAGATACCCCGATCCTACCTCTATGGAACTCAAATTTTCCTCTTGAAAATTCCTTCGTCAAGATGTCTGCATCCTGTTCCTCTGTAGGAATGTACTCTAGCATCATGATCCGCCTCTGCACACAATCTCTGAGATGGTGGTACTAGATGTTCATTGCTAGGTCCCTATAATACTATTGTATCCCCTTATTGTTATTGTCAGTGTATCCCACTTATTATTGTTGTTGTGCCCATGTAGTCCCCATATTTTTATTATTGTGCCCCACAAAAGCCCACTATTGTTATAGTTGTGCCCTTACATTGATATTGTTATGTTGGATAGGATTATATTGTGACCCTTTGGACTCTTATATATAGAAAGGAGGTTTTTTCATTTGTATCATACAAGAATTGTTCATTTATGTAATGTAAAGGAGGATTCCCCCTTGAAGTGGATAATTTTTAAGTCATTGATCTATCTTTTCTTCTATTTTTTGAGCTGGTTGCATAACATTTGGAATCAGAGATTTGGATTCTAGGGTTTTGCTGTTGCAAACAGGTCATCGTGGAATTTTCGCTATAACCTTTTTTATGCGAAGGTTAAAAAGCTAAAAATAAAACCCATTTGAGCCAAAATACCAAGGAACGTAGTGTAAATATTTCAGACCTTGGTTCTAAATATTGTCAGAGATATGATCTGTGGAAGTTATGGTTTTTGTAGGCTCCATAATTTCATCTCAAACAGGTGACCGAGGGAAAATCGTCATAAATTTCGTTTCAGGCATCAAATTTGAATTTTGTAAAAAGTGTATGGAATTAAATGGGCTATAGTTTCTTGTGTATCATCTTTAGAGCCGAAGGACAAAACAGTGACACGTGGCACACCGTACAAGTTCGCTCTACTAAACTAGTCCATAATTAGGTCATTGTGGGAGATTGGGCATAACTTTGTTTTGAAGAATCCAAATCAGGTTTGAACTGTGGAAATGGAAAGAGAAATCAGAGGGATACTTCAGAACCGAGGTTCATATCTTTAGGTTTTGAAATCATAGAGATAAATCAGGTTCAATATATACCTCCTAAAAAGCAAGAAGAATGTGTGTATTTGTTTTTTTTTTATTGCATAACTTTTGTTTGAAGTGATTCCAAGGGAATATTGAAGCATAGATATAAGTATTGGATTCTAAAATTCCTCCAAAAAATAATTTTACACCCATTAAGCCCTTAGAAAACTCTAATATGACACATGAAGAGGAAGAATTTCAACACGATATATCAAAATTACGGTACCACTTGCAACAAATTTCGATCTCACAAAGAGCAACCAAAGATGAACTAAAAGGTGACATGGATGGATTTAAAGTATACATGGAGGCTAAGATGGATCATATGGAAGTTAATATGGATGACATGGAAGCTAAGATCGATGGTATAGAAGCAAAACTTGAAGGTTTGAAGGAAGGTTTGACAAAATTTATACAAGAAAAGATTCCTAATGGTGAAAAGGTAGTAGAGGAAACTCGTTATGGGAACAAAAGAAATGTTAATCATGATTTAATAGACTCTACAATTGGATAAAAAACCCACCATATTCCAAAGTTCGATATGATGAAGTTTTATGGCAAGGATCCTATAACACAAATGGAGCAATACTTTGAGCTCCATAATGTGCAACCCACACAAAAGGTATGCATTGCAATTTTGTATTTAGAACAAAATCAGTTTGTATGGATTTTCTCTCGTAAACCACTTATCACTTGGTCAATTTTTACAGAGGAACGGATAACACATTATGAGGATACAAAGAGAAACACCTTCTTTAGCCAATTGATAAATCTCAAATAAAAGGGTTCAATTATGGAGCACATTGAGGATTTCCAAGAATTCAATATAAGGGTAAAAGATATTCTAGAGGAACATATGATTGATGTATTCATATGGAATTTAAAGGATAACATCCAAAATTAGGTTTTCCTTTGGGAACCTGATACATTGGAGAAGGCATTCAGGTTGGAAAGAAAAATTGAAAGCAAAAAGAGAGCCTACCACTCACAACTATAAATATGGAACTATTGCTACTCCTAGCCATCCACAGCATACAAGGTTGACACCACAACAATTAGAAGAAAAGAGAGAAAAGGGGCTTTGTTACAGTTGTGATAGAAAATACACTAAAGGTCATAAGTGTGCTGAGAATAAATTATTTTACATAGATTATGAAGAGGAGGAAGAAAAGGAACAAGAAGCTTAAAAATAAGAGGATATAAACCAGGAATCGACCTTAGAGAAATTATATATGAATCCGACCATATCTTGTAATGCATTGGCAGGAATTACCACTCCTCAAACTCTCAAGATAGAAGGGCATATCAATAAGAAGAAGGTAATAACGTTGATTAATTCAGGTAGTACCCATAATTTTATTCATTGTGAGATAGTCAAGGAATTCGATTGCTTCCTATATCCAGCACCAGAGTGTCAAGTGATGGTTGCAAATGGAAGAAATATAAATTGTTCTGGAAAGTGCCATAATATCAAGCTAACCATGGGGGAATATGTATTGAATAGCCCAATTCTTTCCATTCCAATGGGTGGTGCTGATGTGGTACTTGGAGTTCAATGGTTACAATATTTGGGTTTGATAACTTTTAATTTTCAAGAACTTTTCTTGAAATTTTTTTGGGAAGGAAAAGAAGTTGACTTAAGGGGTATTACAGGGAAACTAGGAAAGATAATCAAATCTAATGGCATGAAAAAGCTTTTAAAGAAATAAAAACGAGACGTAATTGTATAATTATGCTTACTAGAGTTTCAAACATTGAAATCATCTATTTCTCCAGATCTCCAAAAAGTCTTGGACAATCATTCCAAGGTATTTGAAACTCCAAAATGCCTCCCACCTATTCATGATCATGATCATGCTATTCTTTGATTCTTGGAAGTGTTCCTCCAAACATCAGTCCTTACAGATATCCCTATGCCCAAAAGAGAGAAATTGAACGCGTGATTGCGGAAATGCTAGAGGTCGGTATAATTCAACCTAGTCAAAGTTATTTCTTTGCTCCAGTAGTATTGGTGCACAAGAAGGATGGATCATGGCACATGTGTCCAGATTATAGGAAGCTCAATAAGCTCACTATTAAAGATAAATTTCCCATTCCTATCATTGATGAATTATTGGATGAATTACATAGAGAAATTTGCTTCACCAAGTTGGATCTTCATTTAGGATATCATCAAATTAGAGTGAAGACTGAAGACATTTCAAAAACAAAATTTAGAACTCATGAGGGTCATTATGAATTTTTGGTCATGCCTTTTGGCCTACCAATGCACCTTCTACATTTCAAGGGTTGATGAATTCCATTTTCAAACCCTTCCTTATAAAATTTGTGTTAGTATTTTTTGATGATATAATAATTTCAACAAGTCTTGGAGCGATCATGTTCAACATGTTGAAATGGTGCTAAAATTATTGGAGAAGAAACAATTATATGCAAAAGCCTCCAAATGTTTCTTTGGAGTACATGAGGTGGATTATCTGGGTCATATTGTATCTCATGAGGGTGTTAAGGTAGACCCTAAAAAAATGAAATCCATTAAGGAATGGAAAATCCCCACAAACATAAAGTATCTGCGATGATTTCTCAGGTTAACAGGGTATTATCACAAGTTTGTTAAGAATTATGGGAGAATGGAAGCTCCTCTAACAACATTACTAAAGGAAGATGTTTTTTCTTGGACTACAAAAGCAACTAAGGCCTTTGAACATATTAAAGAGGCAATGTGCTAAGCACCTGTATTAGCTACGAGAAACTTAACAAAAACCTTTATTGTGGAATGTCATGCCTCAGGAAATGGAATTGGTGTTGTTTTAATGCAATAAGGAAGACCCATTGCTTTTGAAAGCCACCCAATAAAAGGAAAGTATTTACAGAAACCTATTTACGAGAAGGAAATGTTGGTAATACTACATGCACTAAATAAATGACGACCTTACCTAATGGGAAGATAATTCAAGGTAAATATAGATCACGATAGTCTTAAATAACTTTTGGAAAAAATACTATCTTCAGAAGAGAAACAAAAATGGGTCATAAAGATGTTGGGTTATGACTTTGAAATCATCTACAAAAAAGGGAAGCTAAATGTGGTTGCAGATGCACTCTCAAGAAAGGGTGAGGATGTGGAAGTATTTTTTTATGCCATTTATATTATCCAACCAGATTGGATAACTAATGCAAGGGAAGAATAGAAGAATGATGAAGAAGTGTGGGCACTCATTCAAAAGTTGCAACAAGATCCCAATACATTTTATACATTTAGCTGGAAAAATGATTCATTATGGTACAAACATCGCTTATACTAAAGAAAAATATTCTTCTAGAATTGCACACCTCTCCCTTAAGAGCACACTCAGGGTTTTTAAAAACTTACCATAGGGTCAGTAAATAATTTTTTTGGGATGGCCTTAAATCTGATATTCAAAATTTTGTGGCAAAATGTTTGGTTTGCCAACAAAATAAAGTTGAGACAATTAGACCTTGTTTTCTGGATAAATCCCTCTTGTGGAAAAGAGCGTTTCCTTACAATCCCAAAAGATAACTAGAAACAAACAACCATTTGTATACCTCTTTCTCTAAACTATTAGCATCCATATTATTATAACTTAGAAATGAGGAGGTTATGCTCCTACATTTCAACGAGACGTTTGATATAGACCTTTGCCTTTTGCTCCAAATCAATCCTTCAATGTTGAGAAGAACCTGCAATCAAAAACATGAAACGGATCAAAGAACCTGCAGTATATAATAATAATAAAAACACCTATTCAACTTTAAATGATTAAGGAGATTAAGTATTGAAATTGTTTCCATGAGTCTAAAAACAACACAATGAGAAAAAAAGATCCATATGTATTATCAAGAATAAAAAAGAGAAATCTTACAACCTGAGCCTTGATGTTGTACAAATTTCTCCCATATGTCTGCACAATCATGCCCCTTTGGTTTCACAAGCATTCCTCTCTAGAATGACTAACATAGATTTATCTTCAATGAACTCTTGTGTACAAAGGTGTGATCTTCAATGTACAATTATATGTTAAATTAACTACCCTAACCCTAAAAATTCAGCTCAATTTATAGAGAGATTGAGGAGTCCTCAGATCCATCAAGAGAGGGATGAGATCCTCTAATGAAGGGATTAGGGTTAATTTATCCATAGGGATAAACTCCAAGAGTGGAGGGATATAGCTCGAACTGGCACAACTCTAGAGGCTTCTAGTTGGAACAATATTCACCCAATTAGGCTTCTAGAAGTTACTTTTTCGTGTTTACTTACTTTTACGGGGGTGTGTGGTTTTTATTGGTGAACAAAGTGGCGACCACTGCGGATAATAGAATAAGTATCAGTGCATGTGTGGGAAATGAACACAAAAAGCACGCAGGTAACCTTTTAAAGTTTTTAAAGATATTTTTCAGTTTCCAAGACTTGGTTCAGGAACATGGATGTTTTTGACTTCTTAGAAAGCATGAATATGGATGGTGATAGATCCATAATGACAGTCAAATGTCACGGTGACAAAATGATGTGTAACAGATTGGATGTTTTTGACTTCTTAGAAAGCATGAATATGGATGGTGATAGATCCATAATGACAGTCAAATGTCACAGTGACAAAATGATGTGTAACAGATTCCCCCCTAGAGTGCGAAGTTTGAGAAAGTTTTTTTCGAGAGAGTGAAGTGCTTTATCATTCCAAGGATTGGATTGGAGACACTGGTTGAGAACCTGTAATAAAAATTCAATGAAAATATATATAATCATCCCCGAGGTAGGCATTCCCATACTTAGAGAAAAATTAACTAAATGTTCTGGTACATATATGACTTTAGCATTACATCAAAAGTAGAAACAATATGGGCGCATCCATCTGTTATGAAGAAGTCTACTATATCATGAATACATAGCTCCTCGTAGCCTGGATGGTTGAAACTAGATCCAGGGTCTTGATTTCTACTTCTCGAAATAGTACGAATATATCCATACGATTGATTGTTTCGAAGTCGAACATGGTAGAAACCACTTGATTACTGGTCAATGATGAAAATCGTTAATAAGTTTGAGAGAAACCACTAGTAATGACAATGGCTCTCAAATTAATTCAGTACAATCTATGAAATGTGAATGAATGATTTGCAGTCAAACACTCATAGAGTCATTCGATCGAAAGCCAATGATGAAAACCTGTCACCGAAGGTGAGATACTTTCCATTATGGCATGCAAATTCCAAGGTACTGATAGGATTCTAAAACAACTTTCTAGATAATTAGTTGATGTCAATAGAAAGTGATTTGTTGCAGGAGGGCCTATGACATGAAACCATTAGGTCAAGTTTTGAAGAATTTTTTTGCAAGGATTGACTTAGGGATGGTCAACGCGAATGGAGACAATTTTTTGTAATGAATAGTGAATTTGAAATTGTATTTTCTCTTGAACACATAATGACACTGTAAATGACTTGGCAACATTTGAATTAAAGATAATACTCAAAACTGGCTTAATTATTTCAATGAATTTTGATTAAATGTAAGACAAAAGGATTACCCAACCCAGACATGAGTGCGACAAAGTGTCATGTTCAAGAGTGACATGATGATTCTAAAAACTAGTATAAAACATGGATTATTTTTCTCACTTTTTCCCCCACCATTACTGGCAAGTACCCCTTTATTTTTGTCAAGCTTGAGGAGGATAAAATTTGTTTATCGTGTAAGATCATCCTCCAGACAATTCCATCTCATTATTTTTAACAAACCCTAAGAAGGAGTGGTTCAGTCCTATTGTAATCAACATGTCCCGCACTGTTTAGTTTTAATGAGTCTAGCATAGGATTAACTCAGTGTTTTTCAGTTTTAGGGAGTCAGAAGAAAAACATAAGTAAACTCCGTAGTGTTCTTTTTCGTAAGTTTAGTCTCTCAAAACTAAAAAAGGATAAAATAATGTAGGATAGAACTCTATTGACCATGCTTAGTGAACGTATACCTTTTTCGTAATTAGTCTAGTTCAATCCGGAAAATGGGTAAACTTATGTTGAATAGACAATTGTTCATTTATTTTAATGAGTTCGAATAGTCAAGTGCTCGATGATCTTTTCATGTTTAGAGAGTCTGAAAAGGGCTTAAAAGAGGACTCCAAGGTTTCACTTTTTTGTATTTTTTGAGAGCTCGAAAAAGTGAAAAAAGTAAGTTTACTCATTGTCAAAATGATTCATTTTCAGACACAACCTGTTCCTTGCACAAAAATTCAAAAAATTATAATAATATGCTCTCAATTATGGAAAAAAAATTCAAAATTTAACTTCTAAAGGTAAAAATAAACAAAATAATATTATTTTATTCATGAAAACCTATAAAAAGTGGTCGAAACAAATAATTTTTACCTTTTGATTTTCAGAGCAGTGAAAAGGAGTTTTTACCATAAACCTTCTGGAGCAGATCTCAGGAGAACTAGCCAACCATTTCGCAAACCATCAATTCCATGTATTTCATCTCTTCATTATATTTCTTTTCATCCATTTAATTTTTCAATTTAAGTTTTTAGGTCAATTTTTAGGAGGAAATAAGTTTTTAGAATCTGTACTCGGGGGTACACAAGTTTTTATGATAGAACCCGCGCACCTCGATGATTTTTTAATATAAAAAACCATAGTGCTGATGTTGTTTTTATACATAAATTGTGCACAAAAACGCATGGTGTATGAATAAAAACCACACAAGTGCCGTGGGGTTTTCAAAACTAAATTTCTATCCATAAAAATTTCTCCAAATTCTCCCACAAGTTTTCTTATATTCCTAAATGATTGTTTGCAAGCAACCAATCATGCTTGAGTGGAGAGAAAGAGAGCATGAATTTTATGATAATGAAGCTATGGAGAAATCAGCAATGCTTCGTGTGCTAAAGAATTGTGGTTTATATAAATGTTGGGAAATACAAGGAATGAAAGGAAAAGTGGAACTCAAGACCTAGCTGGTCAATTCCTGGGATGTCCAGGAATAGTGCTTCATCATCGGGGATCACAGGCTTGTGATCGAGACAAAGGATATTTATTTCCTCACTGGATTACCCCGAAGAGGAAGAGATATTTCCTTATTTTGGACACGACCAGGGGGACTCCCTACTGCTTCTTATATGGTGTAGTATTTAACACAAGATTCACAACTGAAGGATGGTCGTATCGAATAAAAACCATCGAACCACTAGACCTTAAGTTCATTTCTTTTACAGTTACCTGATTGTGTGGTAGTGTAGCTCCACATGTGGCTACCAAAGCACAAATGCAGATTGTTGTTGAGTGTTCCAGGGGAACAATTTTCAACTGGTGTGAAGGAGTGTTGGTCAACATGAAAGGCCAAATCATAAGAGAAAATAATGGGAAGCTGAAGAACTTCAACTATGGAGCCATTCTCATATCTTTCGCTTTGGAGAGGATTCCACTCCTGGTACCTTAGCAGTCACTAGCGGATCCAACGGGATCGAGGAACCATGGATGTTGCGATGGGTTTCATTGATGGATTGCCATGGTGGTGATGGTGGTCCTGTGGTTCGATATACTCCTCAGTTTTTTATATGGCTCAGGAGCCAAATATTCATGATTGAGGATTTTCCTTATGCAGGGGTTGATTTCAGGGGTGACCCTGATACATCACTCCCACCAGGAACATAGTGGGATACATCAGGTAAAATATTTCATTTTTTTTTTCCTGTTATCTAATTTTTATTTGATTTTTTATCATCCAATACTGATAAAATCATAAAAATTCAAATGTTGACCCAACACGACCAACGGTGCTTCGTCGTTTTGACAAACGAGAAGCACAACCTATAGCAGCAACACCACCACTGACCGATGCAACAAAGGCCCTTGTAGAGCTATAACACAACCTAGAGAGGTTGACCATTGACATCCTAGAGACTAGGATGGATGATTTTCCTCTCAGGTACCAGAGGCATGTGACTGGGGTTCCAGGTCCATTTAGGCGATATCTACGCATAGTGGTGCGCGCTATACTCTGCTACCATGATCATCATCATGGATATCTGATGGTCTATCTAGATTGGATTTTTTTTTTGCATCAATATCTTCAGATCATAAGGTGTTTGAAACCTATGATCACAAACGATGTAATATTTTTTGACGCACAACTATTTTGACCTAATGATATTACTACTTTCGATCTCTGAGTATCTTGTTCAATATGGATTGAATATTGTTTTGTTTTGATTTTAATTCTGAAAATGTCTATTTAAAAATTGATTAGCCAGTGCATCAACCAATGTGTTTAAATTTCTTGAAATGTGTTGATATTCAATGTAATCAAACTGTCTTTCCAAGAGACGAACCCTTAAAAACATTCTTAACAAAGACAAATTTCTGATAGTATAAGCATTGTGTAAATGTAATACAATGAGTTGCGAATCTAACCTAACAATCAAACATCGAATGCCAAATGAAATGACATAAGATAATAGCTCAATGACTGTGCTATATTCTACAATATTGTTATTTTTTGACCGAGGCAAATCCTATGAATAGAAACTAACTCATCAGTGGGTGAATAGATAACCCAAGCAACAGAAGATATATTCTGTGTACTTCGACAGGCATCATCAGCAAAGCCAATGTAAGTCTGAAGGAATGCTGACATCTGCTGTATCAAGAGTAATCAAGACAAGCAACCAAAGTAACGAAAACTCGTCAAACAAAATAACTAATCTAAGGCACACTGTTCTAATCTAAGGCACATTGTTATAAATATAACTAATGTACAAAGAAGATCTACACACAAAAACTCATGCATAACATCTCTTGAGATAAAGGCCATTTCTTGGCTTATCTAAAGAGACGTCGTCATAATCAACTAACTCATAGGCCCCTTTTGCAAGCACACACTTAACAATATGAGGACCATGCCACATTGGTACGAATTTACCAGCGCCTAGTTTAACGTGATCTTGATTGTATACTAAAACTAGGTTACCTTCCGAATAGATACGAGGGTTAATGCTTTAATCATACTCAGCCTTAACACGTTTTTATGAGCTTCGACAGCTAATGCAGCAGTGCGACGAGTCTCATCTAACTGTGCTAGGTATAAGAAGCATTTTTCCTCTTCAGAGGTAGCTGGTAATAACTTGATGGCTAGTTTGAGTGACGAGATTTCACATTCAATGGGTAAAACAACTTTTAAACCGTAAATGAGTTGAAAAGGAGTACACCCTATGGATTTTTCTCTAGAGGTATGGTATGCCCACAATGAAGAAAAAAGCTTGGTATGCCAATTCATTTCATGACTTCCTATAATCCATTTAATCATGTTGGTTAAAACCTTGTTAACAACCTCAACTTGGCCATTGGCCTGTGGGTAATATGGTGTAGAATTATCATGGCATAGGCCAAGTTTAGTGGAATTTTCGGTCATCATAATGTTTCGAAAGTGGCTACCATGGTCCATAATGATAGCTTGAGGGACACTAAACCTAGCAATCACATGATTGAATATGAAAATAGCTGCAGTTTTGCCATCAGTCGTGAATATAGACATCACCTTGGCCCATTTGCTCAAGTAATCTATAGTTAGAATAATGTACCCATTCCCCCCGACCGAGTGAGGCTTACAAGTAACGAAATCGATGCCCCATTTTGTGAATGGACCGACAAAAATGATTGGGTGAAGAGGAGTTGGAGGTGAACGCATCTTCTGATAAAAAAATTGGCAATTGTGGCATTTTGTAACCGTAAGGATACAATATATGAATAGTAACGACCAAAAATAGCTAGCGCACAATATATTTTGGGTTGTGGCAAACCCAAACATATGACCACTACACGCTCCAGAATGGCAGTAATTTAAGACCCTGTTGAAGCCCTGAATATCGGGTCTACAACAAGAGGGATACCCACCCGGTCCGGACCTTGGTTAGCAGTTCCTTTTCCGTTTGGTGTAGTGGGTCCGACTGGGGATAATGGGACCAGTTTCCTAATATGTGTGTGTGTGTTTGAGAATTGATATTTCTTATCTAAGATTCCTAAGTGAAAATGATTTTAATCTATTTCTATTTATATGCAAACTGTATTCTAAAAAATATCTAACTCTAAACTAACCCGGGATGTAAATTTGTTCAGTTATGCGATCTAAAATGATTTCAGATAATAATTGATAATAAAAATCATTCAACTATCATAAGAAAAGAATTCAATAAAGATAAACTATTTCATATAAAAAATTAGATGAAACAGTGATGAAATACATATCGCATATTAAACTATTCATATATCAAGTACAAATAAATTGCTATCATAGTACAAAAATGCCAAATGATAACTCAAGTATTCAAACATTAACATATAAACAACCAAAAATAAATATCACTTTTAGCACAGAAACAGAAACAGTTAAGAGATAGAAATACCATTTATAGTTGGTTCTACTCATGAGCTAGAAGCAATAATGATTTATCTCTTCCTAATCCAATATCAATTAAGAGTACAAAAATGCAACATCAGTAACGGATATTAGACACAGGTATCAATAAATCTCGATCCATTCATTTATCAAAGCCTCCTCTGAGGGTGCAGAAATGCATGTTCTAAGGATAAGTTCTTGACAAATTTCAGGACCCTTCTCTAAATGCATGAGAAGGGTTTAAATACTACTAGCTAAATCTAAAAATAGTTTATTACAAAAATTAAGGATTCGGTTTAAATGACCGTCCTTTTCTTAGGCAAAAATACAGTAAAACTAAAACTAAGTCTAAAAATAAAGACTATTAACTAACTACTTATGAACTTGATCTTTAAACTTGTAAGCATCCAGCATTGTTTTGAGAAGAGGTGGTTGGCCGACTTCAGATCTCAACTGTCCTGAAAAGACAGAATCGGAAAGTGTAGGCGCAATATTCTTAGCAGAATTAATGATGCAATTAAGTGTACTGTGTTGACTGTGTGGTTTCACTAGATATGTCCAGTAAGAATCCCAGTTTAATCTTGTCAATCTTTGAATTGATTTTTCTTTTTCCTCCGCCTTTTGTTTCCATTCTGTTTGCAATTGATGCGACTGTGGAAGATATCCCGGAACAGTTTCTGAAATTAAATTTGCTTTGTGCAAATTCTCATTTACACAATCAGTAAGACTGTTTGCTGTTGTAGCTGACTCCTCTGCTGCTTTCTCTGCCTCTCTGATTTGTGCATCCCAGTTATTGAAAAGTATTTCTTTGTGGTTTTCATTAATAATTGGTGCACCAGCTTTTCTTCCTTCTTCTGTCTTTTGCCATATCAAATAATCAGTAAATTTTTCATTAATTAAATCATAATCATTTCATAAATCTACGGCATGATTAGTGATCTTATCACTTTCTTGACAGAAGGAGTTCCATTGCAAGATTTTCTGGCATAATACTTCTTCTTGTTGCAATAGTTGATTGTTTAAAGAAATAGTTTCTGAAATAAACTCTGGAAGCTTAGGATCATCTTTATGCTGATCTTGGATAATCTGTATTTGTTTCTCTTTATCAACCAAAATTTTTTGATATCCAATTTGCATTTCTTGAAGTTGTTGCTGTAACTTTTCAAGCTTCATCTGTGCTTCCTTATTGGCCTGTGCCTGTTGCAATTGCTGTTGCAGAACCTGTATCTGTTCTTATTTTTCATTTAATAAGAGCTGTACCTCAAATGCTTTGTCAATATTTGCGGAAGCATAAGCCCCCATAATCTGAGATAACTTGGCAAGATTATCAGTAGGCTGTGTAGTAGGATCCTTCCACAAGACATCTAATTGTTCTGCTTCAGTAGCAATTGCACCTTCTAATTTTCTCTTTTTACTTTGCTTCTTTACTACTGCTTTATACTTCGGGCTGTAGAATACATATAGAGGGGGAATGTCCTCTACATTAAGTAAAATTTCAGACGAGGGAGTGATAGGTATGTGCTCAGTTTCTGTGACTGTGCCACTTATTCCTGTGCTCAAAACTTTTGTTGTCTGTACAGGGGTCTGTATATTCTGTCCTTCCACATTAAGCAATTGATTAAAGCTTTCCCATTATTTTCCTAATTCAATTGTGACTGACTATTGCTGTACATTGGTAGGAGGAGGATTTATCTGCTGAGAAGTCAAAATTTGCTGTTGTGAAAGCTCTTTCGATTGAGTAGTATCTTTCACTAGTTCTTCATTTTTATCCTGCTCTTCATTAGACTTATTAGAACATTCAGAAGTCTCTCTTTCAGATTTTGACTTAGACTTATCTGTACTTGAACTGCCGTTGAGACTGACACTAGGAGTTGGTTCCCTTGCGGGTTCCAAGCGTAAATTTTCCAAAGGGATAGTAGTTAGTCTTCTCTCTCTGTAAAGTTTAAATTCCTGAAATTCTTCTGGAGATAACTGTACCTGAGATGAATGCAAAAATTCTTTAAATGAATCTTTTATTTGAAACATATCATCAAAATGATCTTCTTCTCCTGAAAATTCCCTTACCTTGATTGCAGTGGTAAAATTTTTAGAAACAATATTTGGGTAAAATAACCTCCTCGAAAACTTGAACAGTTGTAAGCATGTAATATTGCTTACCTCTTTGAATGCGTGACCAACATCAAACAGTGAAAATGTTCCACAGGTTATGGGAAATTGTGGCCAAATTCCTTTCTTCTTCTCTTTTAATTCCTTTGTCAAACCTCCTTGACCACATGTTTGATAAGCAATCTCCCGAGCTACAAGTTTATCCAGAGCATACAGGGGTAAAACATGGGGGGAAGCAGAACTTCCAAAAACCCTAACATAAGTAAACAACTCTTCTCCAAACCATCTTGCGACAGGGAGAATGTCGACTTCTGTTTCTGGGGATAACCTTGGAGCATCCTTATTATGCAATATTCTGTACAATGGCAGCATTATACCATGGCAAATTTTGTAAAAATGAGGGACAAAATTAGATTCCCACAGTTCCTTGTGATACACATGAATAGGCAAAGGATCATGAATTGTCCATTGCCAATCCATCAAAGGGAATTTAGAAACAAAGCAGATAGCATCCATAACATAGGCAGATAGATAAAAAGGAGGATAAATCCTCTGAGAAATAGTCCGTTTAGACCGGTAATGAAAAATAGCAGTGGCCAAATTATCAGAAAAGATTTTGGCCCAGTCTACAATTGTAGCGTTAACAACAACATTCAACAAAGGGAGACATTTAGGCAAGATCATATTTATGTCAGGCTTTCCAAAAAGCCTGCATAACATAGCAGCAGCAAAACAATATGGAGAGGTGAGTGAACCAGTACTGTACATACCGTGTTTGCTTTTCTTCAATGGTTCATCTCTCTTGGTCCATTCCTTTGTGCATTCCGCCAAATTTGTATGTTCTTTGGCAAAATTCTCCATAAATTGTTTATTATAAGTCGCCTGAGGTTCCGGCAAATGATGATCAAACAAATCTTCCCAGAGGAATCAACTTAAGGAGTTCTTGACTCTTGATCTGGAGTTCTAAATTTCCTGTCTGAAATATCGGTGCTCTCCAGCACCCATTTTACCATGTTTGTATACGGAAGAATTCTTGGTCTTGCCGCTCTCCGGTGCAAAAATGAACAAGCCAGTTCTTTAAGGGTTGCCTCAGATGAATTACTTGAACCTGCAGTAGCCGCAACTTGCATCACCCTGGGATTTTCTTCTTCGAGCAAATTATACATTCCTTCCTAGGTGGTGATACCGGCATCGTTATTGCAAGCAGTATCCGCATATAGTGAAGCCATTTCTTTGTTTTCAGAATTTGAAATCTTCTCTTTCTTACCCATAATGCTCTGTGAACGCTTTGTATAGTCTTCTGCTCCTTTGCGCCTGTGGTTTTACGAATTAAGTGAGAGTAATGACATGAGAAAGGTGATGAGATAGTTTTAAATGCTGAAGGCGGATGAAATATATTATTTTAACGTGAAACGACCTTTCAATCAAAACAAAATCCCATTTATCCATAATTGACAATCCATTCACTTAATCCAATCATTAAAGCGCATAACGGATATTGATTTATGGAAGGATTTTCTTTGGACAACGCGCTTTTACGAATCTGCGACATTGCAATCAACGATTTGCTGTGCAATATCGCAAAATCGTAATATCGCATATCACAGTCATCGCAAAACACACTTATCGCATATCGCAATATTTATAAATCACATCCTCATAATATCGCAAAATCGCAATATGGCAGAATCGCAAATCGCAAATATAACATATAAAAAGTATTCGTTTAACATATTTTCTGCGATATGCGATTTGCGACCAATATTTTAATGTATAGGCTTTTTGGGATCGCGTTATCGCAATATCGCAAAGTCGCAATTTAAAAGATTCAGTTTTTCAGAAGATATCTACCATTTGCGATGGATGCGCTATTTCGCTCAAAGAAAGATTTTATTATAATCTATCATAAACTTAAGTGTTTCTTAAGGATTTTCTAAGGAATTTTCCTAAGATATGATAGAAAGTTTTATTTGAAAAGGGAAACAAGTACTAATTGATTTTTTTGGATTTTTAACTACGGTTCCCCACTTAATTAGTATTATTACTAATATTAAATAAGAAGGGGGTTGCTGCTGGCCACAACAATTGGTGATTCACTTGGAAGAACTAGTTATCTCTCCTTTTCTTTTGAATTTTCTAAATTTTTCAAAACAGAAAACTTTCCAGAAAATCAAACTTTATTATAAAAAGATAAAGTACATTATGCTTAAATCTAAAAATGATATTTCATTTCTTCTATATTCAACTTTTGATTATTCACTTCCTCAAGTTAGTCCTTGTATTTACATCAGTCATTACTTGGTTTAAAAAGATAAAAACAAAGGCTTCTCTATAAATCAGCTTTAAATATGCTCATTTGTCGTAGGTAGAGCCACTGCTGCCAGCAAGCGTTTATAGCCTCGACCGGGTTACCTGCTACCCAGTAATGATCCTGTATCCTACTTAGAGAAATATAAAATTTTCAAAGAGAAATCCATATTCACACTTATTGCTTTTGCTTTTCTTTTTTATTCTTAAAGAACAATGTCTTGGTTTGGTAGCCAACTCATGACAATGCCATTCACTTGATTTATAACTTTGTTGAACAAGCTGGCTCGTGATGAGACCCCTTGTCTTTTGATTGCAACAATCTTGAGTCATTGCCCTGTTATGGTATGCAGTATTGGCAAAGTCAGCAAGCTATAATATCTATGATCATGATAAGTCGGCTCGTGATGAGACCTCTTACTCTTTAAGTTAAAAGTGTATCATTGGATTATTCCCTGAACATCATAATTTTCTTAGATGGGGAGGATGTCATTGTTTCCTTAAGATATTTCTGGACGACAATTATAGAGTTTTTT
Organism: Pinus albicaulis; assembly: GCA_034641835.2. Classification (NCBI taxonomy): domain Eukaryota; kingdom Viridiplantae; phylum Streptophyta; class Pinopsida; order Pinales; family Pinaceae; genus Pinus; species Pinus albicaulis. The sequence goes on from CM076573.1 coordinate 409,376,262, forward strand.
GAAAAGAACTTTTCTACAGAAAATCTTCATTTTGTCATAGATACCTTTCATTGAACTGATATAAAACAATCTTTCACCAAAAGTTGTTTTTTTATCAAAATTTTCAAAGTTGAAATTGATATCATTTGTAGGCTAAAGCTTTTAACTCATATCTTTAAATAATAATGATCAAAAATTCTAAAAAGAATTCTATTTATAAAAATGAAGAAACAAAATCCAAAAAGAGAATTGATCTTTTGTTTGTGAATTTCCAAATGTAACCATTAACAACTGGTTTTATTAAAAATAAAGAAAACTAATATACAAAATAGAAGAATAATCTCCTATGGAAAATATTTTTTTAGGATCTATCTATTAACAAGTAAAGATTCTCTCTTTCCCGTCAAATCCTGTAACATAAAAGTAGATGGACCTATGATCTCTGCAATTTGGAAAGGACCAAGCCACATTCGTTGAAATTTCGTATGTTTTCCTTTTTCCTCATGAGCTTTGTCCCATTTTAAAACTAGATCTCCAATCTAAAAATCCTTTCTGGTTATTATGTTTGAATCAAAAGAAGTTTTAACTAATGCTTGATGATGGGCATGAGTTACTTTGGCCTTTTCTCGTTGTTCTTCTAACTTAATTATTTCCATCTGCCTTAGTTGTAAAGAAGAAGTTGGTACTTCATCAATATATTGGAATAAGGCTAGAGAAGGAATTGCTAGATGAGTTGGAAGAACCACTTCTCTCCCATAAACTAAATTAAAGGGAGAAGTGCCAATTGAAGCCTTCTTCATTATTTGATCTGCCCATAAAGCATATATTAAAGATTTATGCCAATTTTTATGATTTTGGTCAATGGTTCGCTTAATAATTCTGATTAAATTCTTATTTGTGGACTCAGCTAAGCCATTTCCCTGTGGATAATAATTGGCAGAGTATTTAAGTTTAAAACTTCTCTTGAGTGCAAATTCAGTCATAGCATTACTAGAAAAGTATGATGCATTATCAAACATTAAAGCAGAAGGTAAACCAAACCTGGTGATTATGAACTGATCTATGAATTCAATGATATGCTCAGCATTAGCAATCTTGAGAGGGACTGCCTCTACCCATTTCGTAAAATAATCAGTTGTTGTAATGATGTACCTATGTTGCTTAGAAGAGTGAGGAATGATCTCACCTATTATTTCCAATCCCCATTGATCAAAAGGTTGTTCAATGTTGACTGGTTGTAAAGGAAATGATGATTTCTTTTGTATTCCTGCTGCAGTTTGAAAAATTTGACATTTTCTTACGTAGCTATGTGAATCTTTGAATAATGTAGGCCAGCAATAGCCTGCACGAAGAATTTTATGTGCAGTAGCGTCTCCAACATAATGTCCACCTACTGGCCCATTGTGAAGTTCCTGCAAAAAAATTTCGACTTTAGATTTCTCTAGACATCTAAGAAGAATAGAATCATAATTCATTCTAAAAAGAACATCATTAACAAGTTGATATTGTTTAGATTTTAACCTTAGGGCTCTTTTCTTGGTATGATCAATATTTGGAGGAGCATATCCATTTTTTAGATAAAAAATGATATTAGCATATAATGATTCAACATCGTTTAGGCTTACCCCATATGTTTGTATCTCTTCAGATGATTTTTCAGAAATCTGTGATGCTCCAGCTAATATTTTGCAAAAGCCTTGACCTCTTACAATATTTGCTGGTTTGATCTCAACATCATATTCTTGTAAGGCAGTAATCCAATTAGCTCTTTTCTCACCCACATCTTTTTGAACTAAAAGATTTCTTACCGCTGGAAACGGTACACTGATATTTGTATGAGTTTTAAGTAAAAAGGGTCTGAAATACTTAATTGCTTTGAAAACAACATAAGCTTGTTTTTCTACATCTGAGTAATTCAATTCAGCTCCTTGTAAATTTGAGCTAAAGAAAGCAATTGGAGCTTCTGCCTTATCTTGATTTTCTTGAGTGAGTATCGCCACGTAAGATTTGTCAGAGGCAAATGTATATAAAATGAAAGGATCGGAAAAATTTGGAGTTGCTAAAGATGGAGCATTAATGATTGCTTGTTTAATCAGATTGAATGCTTCATATTTGTTTTGACCCCATTTGAAATTTGAATTCTTTTTAATCATTGCTTGTAAAGGAGATACAATTCTTGAAAAATCTGGTACAAATCTCTTTACAAAATTAATCTGGCCAAGGAAAGATTGCATAGCTTTCTTGTTGTGAGGTAAGGATATTTTAGAAATCTCCTTGATTCTATCAGGATCAATATGGATTCCAGATTTTGACACTATGAATCCAAGAAGTTTTCCTTCACTTAATGCAAAAAATGATTTTTTTGGGTTAAGTGAAATTCCATATCTTTGACAGCGTTGGAAGATCTGCTTTAAATCTCTAAGATGATTTCTTCGTTTTTTGGAATATACAATTATATCATCCAAGTAAATTACCACTGATTTATTAACTAGTCCTTTGAAAGCAATGTCCATGGCTCTCTGAAATGTGGCACCAGCATTGATCAGACCAAATGGCATCTTTTGATATGCATAAGTGCCCCATTTGGTTCTAAATGTAGTTTTCAATTGATCATCAGGATGGACTAACACTTGATTGTAGCCCGAGAAACCATCTAAGAAAGACATTAATTCTGATCCTGCAACTGCCTGTAGTATTTGCTCCATAGGAGGCAAAGGAAAATTATCTTTTTGGCAGGCTTTATTAAGATTTCGAAAGTCAATGCAAATTCTAATATCATCGTTCTTCTTTCTAACAGGAACCATATTAGAAACCCATTTAGAATGTCGAACATGGAAAATAATTTTGGCTTTCAATAACTTATTGAGTTCAGATTTGATTTGATTTTCTAGATTGGGATGGATTTTTATCAGCTTTTGTTGTACGGGTTTCTCATCATTTATCATTGGGATAGTATGTTGGATGATAGAAGTGTCATAGGTTTTGATTTCATCGTAGTTCCAAGCAAAGACACTTTTATATTGTTTCAAAAGATAAACATACGCTGATTTTTCTTTAGGAGTTAGGCCAAGGCCTAGATTGATATTCTGTGGTTTGGCATCAGTTCCTAGATTTAATAATTCATAATTCAAAGTAGAACTTTGCAATTTTGAATTGGTAGATCTTTTAAATCGATCTTTCAAATCATAAAGGTCTTCTAGCTTGACTACTAACTTTGGCATAGCATTATTGGTGCTATCTTGGAGCAATTGTTTATCATGTTGGTATTCATCGACTATCTGATTGGTGTAAGATCCTTCAGATGTGAGAAAGCTTACAATATCAAGATCATCGTTGAAAATTTTCTAATTGGTAATGTTATCAGGAATCGAAGGTCGAAAGATTAATTCAATGGAAAATCGATCAGGACTAAAGTCTTCTGCAAGAATAAGCTTAGAGGCTACATTGGCTAAGAGGTCTGCACTAGCATTCTGGATTCTAGGAATTGGTGAAATATTGAATGCTATAAAATGTTTAGTCAGATCTTGAACTAAAGATTGATAATGTTTTAAATGACCTGATAAACAATGTATAGTATTGCGTACTTGTTTGATTACAATTTCTGAATCTCCGAAGACTTTTAGATATTTGATATCTAGTCCAATTGCTTTGTATAATCCTTGGACTAACGCCTCATATTCTGTAGTGTTGTTGATGCAATCGAACTCTAATATGTAGGTTAGCATAATTTTGTTTCCCTCTGGACTAACCAAGACACATCCTGCTCCTGCTCCTTCATTAGACTTAGAACCATCAAAAAATAATTTCCAAAATAAAGATTTATTTACAGGAGTATCTACAAAATTAATACATTTAAAACTATATGTTTGAGAAATTTTTTCTATTTGAGATAAAACAGAATGTTCCAAATAAGGTGAAGTATGAGCATTGAAATTTCCTAAGAAAGAATCAACTGAATAATTACCAATAATATTACTGGTGTATGCAACTGGTTCATTCTCTCCTTCCAGTTCTGTCACTATGTATTTCTGATGTTTTTCTCTTTCAACCTTTATCTGATTTGGTTTGCCATTGTAAGGAAGCCACATATGCGACCAATTAGTTGTAAAATATCCGTGAAGTTTTCTGACCAATATCTGCTAAGAATTAAGCCATAAAATTCTGGAATATCTGCAACTAAAATATCAATAACTTGACATACCTTTGGATTCGATGACAATCTTATCGTAACCTGATTTAATTCACCAATCACTTCCACTTGTGATCGATCTAATTGGACGATGTGGACAGCAGATTTTTGTGGTTGAATGTTCAACTTTGCACATATTGATTTTGGCAGAATATTAGATGAAGCTCCAGAATCCACTAAACAATTATGAAATTTTTTATTGAAAACTTCATAAGTAAGAAGAAATGGAGGAGTATGAGATCTCGACCTTCCTCCAATTAAAGCGATATTTTCAAGATCAACTTTAGTAATCGAATTAGATAGAGGTTTTCCCATCTCATTGGAAGCTTGAGAAATTACAGGATCGGGCAAAATTTTTTCTGGTACAACATGTAATTCTTTCAAAAGTACCTTTTGCTGGTGTTTTAACTTGCTCAATTCATAAAAAGTGATGTTAGCCCTAGTCTTCTTCATATCTTCTATGATGTTATATTCCATTTCATCTGGAACAATCAGTGTTCTTGATGGAATTGATGAATCTGTTTGAACTGGGCTAGTCTGAATTGCTTTAGATGTCGTTTTCTTGGGTGCAACTTTATCTTTAGCCAATTGGCTTACGCTCTTTGACTTAGGGGTAGGTTGAGAAGGATCAAGTTAATTTATACTTCGAGTGCTAACCGGGGATGCTTCTTGATCTTCCTCATCTGGGAGGATGAAATCCCACATACCTTGGACTTCTACAACCTCTTCTTCATCAGTGGTCTCTTCAGTAGCAGTTTCTTCCTCTTCTTCTTCTGATTCAGCATTTGTAATAGCATTTGGTGGCTTTGGATCAGTTGAAGGATTTCTTCTAAAAGGTTTGAAAGAATTTTTAGAAGATGTTTCTGCCACTTGTTTCTTGATATCAACCATTTCATTGGACATAGTTTTCAAAACTTTTTGCAATCCTTCTAAATCAAATGGATCTTTTGGTTGTTTTTTCTTGGGATCTTCCTTAAAAGTGACTTTCTTGGATTTCCGTTCCTCTATTGCATTTTTCTTTTCTAAAGCAATGATTCGTTTCTCTACTGCTATTGCTTCCTTCATATTATCTGCTAAAGTTGTTTTATTAGCCCTATCAACAAAGATTGCTATGTTTGATGGCAAAGCAGAAATGTACCATTCACTTCGCACTTCTTCGCTTGGTTTGGAAGCAGTAGGAATTTTGTTTAACAATTTGTTGAAACGAGAATTGAAATCCTTGAAAAGTTCTTTTGAATCAGCTCTAAGATTAGATAAATCATTGATCAATGTTGTTGTAGACCTGTCATCACCAAATTTAGTTAAAAATTGATCTTGAAAGATATCCCAAGTAGTAATAGATCCAGATGGTAATGAGAAATACCATGATCCAGTTGCTCCTTGTAGGGTATAAGGAAAAAGTCGGACAACAACATCTTCATTAACAACTCCATTGAGATTTATGGATAACATAAAGTTGTTGATATGTTCTTCTGCTAGCGTGCCTGCTTCAGGATTAAACTTAGGCAGCCATTTTTCAGGATGGGCCGGTATTTGACTCAAGGGTGCAGGCATTAAGACTGCCCCTGGATTATTCCACGGCATTTGGGCCATCGCTGAACTACTAACAGAGGAAAGTGCAGATGATGATATTTGTGACTGTGAAGATGAAGATATTATGATTTGAGAAGGAGATGTGGAAGATTGAGTGGACTGATGGACAGTAATCTGGAGTGGAGGAGTGGGTGGTTGACTTCGTGATGAAGTGTTTGAGATGGATGATGATGCTGAAAGAGTCTCACTGTAAGACCCTTTGGGTGATTTCCTAGCTCTCTTCCTTGTAGGTAAAGGTAAATCAGTTGGCTGAATGCCAAGCTTTTCACTCTGTGATCTAGTGAGAGGATGAGCAGGATTATATTGTGAAGTCACACTGCCTTGAGATTTATCAGACCTTTGAGGTGATATGGAAAATCGTTGAAGTTTATGAATCAAAGATTCGACTTCAGGAGCTCAATAGCAGATTCGTCTGAAAAGTCAGGGTTTGTAGTAGTGTCAGGTCTTCTTTCGACTTCTAGCTCTGGATTTGAAATTTCTGAGTATGATGAAGAAGTCGGGGAAGATGGTGAGGGAAATTGACTCTCAGAATGGTATTTAGATGTCGATTCACTTTCCATTCATAGTTTCGGCCCTCCTTCTAGCGCCAAATATGTTGAAGCCCCGAAAATCGGGTCTACAACAAGGGGGATACCCACCCGGTCCGGACCTTGGTTAGCATCTCCTTTTCTGTTTGATGTAGTGGGTCCGACTGGGGATAATGGGACCAGTTTCCCAATATGTGTGTGTGTTTTTGAGAATTGACATTTCTTATCTAAAATTCCTAAGTAAAAATGATTTTAATCTATTTCTAATCTATTTATATGAAAACTGTATTCTAAGAAATATCTAACTCTAAACTAACCCAGGATGTAAATTTTTCCAGTTATGCGATCTAAAATAATTTCAGATAATAATTGATAATTAAAATCATTCAACTATCATAAGAAAAGAATTCAATAAAGATAAACTATTTCATATAAAAAATTAGATGAAACAGTTATGAAATACATATCGCATATTAAACTATTCATATATCAAGTACAAATAAATTGCTATCATAGTACAAAAATGCCAAATGATAACTCAAGTATTCAAACATTAACATATAAACAACCAAAAATAAATATCACTTTTAGCACGGTAATGAATAGCTTAAGAGAGTAGAAATACCATTTATAGTCGGTTCTACCTGTGAGCTGATAATAATGATTTATCTCTTCCTAATCCAATATCAATTAAGAGCACAAAAATGCAATACCGTAATTTGATACACATGTATCACTAAATCTATCCATTCATTTATCAAAGCTCCTTTTGAGGGTGCAAAAATGCATGTTCGAGGGTAAAGTCTTTGATTAATTTCCTGTGGACCTCTTCTAAATGCATGAGAAGGTTTAAATACTACCAGCTAAATCTAAAAATAGTTTGTCATAAAATTAAGGATTCGGTTTAAATGACCGTCCTTTTCTTAGGAAAAAATACAGTAAAACTAAAACTAAGTCTAAAAATAAAGACTATTAACTAACTACTTATGAACTTGATCTTTAAACTTGCAAGCATCCAGCATTGTTTTGAGAAGAGGTGGTTGGACGACTTCAGATTTCAACTGTCCTGAAAAGACAGAATCGGCAAATGTAGGCGAAATCTTCTCAGCATAATTAATGATGCAATTAAGCGCACTATGTTGACTGTGTGGTTTGACTAGATATGTCCAGTAAGAATCCCAGTTTAATCTTGTCAATATTTGAATTGATTTTGCTTTTTCTTCTGCCTTTTGTTTCCATTCTGTTTTCAATTGATGCGCCTATGGAAGATATCACAGAACAGTTTCTGAAATTAAATTTTCTTTGTGAAAATTCTCATTTACACAATCAGTAAGACTGTTTGCTGCTGTAGCTGACTCCTCTGCTGCTTTCTCTGCCTTTCTGATATGTGCATCCCAGTTATTGAAAAGTATTTCTTTGTGGTTTTCATTAATAATTAGTGCACCAACTTTTCTTCCTTCTTCTGTCTTTTGCCATATCAAATAATCAATAAATTTTTCATTAATTAAATCATAATCATTTCGTAAATCTATGACATGATTAGTGATCTTATCACTTTCTTGACAGAAGAAGTTCCATTGCGAGATTTTCTGGAATAATACTTCTTCTTGTTGCAGTAGTTGATTGTTTAAAGAAATAGTTTCTGAAATAAACTCTGGAAGCTTAGGATCATCTTTATGCTGATCTTGGATAATCTGTATTTGTTTCTCTTTATCAACCAAACTTTTTTGATATCCAATTTTCATTTCTTGAAGTTGTTGCTGTAACTTTTCAAGCTTCATCTGTGCTTCATTATTGGCCTGTGCCTGTTGCAATTGCTGTTGCAGAACCTGTATCTATTCTTCTTTTTCATTTAATAAGAGTTGTACCTCAAATTCTTTGTCAATAGTTGCGGAAGCATAAGCCCCTGTAATCTGAGATAACTTGGCAAGATTATCAGTAGGTTCTGTTGTAGGATCCTTCCACAAGACATCTAATTGTTCTGCTTGAGTAGCAATTGCACCTTCTAATTTTATCTTTTTCCTTTGCTTCTTTACTACTGCTTTATACTTCGGGCTGTAGAATACATCTAGAGGGGGAATGTCCTCTACATTAAGTAAAATTTCAGACGAGGGAGTGATAGTTATGTGCTCAGTTTCTGTGACTGTGCCACTTATTCCTATGCTCAAAACTTTTGTTGTCTGTACAGGGGTCTGTATATTCTGTCCTTCCACATTAAGCAATTGATTAAAGCTTTCCCATTATTTGTCTAATTCAATTGTGACTGACTGTTGCTGTACATTGGTAGGAGGAGGATTTATCTGTTGAGAAGTCAAAATTTGCTGTTGTGAAAGCTCTTTCGATTGAGCAGTATCTTTCACTAATTCTTCATTTTTATCCTGCTCTTCATTAGACTTATTAGAACGTTCAAAAGTCTCTCTTTCAGATTTTGACTTAGACTTATCTGTACCTGAACTTCCATTGAGACTGACACTAGGAGTTGGTTCCATTGAGGGTTCCAAGCGTAAATTTTCCAAAGGGATAGTAGTTAGTCTTTTCTCTCTGTAAAGTTTAAATTCCTGAAATTCTTCTGGAGATAACTGTATCTGAGCTGAATGCAAAACTTCTTTAAATGAACCTTTTGTTTGAAACATATCATCAAAAGGATCTTCTTCTCCTGAAAATTCCCTTACCTTGATTGCAGTGGTAAAATTTTTAACAACATTATTTGGGTCAAATAACCTTCTCGAAAACTTGAACAGTTGTAAGCATGTAATATTGCTTACCTCTTTGAATGCGTAACCAACATCAAACAGTGAAAATGTTCCACAGGTTATGGGAAATTGTGGCCAAATGCCTTTCTTCTTCTCTTTTAATTCCTTTGTCAAACCTCCTTGACCACAGGTTTGATAAGCAATCTCCCGAGCTACAAGTTTATCCGGAACATACAGGGGTAAAACATGGGGGGAAGCAGAACTTCCAAAAACCCTAACATAGGTAAACAACTCTTCTCCAAACCATCTTGCGACAGGGAAAATGTCGACTTCTGCTTCTGGAGATAACCTTGGAGCATCCTTATTATGCAATATTCTGTACAATGGCAGTATTATGCCATGGTAAATCTTGTAAAAATGAGGGACAAACTTAGATTCCCACAGTTCCTTGTGATACACATGAATAGGCAAAGGATCATGAATTTTCCATTGCCAACCCATCAAAGGGAATTTAGAAACAAAGCAGATAGCGTCCATAACATAGGCAGATAGATAAAAAGGAGGATAAATCCTCTGAGAAATAGTTCGTTTAGACCGGTAATGGAAAATAGCAGTGGCCAAATTATCAGACAAGATTTTGGCCCAGTCTACAATTGTAGCATTAACAGCAGCATTCAACAAAGGGAGCCATTCAGGCAAGATCATATTTATGTCAGGCTTTCCAAAAATCCTGCATAACATAGCAGCAGCAAAAAAATATGGAGAGGTGAGTGAACCAGTACTGTACATACCGTGTTTGTTTTTCTTCAATGGTTCATCTCTCTTGGTCCATTCCTTTGTGCATTCCGCCAAATTTGTATGTTCTTTGGCAAAATTCTCCATAAATTGTTTATTATAAGTCGCCTGAGGTTCCGGCAAATGATACATCAGCCTCAAATCTTCCGTAGTGAACGACCCGATGAGCTCTTGATCTGGAGTTCTAAATTGCCTGTCTGAAATATTGGTGCTGTCTAGCACCCATTTTACCATGTCTGTATACGGAAGAATTCTTGGTCTTGCCGCTATCCGGTGCAAAAATGAACAAGCCAGTTCTTTAAGGGTTGCCTCAGATGAATTACTTGAACCTGCAGTAGCCGCAACTTGCATCACCCTGGGATTTTCTTCTTCGAGCAAATTATACATTTCTTCCTAGGTGGTGATACCGGCATCCTTATTGCAAGCAGTATCCGCATACGTGAAGCCATTTCTTTGTTTTCAGAATTTGAAATCTTCTCTTTCTTACCCATAATGCTCTGTGAACGCTTTGTATAGTCTTCTGCTCCTTCGCGCCTGTGGTTTTACGAATTAAGTGAGAGTAATGACATGAGAAAGGTGATGAGATAGTTTTAAATGCTGAAGGCGGATGAAATATATTATTTTAACGTGAAACAACCTTTCAATCAAAACAAAATCCGATTTATCAATAATTGACAATCCATTCATTTAATCCAATCATTAAAGCGCATAACGGATATTGATTTATGGAAGGATTTTCTTTGGACAACGCGCTTTTACGAATCTGCGACATTGCGATCTGTGATTTGCTGTGCAATATCGCAAAATCATAATATCGCAGATCACAGTCATCGCAAAACACACTTATCGCATATCGCAATATTTATAAATCACATCCTCATAATATCGCAAAATCACAATATGGCAGAATCGCAAATCGAAAATATAACATATAAAAAGTATTCGTTTAACATCTTTTCTGCGATATGCGATTTGCGACCAATATTTTAATGTATAGGCTTTTTGGGATCGCGTTATCGCAATATCGCAAATTCGCAATTTAAAAGATTCAGTTTTTCAGAAGATATCTACCATTTGCGATGGATGCGTTATTTCGCTCAAAGAAAGATTTTATTATAATCTATCATAAACTTAAGTGTTTCTTAAGGATTTTCTAAGGAATTTTCCTAAGATATGATAGAAAGTTTTATTTGAAAAGGGAAACAAGTACTAATTGATTTTTTTGGATTTTTAACTAAGGGTCCCCACTTATTTAGTATTATTACTAATATTAAATAAAAAGGGGGTTGTTGCTGGCCACAACAGACCCTTTTGGCTTCTTTGTGAGTTATATTACGTCGAAAAACATAATCAACACCACGACGATAAAGAGTATCGCCAACAATATTGGATTATTGAGATTGGTATCGTATTCTACGTCGATCAGATCGTGAATGCTTTAACCAAAAGTTTTGGGTTTGAAGATATATAATGATATCTCCATATCAAGGATCTAATGTACTAATTAGAAATAGAGATTCATCGAGAAGATGGTCTTCTGCCACTGTTTCTAATTAAATATAGGGAAAATCACACATAAATTCAACAAAAATTAGTGATTTCTTAGACTTGGATTTCTCGAACTCCAAATCAAACTCTTGTAGGATAACTATCCATTTAGATTATTTTCCCCTTAGCATTTGTTTCATCAAAATGTACATCATAGGGTTGCAATTAGATATCACTGTTGTTCTGCGTAACAAGATGTAATGATGAAATCATTGGATAGCTTGAATGACTGCCAAGGCCAATTTCTCCACATGCGAATACTTGATCTCTATCGAGGTGAGATTCTGACTTAGGTAATAAATCACATGTTCATTGTTGGAGTCATCCTCTTGAACTAAAAACATTCCAATTGTGGAATCATACAAAACTAAATATAGAAATTTATCTCAGTAATAATCAGGTGGATGCAACAATGGTGCATGGGTCAACGCGTGTTTGAGTGCATTAAAAGATTTATCAGAAAGCTCGTACCAAATGAATGCAACATCCTATTTTAATAACCGAATGAAACCATTAGTTAACTCCACAAAGTTTGGGATAAAATGACGTAGAAATTATTCTTTCCCTTGTAAACTTTGGAGTTGGCTTAGAGTGGAAGGAGGAGGTAAATTGACAATGGCCTCAACCTTCAACGGGTCGACACGAATGCCTTCTTTTGAAACAATGAACCCAAGTAAGTGTCTTGATTGTACACAAAATACACATTTGTGTGGATTCAAATGAATGTTGTAGTGCCTACATCACATAAAGATGCCATGTAAATGTGTAGGATGATCTTTTCTGTGTAAAGAATGAGCGGGTAAGTCATCTAAGTAGGGATGCACAATGTGTTTGATAGCGTGAATGTGTAAGAATAATAGCTCTTTGAAAAATTGCACCAACATTTTTTAGTCCAAAAGGTAATTTACAATATTAAAACGTTCCCCATGGACATATAAATGCTATCTTGGGTTGATTGGTAGGGAGTATGTTTATTTGATTGTAACCAGAAAATCCATCCATAAACAAAAATATTTCGTTTTCGGCACAATCATGAACAATCTGGTCGATGTAAGGGGTAGGATAATTGTCTTTGGGATAAGGCTTATTAATATCCCTATAATAGACACATACTGTGATAGTTCCTTGTTTCTTGGTCACTAGAACGATATTATATACCCAAGCCGTCAAAGAAATAGGATAAATAATTCCTACACGAAGTAGTTTTTCAACTTCAGCTTTAATAGTAGCAGATTTTCACGGACGTATTAGACGTAATCTCTGTATTATAGGTTTAGCATTAGGGTATGTATTAATTTCGTGAATCAAAATCTTAGGATCAATACCTAGCATTTCTTCATAAGACCAGGCAAAAATGTCTTGAAATTACTGAAATAGGGCTATGTACATATTGATCTCTTCAATTGAGAAAGAAGCACCTATATGAATGTTTTTAGTTATTCCTGGTTTGATTGATATGTCAATAGGAATTGTGGCGGAAATATTTCCTAAATTTGTCTCAGAATCTGAATGAGGAATGGACATAGGATTTTGAGGTTCCTCGACATAATCAATCGAAAAGATGGATGAAATGTCATTTTCGAGTCTATCAAGGTCAAGTAAAAAATAAGATCGATGATGAAGATCGTCCCATGGTAATTCATCCAATGAAAATATTTCTCATATATTTTCATCAATTGAAAACATTTGTTGAAAATGATCAGAAAATGATGTCATGGCTGAGCATGATAAAGAAGAAGACTCTTCACTGACCACATTCATTTGATCAGTATTTGTTGATGAAATGCCAGAAATCGATTTTACCGTTACATATGCTGATTCATATGGAATTAAAGGCATCTCATCGCCATAACAGTCCAATTCAGATTCTAAAGGCACATTCCATGTGCCGTCAAATAGAATTGTGCTTGATGTAATCATATTGATATTGGCAATAGTCTGAGGAACGTTAGGAGGAGGTATAGGAAAAATTCCCATAAGAGTGGAATCTTTAACTAGTCCTACCCCAACATCTTCATAAGGGACAACCATTTTTCCGACATGTTGGATACTATCTGTAGAGGTAGGGTCAGAAGCGAAGTAAGATAGCTAATCGATTTTAACAATATTTTCTTTATGAGGAAACATGATCACTTGAAATACTAATGAAACCACAATGGTCATAACATAAGACCAACTTTAACTTAATAGAAGGTTGTAGTCAAGAGGGGCATCAACAACTTCCACCTCAAGCGTTATAGTTTTCCATTCTACCTCTATAGGTATATCCTGGAGTATTCCAAATGGATGAAAACCTCTTCCATCAAGGCTTTAAGAATCGTGGGTGACTGATTGATTGGTGGAGAACCAAGAGTTTTCCAACGGGCTAAGGACATAATGCACGTAGATGCTCCCTCGTCAATTACTGTGCAAAAAGCTTGCCTAGATTTGACTAAAACTGGAATTTGAAAAGCCATTTGGTGTGGGAGTCTAGGTACAAAGTTCTCGAGATCAAAGACAATGAGATTAGAATCTTGAGGATCAATCGCTCCAATATCTGATAATAGTAATTACCTCTGACGTGGACAATATTGTAGCACCTTGAGGGCCGACATTGCTGAAGGGGATATGGCCAGATCTTCAGCAATATTGTAATTTTGAGCAGCTCTCGCATGTGGATTGAAAGCCGATTTTCGAAATACACCTTTGGCAAGCAGTTTAATTACCAAATCAGGAATAGTTTTCTCGACGTGTAATGGTTCGGAAATAGGAGGAGTTGATACTGGAGGTTGATTGGATGATTCAGTTTCCTTTCCAGTTACAGGACTCTTCGATCCATAGTCTTGAGATCGTGTTGCAACCATGACCTGGGACATCATCAGGATATCCGCCGAAGAATTGGAAGAAGATCAGATCATTTTGCTGTCTTATGATGGAAAAGGATCTTTAAGGACAATAGGTGTGGGTGAAACTTTAACAAATTTGGATACCTTGGCCTGATGTGGGAACTCTTTGGTATATTGATCCTCATCACAGATAAGACAAGGATAACGAGGTTTCCATTTTTCGTCTAATGGTTAAATTTTTTCTGCTTTCTCTTTTGGAGTTGTTTCATTTATTTTTACGATTCCCTTTCTTCTTATTTCCAGATGATTTAGATTTGGAGGTAGATGATTCTATGACATGAATTTCAATAGAAGTTTCTAGGGAAGAATCTCCTTTAGGTGAATCCGATAGAGTTATGATTGGATTAGTAGATTTAGATGATTTCTTCTTACTCTTTGATGTATTAACTATACCGATTACACCGTTTACGACATGAGAACTGGAAGGAGTTGTAGTAAGTTGACCTAGGCGTGGTAAATCATGAATTTTTTCATAAAAAGTACCAGACTGTGTGTAGACAAGGTCCAGATACTGGGCTTGAGAAATGACCCGCTCTTTTGTTACAACGCCTCCTTTAGCTACATCTTCAGTAATCTTAGGAAGTAATTATTTGATGAACCATTCAACCAGAATTTGATCCAGAATGAAAAATTTGACCAAGTGGTGTCTATGTCGCCATTCGTGGATGTGATCTGAAATGTACATAGATGTACTTTGTTTAAGCGAAGTCAAAAGTTCTGTGCCATTATCATAACGAATTGGCAACTGAAAATGAGCAAGGAAAGTTGTTTCCAAAGCATTGAAATTGTTGAAAGAGTCTCATGGTAACTTAATGTACCACTTTGCGGCTAAGCCGATCAAAGTTCTTTGAAAAAGTCTTAAACGGATCGAACCATCGATTAAAGAATTGGATGCACACCATAGATGATAAGTAGTCACATGATTCCAGGGGTCTTCTCCTTATTTTACTTAAAACTTTGGAATGTCACTGGGAAACTTAGTAGGCATTTTAAGTATGAGGGGTTTCCGCAGTTCATTATATCAGATATCATTTTTGGGATTCAATTGCGTTAATTTAGTCATTCATCTATGACCATGAGAGGTAGTCGTAACTGACTAATTTCTCATGTTTTTGAATAGTCCACTTAGCACTCATTGCATCAGGTGATGCTCACAGGGGTGAAGAAGTGGGATTGAAACTAGTGAAATGAATCACATAGCGTTAGTCATCACTTTCGGGGCTTGCACCCGGTAACTAGGACTTCCCAAGAGGTCACCCATCCCAGAACTCCTCTGGCTCAAGCGCACTTAACTATGGAGTTTTCCCCACAATCAAGCCCACTTAGCTTGCTACCCCATTTGCAAAACCTTAGAAACTATTGTGCCTCATGAACCATTCAAGAAGAGATCCCTTTACTCTTATTATTTTAAGTATGAGGGGTTTCCGCAATGCATTATATTAGATATCATTTTTGGGATTCAACTGCGTTAATTTAGTCATTCATCTATGACCATTTCCATGAGAGGTAGTCGTAACTGAGTAATTTCTCATGTTTTTGAATAGTCCACTTAGCACTCATTGCATTGGGTGATGCTCACAGGGGTGAAGAAGTGGGATTGAAACTAGTGAAATGAATCACATAGCATCAATCATCACTTCCGGGGTTCGCACCTGGTAACCAGGACTTCCCGGGAGGTCACCCATCCCATAACTCCTCTGGCTCAAGCACGCTTCACTGTGGAGTTTTCCCCACAATCAAGCCCACTTAGCTTGCTACCCCATTTGTAAAACCTTAGCAACTATTGTGCCTCATGAACCATTCAAGAAGAGATCCCTTTACTCTTAGTATTTTAAGTATGAGGGGTTTCCGCAGTGCATTATATTAGATATCATTTTTTGGATTCAACTGCGTTAATTTAGTCATTCATCTATGACCATTTCCATGAGAGGTAGTCATAACTGACTAATTTATCATGTTTTTGAATAGTCAATCGGCATCACCCGATGCAATGAGTGCTAAGTGGACTATTCAAAATTCACGAGAAATTAGTCAATTACGACTACCTCTCATGGAAATGGTCATAGATGAATGACTAAATTAACGTAGTTGAATCCCAAAATGATATCTAATATAATGCACTGCGGAAACCCCTCATACTTAAAATACTAAGAGTAAAGGGATCTCTTCTTGAATGGTTCGTGAGGCACAATAGTTGCTAAGGTTTTGCAAATGGGGTAGCAAGCTAAGTGGGCTTGACTGTGGGGAAAACTCCACAGTTAAGCGCGCTTGAGCCAGAGGAGTTTTGGGATGGGTGACCTCCTGGGAAGTCTTGGTTATCGAGTGCAAGCCCTGGAAGTGATGATTGACGCTATGTGATTCATTTCACTAGTTTCAATCCCACTTCTTCACCCCTGTGAGCATCACCCGATGCAATGAGTGCTAAGTGGACTATTCAAAAACATGATAAATTAGTCAATTATGACTACCTCTCATGGAAATGGTCATAGATGAATGACTAAATTATCCCAAAAATGATATTTAGTAGGCATTGCTGGCCAAAACAGAAGATAGTAAATTGGATCATTCGTTAGTCGAGACAAGTCTCGTAAATCTAATGTTGCAATGAAAGGTAACCACCTGTTAAGGTCTTGTTGAGTGAATTGAAAACGTTGAGGGACAATCCCAGTACCCGGAGGAGGATATCCAGGAAAACCTGGGATAACTTTAGTAGTTGGAATCAGTATACCTCCAGGGTTTCCTGGAGTAGCCATACCAAGTTGAGGTTGAGCTGGTATTTGATATGTATAACCAGGGCATGGGTGGCTCTAAAAAACTGCATTCTGTCCCATTTGTCCATATTTTAATTTCCCTTGAAATGGCTGACTTTGAACAAATTAACCTTGAAAAGGTTGACCTGTTGACGTTTGTCCCTAAATAGTTGGTACTGTAAAAGGTTGCCCTTGAACAATTGACCTTCAAATGGTTGTCCTTGAAAATTTTTACCTGTAAAAGGTTGAATTGTTTGTATAGTTGTTTCAAGGTTATCCCATAGAGGTTTGAGGAATTGATTGGACTGTAGGTCTAGTTTGATGGGTAGTAGCCTAAGGAATAACCTGCGTAATAGTTGGTGTTGACATTTGAAGGGTTGTAACAATAGGGATTGGAGAAACTCCTGGGATAGGTGTGCTTGGTTGTTGAACAGAAGTTTGCACATCAGATTAGATAAGAGTACTATGAGTACTTGGACCAGCTTGCTGACTACTTGGCACAAATACCTTTGGGGTAATTTGAAGTGCACCTTGATTAGGCTGTTGGACTTGGATAAAACCAAATTGTCCAGCTGGCTGAGCAGGTTGATTATAAGGTACTTGTAATGTAGGTTGCAAAGACTGTTGAGTAAACAAAGGGTTCCACATAGTATTTAACCCTCGGTAAGGAGTTCACATTGAATTTTGTGACACATAGGGTTGACCATAACCAGTTTGAGGCATTGGAACATAAGTTTGATAATTAACATGAATATTTTTCCCTACAACTGTGGGATAGGTTCCAATAAACGGTTGTCCTCCTTGAAAATACTACTGCTCTTGAAAAATATGCTGCCCTTGAATAGGTTGCTTCCATTAGAGAGGTTGTTGTCCTTGGAGAGGTTGTTGCCCCCCAGGTGCTATATAGCCACCTTGTGAGCTAGCTTGAGGGACTTTCCCGGAAAACATATAGACATGTTCCGTTGTCAAAGGTTGGGTGGTAGAATCAAATAAACCAGTTGACATGGTAGAGGTTTCAGAGAATGGATAAGCTCCTGAAAAAGCGCTAGAAAGTGACTAGTACCCAGCAGGAACGGAAGGACCACCATACAAAAGAGTTTCTAGTGAAGAAGAAAACAAAGATGACTCAGTAGACATGCTTTCAAAAGCCATGTTACTATTTCTGGGTAAAGAGTAGAATGGGATTTAGCGTGGTGACTAAGTGTAACCAGAGCTATGTAGAAAATCGGTAAATTGATGATACCAAGGATCCAGTCGAAAACGAATGAAAGGGTATAACGATTCACTAAACCTTAGATCTAAAGATTCTTGACGAGAGGGAAGTGTAATCTCTTCTTCTACATTAGATATCTCTTCAATGCTAATAAGGAAAAAAGGAATATTCTCAGTGATGAGAATATTTACTTGAGGTGAACGAGGACGACCAGGAATCAGGGTTATAAGATCCGAAGGTGACTCAGATGAAGTGGAATCAGACTTAGGCTCAAATATTTCAGGTTCAGTGAGTTGTGTATTTGACAATGCACCAGTAATAGATTCAACTGTAATTACTTCGGAAATTTCTGGTTGATCTTGTTCTTTTTTAGTTATCTGAGATTGATTAACTTCGAAATCAGGATGTATTACAATGTATGTTTCTCCTTGTTTAGTAGACCCGGTTCCTGATGATTGAACCCTATCAGTTTTGATTTTTTACAATTGACTAGGTGTATATTCAGGGGGTTTCCCTTGCATTCTACATGAATGTCTCAGTAATTCAGCCACGGATAAATTCTTTAACACACGAAATAATTTTTTTTCAAAAGAATCACACATAAGGCCTCTAAAAATCAAGCAAATGAACATGTGCCTTAAAAATCTAAGAAACAATCCACACACAAAAAATATATTTCCACAATAAAATCACTATTTGATGATGAAAACCAACGTCGCCGAGATTAATGTGGAAAACTGGCGGTTGGAATAGTTACCTTGACAACCTTATTAATGAAACAGTCTGGTGCAAGTAACTTCACTATGCCATATAGAAGTTAAGAGTACCCTCTGAAAATTCCAAGTGAGTCTAGTCAACGCCTGCTCCAGGTACAGTGAGACCTTCGCTCCACCGTCACCTTGGGAAAAATCTTAAATATTATGGCCACTAAGGTCACCAACTGAGACAATTGAACCCGAGGGAGCATTCTGTGGCTCGATATACACGCAAAGGCAGAGTATCAAAGCTCAATCCCCTTAAAAACTCCTCGACATGGTAAATACGAGTTTTATTAACAAGTGATCTCAGGCTCCTCGACAATGGTTAATCTTAGGTTTACCGTTTGTATTATGTGCACATATTCTATCTTTAGCAATGAAGTAGGTACAATTAATTCACTGTGTCCGCTATGACCTCGTCCTTGACTCTTTTAAGAAGAGCTTCCTATAGCACATTTGTAATAATTGGGTTTTTCCCTACTGCAAGATGCTACTTGCTTGTTTTATCTGGTTTGGAAAATTAATTACAACCTATTCCAAAGCACTAATCCTGAGCTAAATTGGTGGAATGAGCCCTAGAAAGTGTAAAAAATATCTAGATCAATTTTATTAAGTGTTGTATTAATTTGGATGTTGTTTACGCAGAGGGGTATGGAGATCAAACTTAATGATATTGTGACCGACTCAAAAAATACTCTAAATGCATCAATATTAAAATGCAATTCTTTGTTTCGATGAATTTCTATTTAGGAGAAAGTAGAAGGAATTTTGGACTAAGAAAGTACAAACTTCCTAAAACATCCCACAAGAGTTCTTTTTTATCAAGAAAAGAATTTCATTTCCAAGCATGACCAATATCTCTTTGTGATGAAAACTTTCTGTTGATTACAAAGCCAAAAAATACAATTCCATGAAAAAACAATTCTCAAAAGAAAAATCAACTTATAAAAACCCTAAAAAGTATAAAAACTTCAAAGAAAAACAAAGTTTTTAACTAACAATCCTAACTAAGATACCTATGAGTGTCTTTTTATGATATATTTTAGTTGAAATCAAACTAAATTGTTTTTCGCTTGAACTAGTAGAAACAACAACATAAAAGACTACTTTGAGACAAATCACACTTCAGTAATCTAGAAGTTTTCCTTTTTGTAAATGAGCAAGAAAAAAATACTCAAACAAGTAAGGCTGACAATAATCCTGGTGGCTCAAGAAGGAAATAATAGAAAACCAGTGATCTTAGGCAATGAATCTATTTTCCCAAAAGAGCAATAAATCAAACCAGGGAAAACCCTACCTAAATATGCAAAAATGATGATTTATCAAAAAAGACTCTAAGGTGATTAGGAAGAGATCACAGACAGACTCTGAGAGTTGGTATAGATCAGGTTAAACCTTAAGAAATTGTTTATTTGATTATGAAAGAGAAAATGTTAATTTTTTTCAAAATTTCCCAGGGGGTGAGCAGGTTTTCAGTGTAAACCAGTGCGCATGCGTGCTGAACTAAACTAGAAACTTGCGCAGTTTTGCGCTCTGTTTACCACATAAAATAGTGCAGGGTAGATAAATGTTGGAAAAAACAAATTCAATGCTTTCTAATTTAGAGAATATAAAAGGTTATATACCCAACCACACTCACAAAATTCAAACTAGAAAAGTTGGAATGTCAAACCAAACAAAATAAAAGGAAAACTAAGCTTGTATTCCCCAGTGGATTAGCCAATTTGTTTTCTAGATAAATCCCTCTTACGGACAAGAACGATCTCCCTAGTATCCCAACAGATAACTAGAAACAAACAACCATTTGAATACATCTTTCTCTAAACTATTAGCATCCAGATTATTATAGTTTAGAATGAGGAGGTTATGCTCCTACCTTTCTGTTAGGGTCCTATAATAATAGGATTCATAATTTTGAATTGACTTTGATAAGTCTTGTAATATGTATATACTTTCTTTCTGCAAAATTGTTTTCCCATATTAAAAAAAAAATGTAAAGAGGGTAAAAGTCTTAAAAGAAAAATCAAGGACTTGAAGAAAAAAGATAAAAAATAATAGAAAATGAACCCCAAACAAAAAAAAGATAAAAACAAAACATGAAAGTGATGCAAATTCAAATTCCACTACTTTTTACTTCACTTTGAAAAATAATGTTGTGTGCAGCTTGTTAAAAATGCCACAATCTATGAAAGTCAAACTGTTTAATCTTGACCTTTTATGCTTTAAATTTCATACTGATAGATAGAGAATAAATATCTAGCCAAACTGTTTAATCTTGGCAGATCAGTAGTTAGGTAGAGAATAATAAGGAGCTCAACAATTTAATCTAAGCCCTTGGAAGAAATAAGGATAGAATTAGTTAGTTTGCTGTTTAAAAGAAAAATGAATAAGGGTCTGCAAGCTCAAATGCACTCACATAAATGAAGAAAAAATGTTATGATAAGCTGATGGGTAGGTAGAAGCAGTTTTCACATGGCATGGATAGCAGAAAATTGGTAATTTCATTTACTAATTTCCTTTCAAAATCATTATCCTTGTAAAAATACCCCATCCCCTTCATTTTTGCTCTTTCCCCTTATTTCACTCTTTTCCCCCTTGGAAAAAAATCCCTTTTCCTAAGTTAAAATGAATATCTTCCTTTGGAAAAGTAAAATCCCTTTAACTAATTTCCCTTTATTCAAAAAACAACAAAAACCCATAAAAATACTTTATCCTAAGTCTAAATGATTAAATTTTTATGTCGGGACCCACTGTGTAAATATTCATTCTCAATATAAGTTTTACGTTAAACTTAGTGTATTTAACACCCCCCCATTCATTTTATATTTCATTTAAATTTATATATTAAATCCCTTATATACCTTTTAAAACCCGTATTTATATTAATTCCTTTATATGTATATTCCCAACCCATTATTTTATATAATCTATGGTTTAATATTCTCCACATGTGATATATTTCTCAAACCATTGGCTATAACCCTGACCATATCACGTATGTAACCAATCGCATTCCGGGACCCACGCCATCAAATCTCGATACTCCATCGCATCGTCCCATTCGTCAGATCATCACTGAACAGATATAACGACCAACAAGCCTTGTCGCACATCCGATAGCCCGATCCTTAACCATACCTTGACCTTGCGATATATGTGGTTTTTGGAGCTCCGCTCCTAGCTACGTGTCGAATTTTCATTTGATCGCATCGCCAGAAAAATACCACCAACCACGTTTGGCCAGTGCGAAAACTTCTCAGCGGTTTCTCCTAACCGTTATCCAAACCACCCTGTCATTTGAAAAGACCCGCGCATTCAATGTAAACACTGTTGGTTAAAAATGCATATAACAACCCTTTGCTAGCCCTTTTACCACTTTTTGTTACAGTTTTGCGCTGAATAAGCATTGCCGATCATTTTTCAAGCACAGATTACTCTGTTGACCTCATTTTAAGCCTTTTTCACCAGAAATCAAGAATATTTGCTGATACAATTATTGCAGAGCCAGTCTGAAGCAATATAAAGATCCCTGAAGCCTCAGAGAACCTTCGTTGCCTCATAAACCCTCTACAAGCTTAAAAATCTTCATTTTATCCAAGTATTCTTCCATACTTAGGCCTGTTCCTAAAGTAATAAAGAAAGTAATCAGTAATTGAATTAAAATAGAAGCATTTGCAGACTAAAGGAAACCTTCTGTTCCTTTCAAACCTTTGATACAGACCCTGGGCTTCCTTTTGTAGAAATTTGAGGTCTGAAGATTACTTTTGGTCACATGGAATACAATTTTATCAATTAAATCAAGTAGAAGCCTCTACAGACCTAAAAGGAAATCCCTGTAGCTTCCCAAATCCTTTTTCTGCAAACCCTGGACTTATTTTACAGATTCCCAAGGCCTGAAACTTTTTTTTATTACATAGAGTAATAATTTACCAATTGGTTTCTTAAATAAGTCTGCAAACTGTAAATCATATGTCTGAGGTGCTCCTACAGGCATAAATCAGTTTTTTCTAAGTCAAAGGTTAATAAATTGAAGAAATTTAACAAAAGAATGGCTTCCCAAAGCATTGTATCTGTCAATCCTCTACAACCCCCAGTTGTAGATGTAGAACACAATCCCCTAGCTAACAAAGGTTTTAATGACACAGTCACTGAATTTAACCTTCTTGAGCTCCACTACTGGAGCCATGAAAAATCCATAGACCAAGCAAATGAGGTTTTCATTTGGGAATCTAATTTTCCAAATTATGTATTCCCACAAACTTTCCAGTTCCCAGAAGCAATAATACTTTGTCAATATTGCTATTTCCCTGACCAGAGAGCCATAATAAACCCTGAAAATAAAATTTTGTTTACTATTAGAGCATAATCAATCAATCAAATGCTCAGAGCCAATCCAGACCAGATGAAACCCCTTTGTCCATTGAGGCTCTTACATAGTTGTATTTGAATCTGGACTTCCCCAAGGGTTTCTAGATATTCCAAACTTTCATGCCTTCATCTGTAGAAATTCCCAAGTTAAATCCTCCTTACCCATCTGCAAAATTTCTGAAAGAACTAGACATATCATTAGCATGTTGTCTTTTATTCTTGGTTATTTCATAGATGAGCATGTTGATGTTGCAGTACTAGGTTTTTTGTCTACTTTCACACCTGGTCAGCCTCCTACTACCATTTTCAATTTTTCCAAATACCTTGCTGATAATATTCATGAAAATTTGGTAAAAATTCATAAAGAAGGTGTCTTCAAGTATTCCTCAGTCCTTTTCCACATGTTTTTGTATTTCCAATCAGAGAAATTTGCAATCAACCTTCAAAGTCTTGATGTTGAAGGTAACCCACAGTCAGTCATATTTTGGACTCCTTTAATAAGAAAAGACTCCACACAGTCCACCTATACATAGTTTATTGATTCTTTCATTCGTCCTATGGTTAATATGCTGAACAACAACATGCAACCCATAATCAGTGAGGAAATTAAGAAGGTCCTACAAATGTCAGAACATAATAGGACAGGATATTGGTACTTCACTACAAGAAGAAAGCACATTGGTGAGGGTCATGCTTGTGACGGACCTTTAAGGTCTGTCACCAATGTCACATATGATGATGGTCATTAAAAAACCGTCATTGTAAGTGTATATAGTGATGGTCCTTTATGGTTCGTCACCAAAGACATTTTCAATGACACTTTTGGTGAGGGTCGTTAAAGGCCCATCACTAATCCTCTCGTTGGTGACACTTCTAGTGACGAACTTTTAATAACCCTCACCAATGCTCTTTTTGTTACTTTGGTGACGGTCAAAAAATGTTCGTCATCATTGATCATTAAAAAATTGTCACTGTAAGTGTATATAATGATGGTCCTTTATGGTCCGTCACCAAAGAAATTTCACTTTTGGTGAGGGTCGTTAAAGGCCCATCACTAATTCTCTCTTTGGTGACACTTCTAGTGACGAACTTTTAAAGACCCTCACCAATGCTCTTTTTTTTACTTTTGGTGACGATCAAAAAATGTCTGTCATCATTGATCATTCCAATGAGTTTTTGATGACGCTATGTGCCTGTTAATATATTTTTTGTCAAAAGATAATGATTTAATACCATTATTGTGGAGCATTTTTTATAATATGTCCAAGGCCATAGTGGTTAAGGTCAGTCAAATTTTTAAGAAGTAATAAGCGTGTATCATTTCCCTGAAGTAATGACTAGTCGAATAGAGATTTCCTACGAGTCAACAAATGATTCATATCTATTAAGTTTATTATCTAGAAAATTCCATCTAGATAAAGTTCCACTATTGTGTGTAGGAAATATATTATTTAATACATAATTGAGCTTTGAAAATTCTATTAATGAGAAAAACCTAACAATCCTCAACAATCTGGGCACACCTTAAATTAATGCTTTGGCACACACTAACATTTCTTAGCACCCCACATGTCTTGGAAGATCTTTGTACATAGAAAATCTTGTGATGATGCTGACGCCCAAGCACATGGTGGCATGCGCTAGCACAACATGGAACTCTCCTAGCATGTGTTGGCATGCTGCATATAGTCCCTAGCATGCCCTGGAACACCTTGGTTGAATGCATTGACATACATTAGCACTTGGCACACAATCCCACTTGGCATGTATTGGGACCTATTATTAGTGTGCGTAGCATGACCCCTTTCAAAAAGATAAAGTCCCGAATTATTAACCCTCTTATTGGTTATTCCTTTTGTTGCCTTGACACATATTACATACCCTGGCACCCTATGCCACATCCTTAGCACCTAGCATGTATTGGCATATCTTGGCACTATTAATTGGAAAATGATATAATTAGCACACCCTGGAACTCCCAAGCACACTTTGGCAATTCTTAACGTGCCTTGATATTCCCTAGCATGCCTTACCAATGCTTAGCATACCTTGTCACTCCCTCCTTGGCATGACAACTAACACTGACCATTAACACTAGTCTCTGGCAGTACACATTCCTCATATTCATTAACTTCCATGAATTTTTACCTAGTGCTCCATTAATGTTTTTTCCTAGTACTCCTTAACACTCATCAACATGCATTATCACTCTCTAGCACACCTTAATTAGCACTCTTCAACATTCCCTTCCACTTCATAACATGCATAACACTAGTCCCTGACACATATTGGCGCTTGGCACGTGTTGGCACTTGGAAAGTCTTAGCATGTATGGAATACGTTGAGATGCCTTGGTATGATTTAGCTGGTTTAATATTAAATTTATTTGTGATGATCAATTGTTGGAAAGTAGATGAGAAGCAACAAAGGAATTCTTGCAGGCACTTAGAATGCACTAAGACTTTGCACTTGGCACCTATTGTCACCTAGTGTTGGTGTGTCTAGCATGCCCCTCTTGGAAAAGGTAAATTGATGACTTATTAACCCTCTTATGTGTTCATTTCCTTGTAGTTTAACTTTTTTCTCCCTTTTGTTGTCTTGACAGTCCCTGACACACATTGACACACCCTTAGCTTGCACATCTTGGCATGCCTGATCACTTGGCACATCTTAGCATGTTTGACATGTATTCCCACTATCTAGCACATCAAGGGGGTGAAGAGAGATGTAGTCCTAAAGTAGGTCGAGTACGAGGGCCGAGTAAGGGTTGCTAATGGGAGGTCATGATCATCCTCCAAGAGCAAGATCATCATGTGAGGGTTCAGAAGAATGTTGCAAAGCTTAATGGTCAGTTTGCGCTAGGAAGTAGGATGGCATATTGTTGGTTCTCTTCTAGCAGATCGAGCTTAAGAGAGGTTTCTCATGAGAATATGGGCATGTGATTTCAATGGTGTCTTTGTGTGAAGGCCACATAAAATTCTGAAATGTTGAAATTTGCAACAAGAAACAGTGAGATTGGAAACCAGAAAGGACAAAAAAAAATGCACCCACACTGGTGAGGAATTTTGATGCATCAGGAGTGTGGAATGTGGGGCGTCTAATTTATTTTTCCCTTAAATAAATTGGACAATAAATTGTAATTTCATCTCATAACAACTTGTGTTATTTAATTAAGTCATGACGACCAAGTTATCTCAAGAAATTTGAGTTGAGGGTCTAATATGAGGCATCTAGAGGGATTCTAATATTTTTGGGGTCCAGTTGAAGTTGATGCATTAGTGGGGTGCAAGTGTAATTGACTCAATTAAATGAGTTAAAATCAGTTTAAATAGTTCTAACTGAGTGATGAGCTAGTGAGAGGTCCAGTGAATTAAATTATATTTAATTCAAAATGAGCGATCAATCAGATAACTGATAATTCGCTATTAATAGTTGCATGCATGTCAGTTTCGAGGAATACCCAATTGAGACAGAGGTTAAAGGGAACATAACTATCAGTTGTATTCAGAGAAAATTTCTGATGTGCAATTATAAAGTCATTTGGATGCCATGATGAATTGCGCAATCAAGGAAGACTTATTTTCCTAATTAATAAGGAGTTAATTCCCTAGGAATTGCATGAGCAAGGCAGGCTGAAGTAAGGATGAGAATTGGCTAAGTACTAGACCGAGTTTTCCTAGATCAACGGGAGACAATTGACAAAGTGTTGGAGAATCTCATGAGAGATTAAGCATTGTATTGTTTCATGATTCCTTGACTTAATACACAATAGAGATAGAGGGGTTTTGATTAGTTGTTTTCTCCAAATACATCATGTTGTTGTGCAATTGATAATTTATTTATCTTACTTATATGTGATTGTGCAATCGTGTTTTGTTTCCGTAAATTGTAGGAAGGATTCAATATCTTGTTTTAGTAGATTACAAGATCAAATTGAATCTCGTTGGTTAGATTTTCTATATGGTATCAGAGCAAGAATTTTTTTGGCGGCGAGTTTGTAGAGAATATCTGAAGATTTTGTGTAAATTTTTTGAAAAAAAATAGAATATTTGGATTCCTTGCAAAAATATACCCAAATGGAAAAAAAAAATCAGTCAAATCAGAGCTGGGATGAGGGAGATATCATCGATTTAAAATCAACTCTTTTTTAGAAACTTTTTGTAACTTTGGGACAATCACGCTGTGCGTGAGTCAAGAACCTATATGCACTTGAGGTACCAGATCCATGCAAAGCTTTGAGGAGAAAGGCAGAAGTTAGAGACTTGGTGGTTTAGAGGGAGCATAAATTACCTCTCAACATGCATCCTCATGAGAAGCAGTCTTAGAAGGTTGTGGAGTAGCTGCCACAATTGGAGAAGCAGAGAGGAGACCAAGTGGAAGCGTCCAATACTCAAGCAGAGACCTCCATGAGGGGGAAATTTAGAGCTAGATGGGAAGAGGGAGCAGCCATACCTCGAGGTGTAAGGTGGGGTTATGTGTAGACATAATCCCAAGATAAGAAATTTGGGCAAGGTCCATTGAGATGGCATGTCTCATGGATCGAACCTGGCTACGAGGAGCCCACAGTACAACAGTAGTAGGAAGGATCAGTTAGATTGATGTAGTCAGATGTCAGCAAGACATAAATCAGAGTGACAGATGTCAAATACTGGAGCACAAATAGAGTTAGCAATAGTTCAAAGGGCACGGATGCAGATGTCAGCAGAAATGCAAAGAATCTAGTACTAGATAGGTGCAGTAGCTAGCAGTAGTCAGAAGACTCTGATGACAGATGCATTATACTGATTCAGTTTTTCAGAGGCTATTCAGTTTCAGGATTTTCAGGTGAAAACAACACTAGAGAAGTGTAGCATGCAAAACATTCCAAAGGTATCGGATGGGGATAGATTGAATTCCTTTCTTGTTGAGAGGGAGTGTTGAAATTTGCAACAAGAAACAGTGAAATTGGAGACTAGAAAGGACAAAAAAAAATGCACCCACACTGGTGAGGAATTTTGATGTACTAGGAGTGAGGAATTTGAGGCGTCTAATTTATTTTTCCCTTAAATAAATTGGACAATAAATTGTAATTTCGTCTCATAACAACTTGTGTCAATTAACTAAGTCATGATGATTGAGTTAGCTCAAGAAATTTGATTTAAGGTGATCGAGGTGGATATTGGTGGCCACTTTCCTATTCCACTTGGGCCCTCGCCATTGTCTCTTTCAGTTTTTCAGTTTCCTTAATTATAGCATAATTTACTATTTTGTCAGTTTTTCGGGTCCTGAAATTTCGGAGCCATTTTGAGGCCCCAAACGATGTTTTTTAGGCATGAAAGGTTTGGTAATTTCATAGAAATTGTATTAGTAGTTGTGGTCCCCGGAGAGATCTTTCTAACGAGGTATCATGTGCATCAAACGAAGATCATATGACCAAGTTACGACCCTAGGAAGTTGGTTGCCCAACTAACCCCAACGGGGCCCATAAAATCTTGGTGTTACATCTCCTTAGGTTAGGGTTTTGGTTGTTTAGGGTTTTATCTTATTTTAAATAATAAAAAGACCCTTGATCCTTATTGTAACCATAGTTTTAAAAACTAGCCGGTTTGAATCGATAACCGGCCAAACCAGCCGGTCAGATGTGCCTGCGGTCGGAACCGGCCAAGCAACCCAGTCAGGGAGGGAATTTCGCCTTTTTTTGCCACAAACCGGACCTAACCAGCTGGTTAGGAATGGAACCGGCCGATTTATGCATAAAATGGCCTGTTCCGTTCCTAACCGGCCGGTTACTTGCTAACCTTCTACGCAGACCCACACACGGCCGCAGTTAAGCTTTAGGGCTGATGTGGAGCCAAGGGGAGGGTTGTTTCCCTCCAAAAACACCCTCCCCAATCTTTTATAAGGAGGAGTAGCCTCTCCTTTGTCTCACACCAACTCATTTGCTGTTTATGAGTTTGATTGAGAGCTTGGAGAGTGTTGAGTGTTTGCCGGAGCAGTGATCTTGGAGGCTTGGAGTTAGAGTTGGAGTTATCTTGGAGATAGTTTGGAGCTGTCAATAACGTTGGAATCTTCAAGAGGACGCTAAGGAGGCTAGTTTGCATTTCTAGGTAAGAATTTTCACTTGAAAAAACCTTCATTTCATGCTGTTCATGTCTTTATTTTCTCATGTGTTTAGCTATTTTATTGCTCTAAAATCTCTAGTCCTATGCTATCAAATTTTGTATGTTTGAATGTGCATTTTGTTTCGTAAATTTAGCCTTAGTTGTCCATTTATCTTAGCTGCAATTTTTTTAAATGGAAGATTTATTTCCAAATTTCAATTATTTCAAGTCAAGATGCCTCCAAAAGCCAAGGACAATGCATGGGTCCATTGTGATGTGATTGATGGAAAGATGGTATGCAAACTTTGTCGAAAATGTATTGGAGGTGGGGGTATTCTTAGATTGAAACATCACTTGGCTGGGATAAGAGGCAATGTAACGCCATGTGATGCACCTAATGCAGTGTTAGGTCCGATTAGGGAAGAATACCTTGCCAAGCTTGAAAATTTTGAGGAGACTAAGGCTAGGGAGAAGGCCATCCAAGATGAAATTGCAGGGAAGAGGGAAATAGTAGAAATGATGAGAGAGAGTGGGTATGAAAATGAGGAGTATGATATTCAAGTCTCCACTTCTATCCCTTTCACTATGTTACTCATGTTGGCAAAAGATCAAACCCAACAAAGAGACCCAACCTCATGAGTTATTTCTCATCCAATGCTAATCCCACAACCACTACCAGTGCCTCCATGTCCGAGCCAACTCCAAGTCGTCAACCCACTTTGGATCAACATTGGAAAAAAAAATACAAAGAAGCTTCTCATCAGTACATTGCTAGATGGTGGTATGATTCAGATATCCCATTTAATGCTGCTAACTCACCTTATTACCAAGCTATGTGGGACTCTGTTTTTGTTGCAGGAAAGGGCTTCAAAGGCCCTACTGCACATGAGTTAAGGGAGCTCTTTTGCAACAAGATATTTCTAGTATTGATGAGTATTTGGCTGAATATAAAGAGTCATGGCTCAAAACAGGTTGTTCCATCATGTCAGATGGATGGACTGATGAAAGAACCGCACGATCATTAACTTCCTTGTTGCTTGCCCTCGAGGAACAATGTTTTTGAGATCAGTTGTTGCATCTGATGAGGTGAAGGATGCAGCCCTTCTATTTGAGCTTTTGGATGAGATTATTCAGGAAGTGGGAGAGCAGAACGTTGTGCAGGTCATCACAGATAATGCCTCAAACTATGTTCTTGCTGGAAAGATGCTTGAGTCCAAGTATAGTACCATATTTTGGACTCCATGTGCTGCACATTGCATAGACCTCATGCTTGAGGACATAGGAAAACTGGAATGGGTAAAAAGCACTGTAGAGCATGGAAAGTGCATTACAAAATACATTTACAACCACTCATGGGTATTGAGCCTAATGAGGAAAAACACAGGGGGCAAAGAGCTTGTTAGGCCTGCCATTACGAGATTTGCAATTCACTTCCTCACGTTGCAATGTCTCAATTCTCAACAGAAAAACCTGCAGAAAATGTTTTCTTCTGATGATTGGACTGAATCCTGGTGGGCTCGTAGACAAGATGGAAAAGAGACAAAAAAGAAAGTATTTGACAGTTATTTTTGGAAAAGGTCTTCAGAGCTGGTAAAAATTACTGAGCCCCTTATTAAGGTGCAAAGGATGGTGGATGGGGAAAGGATGGCAATGGGATACATTTATGAGGCTATGGATCAGGCCAAGGAGCAGATACGGGCAGCTTACAGGGACAGGTTAGCTAAATATGGCCGGATATGGGAGATCATTGATAACATATGGAACAATCAACTCCATCGTCCTATACATGCAGCTGAGTATTTTTTGAACCCAAAGTATCATTATAGAGCTTGACTAGAAGATCAGCAGGATGGGGAGGTCAGATCTGGATTGATTTATTGCTTGGAGCACATGATCCCTAACCATGCAGACCTTCTGGAAACACATAAACAACTTACTCTTTTCAGTATGGCAGCTGGTACCTTTGGAAAGAACTTGGCAAAAATGGCAAGAGATGTGGATCAACTAGGTAAGCAATTCCAATTTGTTTTTCTTTTCATGTTAAATTGTTTGTAAATAAGTAATGAAATGAACTATGTTACTAATGAATGTCTTTTTATTTGCAGCACATTGGTGGGAGTCATTTGGCGGCCAATGTCCTCAATTGCAAAGGTTTGCAATTAGAATCCTCAGCCAAACTTGCAGCGCTTCAGGTTGTGAGCGCAATTGGTTTGTTTTTGAGCACATACACATAAAGAAGAGAAACCATTTAGAACAGAAATGGTTAAATAATCTTGTGTTTGTACAATACAACCTTCGCTTGAGGCAGAACCAACTGATGAGCAAAATACCTAATCTAGATCCCATTGTGTTGGATGATATTGATCCAACATCAGAATGGGTGGAGGAGACTGAAGATCCAGTGTTTGAGGCTGATTTTGATTTTGATGCAGCAGTAGCGGGGGGTGAATTTGAAGCAGATTTGGTGGCACCATCAGACGCAGACCCAGGATTGGTAGCTGCATCAAGTAAAGGAAAACAACCAATGGACGACACTAGTCATGCACCTCGAGCAACTCGTGCTTCCATTAGGTCCACTTCTATTGTTATTGGTGGCAGGGGTACTGAGGTTGCAGATGAGCCTGAGGCTGAGGCATCCTCAAACTCTGATCCATATGATGTCTATGCAGCACCAACAATCGATTTTGATCCTGTGTCTAGTAGCGGTGATGAATTTGATGATTGATCATCATTCATGTGTAGTCTTGTATTAGGCCAATGGCCTCATAGCTTGTAGCATTGTTTTTGGACTTTATGGGTCATTTGGAGCCTCATTTCTTATGTATTTTTCGATGATATGTATTGCACTCGGTGCCATTTTGATATATTCACCTTTGCATGGTATATAAATGAGCAAACTTTGCATATTTTGTCTCTATTGGCTTGGAATCATGGTTGCAAATCTTAAAAATAGTTTTTTTTTTTATTAAAAAAATAATTATTTAATGTATTTTTTTTTAAACTGGTTCATTGAGATCTGACCGCTCCCGGTTAGACCGGTTCCGGTTAGAAACCCGGTTCATTAGGTCCACCGGTCCGGTCACCGGTTCCGGTTTTTAAAACTATGATTGTAACACAGTTCAGAGGAATATAACTATTAGTTGTATTTATAGAAAATTTCCCATGTGCCATGATGGATTGCGCAATCAAGTAAGGTTGATTTTCCTAATTAATATGGAGATAATTCCATAGGAATTGCGTGAGCAAGGCAGGCTGAAGGAAGGTTGAGAATTGGCTAAGTACTAGACCGATTTTTCCTAGATCAGCATGAGACAATTGGCAGAGTGTTGGAGAATATCAAGAGATATTAAGCATTGTATTGTTTCATGATTCCTTGACATAATACAAAATAGAGATAGAGGGTTTTGAGCAGTTGCTTCCCCAGATACATCTTGTGTTGTGTGATTGATAACTTGTTTCTCTTACTTATATGTGATTGTGCGATTGTGTTTTGTTTCCACAAATTGTAGGAAGGATTCAATATCTTGTTTTAGTACATGATTACAAGATCAGATTGAATCCTGTTGGTTATATTTTCTACATGAAATAGAAGAGAGGGTTGATACCATCTTGCCTTGTGGTGGTTAGTAGGCCGCAAGTTCTGTGATAAAGATTAATATAAATGGAGGAGGGCTTGCACTATAATTTAGAGCCATAAAAAAAGTCGACGCAGGTGTAATATTGACTGAGTTAACCCTAGTTTAAGGGTCGACATTGAGATCTGAAGTTCATGTCAAGATTCAGTCAAAGAAATGCACAGAATCTATGGATCCATATGAGCTAGGTCAAGTCTCTTATGGAGGCAAGAGTCATGTTTTTTCTATGTGTGGATAGGGTTTTTTCTACAACAATTAGAAGTACATAAGTATAATGCCCTAGTTAGGACAGTTTCCTAGGATGTTTAGTTCATAAGGTATGACCTTAAGTCTATGAAAAATTTGCGTAGAAGAAGATGGGTTGTGACCCTTAAAGCGAGGTTTATTTCTGCAATAAAGACCGTAGATCTGGAAGATGGTTTACAAATTCAGTATGTGTGGAGACAATAGATCCAAAGGAGGGTGGAACCTAATTAGAAGATTGAACATGCAGAAGAAATGTGCCATATGAAGAATGGATTGACATGCAGAGGAGTTGATTTTGGTGGGCTTTCCATAGAGTTTTAGACAAAGATCTGAAGAAACCTATAAAAAATTAGTAAATGGACTATTAGTGGCTGATTTGTGACCCTAGTTCAGTCATCTATAGATTGTTAGAAGTATGATAAGAGGAGTAGTTCATATTTTTTCATAGATTGGACAACAATGAAATAATTTTCGATACACAAGAACAATGATCTTGAGAGGACTCAAACCATTGTTAGGTGGCACATTTGAAGAGCCGTAGATTAAGACAATATTGTGGGCCCTAGATCAGTAAAAAGAATTGACTATGGTTGGGCAGATTGATGGTAGGCCAAGTACAGTTGGAGGGTTGTTAGGTTACTGTCAAAGAAGAGCCCTGACTCTTGTTCTGGTGAAGGACAACAAAATTGGTAGAAGGGTAGGTGTATAAGGCCTAAGGATGTGCAGACTTTGAAGGACTAAAATAACAGTCAAGTGGGCCAACCAACTAGCCCTAGTTCACTATATTGTAGAGGATTGATTCAGTGAGAAGAAGGGCAACCTCCATAGCCCTGGACTTCTCATCTTGGAGCTATAGTATGGAAAAAGTGGGCATACCAAAGATTTGTTCACAAATTGAATTGTGAACAACTTGTTACCACTCAAACTAGTAGTGGATCTAAAAGGGGTTCCTAAGAGGGCAACTACTAGGGCAAGGGAAATGATGGAGGCTTAGCCCATTGTCACCACAGCTAAGGCTCCTTGCTCTTCACGGACTTTCACCGATGGGTGGAGTCCCGGTAGTTTAGGAAGTCACTTTTAGAGTATAGGTCAATGAATAGGTGGGAAGTGACCCTCGAAACCCTTTCCCTAAGATAAAATAAAGAGTGGGACTTGCTTTCCTTTTAAGCAAGGGAATTATCTTCTAGGGAGAGAGGAGGGGGATTGAAGGGTTGAGGGAGAAGAATAAGACATATGAAGAAAGTTCTCAATCCCTAAAATCCTTTGGGAACTTAGATTCCCTAATGGCCCTTGATGAAAGGCCTTTGACACCAAATGGGACCACACGGGGCCAAGTGGACCCAGGTCAGGTTTGGGGATGGAATTTAGCAACCAATGATGTTCATATCCTGGAAAAGGTGATGGGAAAGGATCAAACAAGAGTTTTTACTTCGATTGGTCAAATTGATCCTACTAGGTTCTATCCTTGGGAACACCTAGGCAAAACTTGATCCTAGAGCTAGGGCTTGAGTTATCCGAAGATTACATTGTCAGAATTGGCCCAAGTTCTGAGGAGGGTGAGGGCACCCAACAACGCAACTGCCTCTAGGAGATAGAAGTTTTCCTCTAGCTAGATTCCTGGGAAATTGTTTCCCTAGGTGACCTAATGGGGCTAGACCTAGGGTATGTGAAAAATTCTTAATCTAAGAAACCCTATTTCAGTATCTTGATTTACTTCTCCTACTTGAATTAAGCTACAAGTTAATTTCTGAAATATTCAATAAATTATCGAAGTAAATAGTAAATACAACTAGCAACCTACACATACAGATCAAATACTGAATAACATGCTCATAGACAAAGTGACACATGGATTTTCTGGACAACTATCCTCGGAAAAGCCCAATGTGGGAAAACCGATGCAGCTAGCTCTGGAGAGTTTTCATTATTATGCAGAATCTAAGTATAAAAATCCTGGGCACCAAAACTGGTTCACCCAACAGAGAAATAAAAACAACAGTAATATGCTGCTCTGAATCCCTCTACGTCAGCCTAAGTGGCCTGTGTCGGCCTCTGCGCTGCTCAGTAAGGGCCTGTGTCACACCCGAAGGGCTTAGACTTCCCCTGCGTTGTCCTGACTAGGCCTGTGTCAACCCTGTGTGGCTCCTGCTGCCTCTGCGCTGCCCTTGCTGGGCTCTGGCTGGACTGTGTGGCTTCTGCTGCCCCTGTTGCTCTGGCTGGCTGGAATGCTTAAGCAGAAAAATCATAGGTAAGAAAGAAGGCATTGGCCAAAGGTAATGCATAACAGTCAGAAAAAATGAAGAAATGAAATGAAAATAGATCAATGTCCACAAATAACTAAAATATCTCAATGGGACTAGAGAGTAAAAGCTTTGACAATAGCAATAAGTGCTTATAGAATCAGCTAAGAGAACATAGGAGACTAGTTCATGAGGTTAAAATGTTGTATAATTGTTGGCACAGGAAAACTGTAGAATTCTTAGAGTAAATCTCTGCAGGTACCATTAGTTGGTGATCATCGATAATCATTTCATTTCATCAAATACCCCGATGAATGGGCCTTACAAGCTATTTGCGTAGACAAACCCCACAGAAGCTGTGTGATGGAAAAATATTCACACTATATTGAAGAAAACACCTACCAAATAAGGATGACATTTCAAATGGGGCAAGAAACAATAGAGAGATAGACATCAAAAAAGTTAAAATGCTAGGGCAACAAGAAAGCAACTCGGTAGCATGGTAGAAAGCACAACAAATAAAATTATAAAAATGGAAAACCCTACTAATTAGCACCCATCCAAACATCACCACAATTTTTTCTTTAACTCTAAATCTCCAAATTCATCAAATTATATCCTGTATTCAAACCTGATCCTCTCTGTTAGCCATTCTGAAGATGAGGCTGAGAACTTGCTACAGAACCATCACCTACATGTAGTGATCTTATTCTGTGACTAGAAAACCTACTTTCGTGAAGACACAAAAAGGTAAACACTCTCTACCAAGATTTTCCATACAGCCCAGGTTGAGCAACCACATATGCATCACCAATTTTTTCTCTTCAGATTTGTAACTTAGAAGAGATTTGTCTAGCCACCTTCGAGTTTCTCCTAGAGTCACCTAGGCAAGCCCTCTCAACATCATCCTCTTTCTGTAGTACCTAATTAGTAATTTAATTAACCATAACAGTTTCTTGATCATGCAGGTATTTCAAATATATTTCCAATAAGCATAAAGCTTTCATGTTAAACAATCAAGTTAAAAGACTTTAGACTATGATGCAAAAAATACAAAGAAAACTCACCAACACTCAAAGGAAAAACAAAGTCAAGCCTCTACAAAGTATAAATAGATATCTGATAAACTTCATTCCACCACAAAAATGTGCTTAACTAAAGAAAATTCTAATTACTGCACTTTCAAGACAAAGCTTTCAAGGGAAGTGATGTTATAAACATTCCCCTACACCTCGTGAACAATCAATGTGTATAAATAGACCATCATAAGGCTCATTTTAAACATCATTATTATCATTTTATAAATCATTTTTATTAAATCAACAAGAAGCAAGCAACAATTGCATTCAGTTCCACTGAAGCAAAGTATATGGAAGTTTCATATACTTATTATGAAACTATATTCTAGATTTGAAACTTGATTGTAGAGTCAACCAATCGGTTGTTGAAGCCCAATATTATCTCTTGTGAGAATCAAAGTTACATCAAGCTCTATGAAAATCCAATGTGTCATTACCATTTCAAACACATTGATATTCAATACAATTTCCTAAGATTCCAAGTTCATTAGGGAGTTGGTAGTGTTGGACCACATTCAGGAGAGGAGTTATATCTACTATGATAATGCACTACTCTAAAAGAAAAGCCTTGCATACAAGGCAAAGTTATGAGGGAGTTTCTCATGCTCAAGAGAGATGCACCACTAACACTATCATTAGCCTGTTTTCTAACAACACCTTCTCTTAACTTATAAATGAAAAGGATGGGCACACTAGTTAGACATTTGTGGAAATATATAATAAGAGTGAGTACTGTTAGCTTGTAGGTTGTAGTAGGAGCTTTTGTGAGATGACAACTTGCTGTGACATTCTTCTATTTGAGTAATAAAGACTTCTATGCAGTTGTTGTT
Source organism: Pinus albicaulis (assembly GCA_034641835.2). Taxonomy (NCBI): domain Eukaryota; kingdom Viridiplantae; phylum Streptophyta; class Pinopsida; order Pinales; family Pinaceae; genus Pinus; species Pinus albicaulis. The sequence continues at coordinate 409,413,670 of CM076573.1, forward strand.
GGAGCCTTCTCTTTTTATCCTGAATTCTCAGATTGCAGATTTGTGTAGAGTGGGCCTAATATATTTGTTGTTTTAATCCACTGTACATGTTGTGTTTGCACTCTTGAATTTACATCCTTCAATTTTTGCTCGTAAAAAACTGAAATTTTGATAGGCAGATACTAAAGTTCAGTCCTGTTGTTAGGATTTTTTAATTCTCTGAGGGTATTCTCTTGTTTTCAATAGTATTTTCATATTTTTGCATCACAACTCATCGCTTCCATTTCATTCTACTATAATACAAAAATCATTTCTAGTATAGTTTAGTTTATATCTGCTTTTTACTTAATTGATCTTTTATTTTATTTTATAGGAGCAATACTTAGCAATCTCAATTCACACTTCCTTTGTATTCACACTGTTGTATATGTGAGGTCGTTGGACATTATCTCATCTTTATATTATCTTTGAGTGCAGACTTGTGTATCACAATTCACATGTTAGAATTGACAATCATGAATCAATAGGTTGCATTTTTGTGTTGTATGACCTTAAGTTGTTGTTTCTAGTTAGTCTTGCAACAAGTGTCTTCATTGACAACCCTGCAACCATAATTATAGCTAAGGAAAATAAACTTGCTTTGTCCAATGGCTGAAAAGCATGACAAATTAGATCTCAAAGATGAAGATATTTCAATACAGCGAATGTGACTGAAATTCTCCAAAACAATACTTGTAGCCAAGTATTATATCATTTTCAGGGAAAGCCAATAAACTCAATACAATTTTCTAGGGAAAAAATAATGTAGAAGCCAACACACATGGCCTTGGCAATTTTAAAGTCTAATATTTGCTGGGATAAAGCTAGGAAAAATAACCTTTTCCCAATTGTAAATCGTTCCTATGCTATAAATGTCATGAATTAAAAAGACACAGTAAAAGGAAGTATGGAATTGGTTTGTTGACCTATCATTTGAGTAAATACTAAATGCCCCAACAATGTTCTTAGGGGGCTAAGCCAAATGTCTATGTAATACTTATTGGCAACCACTACTTTTGATGCATTCACCCTTCAAAGAATTTATCATCACATGACTCCAATGGTTATTCTTGTTGAGCCTCGGCTCCCCTGTAATCTTCATGGGTATACACAAACTATTAGATATTCTAATGTATATTAAGGATTCAGTGGAATATTTAAAGATCCAAAGATGGGCACAATTTAGACAAAGAAACAATCTCAAATCCTAGAAATGACAAAGTACAATGATAGTCAAAGGAATGACTCAGAAGAGAGATTGCAACAGTGGAGGCACAAGTCTTTAACATCTCCGGGACTATAGCAATATTAATGCCAATGCTAGAGAACAAGATCCTTTGAGGGCTCATTGGCTATAATATGTATGATGGCCATCTCTGGATAAAGAGGAGAGAGAGACCAGGTTCTAATAACAGATATCACCAGTCTCTATTTAAAATGGATGCCTAGACACCAAGACCTATCAAGGTGAGATGAATGCTATAAAATTAAATCATTAGTTGCAGCAATTAAAATTTAGAAGTTTACTTCATTGGGGTAGCATCGGATGTGCAAAAATGGCATTCCTCATGTTCCCATGAAACCATCTCCCCATTGGTTGGTAGGACACTAGCCTATGATCTGTAGAATTATCTAGGAAAACTTTAATACAAAAATTGCAACTAGAGGCAGTTCTGGCCCTCACAGAATTGAAACAGGGAGACTCTGTATGCGGTTGTAACTGTTCTATATGTATCACACTAATAGGGATATCAATCAACTAATGGATCACTAAGGTAATTACACCATTAGCCTATACTAAAAGGGGGGCATATTTTTCAAAGGTGATTCTAGAACTATATATTGACAAGACCTTGACAAAGGTTTTGTTAGATTACATAGTTGTTATAGTTTTAAGGTCAAGTAATTAAGCTAAGAGTTAGCATCAACAGAACTGAAATAAACCAAGAGAAAGGTGTGAACATAAGTTTGAAATAGTCTCTAACTTGGTGTTGTGAAATGACTTTGTTTCAAATTAAGATTAAGTGTTGTTCCTGTCATAATAAAACCCTATATGAATTTACCTTGTCAATGATTAGAGTGCTTTCCATTTGACAACATACCTCATGTATGCACTGAATTGACACAATGATACACATTACAGTGAAAAAACATAGTGATCCTACAGTTGTCAACATATGATAGTAATTCTCGCTGCAATCTCATTGTGCATAGGTTGAATAAATTCAAGAACCAAAGGTAGTAACCTAATCACTGACTTTGAATTATACTTTGTACATATTGTTGACAAACCTCTCATTGCAATTATGAACCAAAACATAGTGCCATAACACTTACCTTATGTGACCCTGAAATATTGATTTGTGCATCAAATTTGTGGACATTTAAGTATGCTACATACCTAAGTATATAGGAAACTAGAGTGACCTCAAAAAACTCGAAATTATAATAGAGAATTTACCAACTATAAGCCACTCAACACACAAATAGACTACAAAAAAGTCTATTTCTTTAGAGAGATATACAAATTATCTAAAAAACTAGGTGCAAAAAACATATGAAATGACTCTTTAACCTTATATGTACTCAACCTTCTATGAATCAACATAGTCAACCTTCTACATATTTACTTCTATAAATTTATATTTTTTTAAAATTTTGTTAACCTTTTCTCCATGCTAAAACTTTGTAAAAAGTGATTCTCTACCATGCCTTCCCACTCACCCCCTAAGTTGGATTCTATGCTTCTTATTTATTAAAATTGTTTACAAGTCTTTCATATAAAAAAAGGCAGGTCACATGTGGATCATCCACAAGAACAACTCAAAAAAAAAACATGACATGGCTTGGCTTAAGCCAAAATAGCCAGATATTAGATATTAAGAACCTTTATTATTATAATTCCATAAATCACCTAAAAATCATAGAATTAACACAACAAAGGGAAAACAATTAACACAACAAAGGGCAAACGATAAGAGCTTGATTAGAAAAAACCATTTAGAAACCATGTTCATTATTGGAGGTTGTTATCCACAAAAATTCAAAGATTGAGTGATCTATGTGAACATGCTATATATGCTCCCATCCATCATGGGCACGATCTGGGGTTTAGACCCTTCACAAATAGCGAAGGCCAAAGCTAGGAATTGTTTTACTCTTTGGTGCAACAATGGTTAACTCCTCCCATGCTTGTAAACCTCTTTGTTGATGTGGTAGTGGGGCCTACCATCCCCTTTTTATGACTTGCAATTTCAAAGAAAAAATTATTAAATAGTTCTTTGATCACTTGTTCTATCTCAACCTAAACCTTTTAACTTGGAATTTCAAAGAAAAAATGCCACTTGTTCTATCTCAACCTAAACCTTTTAACTTTCTATTGTTATATTTGTTTTCATAGTTATATAAAAGGCCACGCTAACATTCATGCCATTATACCATGAAAATACTTAGCATAAAAACAAAACATTATTGCAACCTTTCTATTTTTAAAAGAAATAAATATCAAAAAAACAAAATACGCATTTCATATCAAAATATCAAAAAGTTTCAAATATCCAATTTTTTCATTTCCCTCCCAAAGTCAAAATATCAAAAATTTTCAAATATCAATTTTTTCATTTCCCACTGTCGAAGGGTTTGTCCACGGGAAGGAGGCCGGGTGCTTCAATTCTTTCCACAGAACGAATCTGAACAGTATTCCCGGTCGATGGCCCATCCCTAAAGCCTCCATCTCTCTTAGAAAATTCATAATACTTCTAGACAAGTGCTCTAATTGCTGTAATCAAGGTCATCCGCTCGCTCACCAGAGGCCAAAGATTTGATCTAGGGTCTCCCAAGAAGTTCAAGGAGGGCGCGGTAACGAAGAGGCCGAGGAGGTTTCTGGCTAAGACACCGTTGTCTAATTCTTTTCAAGGTTCAGTCTCCTGAAAAAATGTAATACTTTACCATGGGTTTAATATATGGGTTTTGTATTTTATGGATCCAGTTTTGTTTGTTACTGGATTCATGTTTTTTTTTTTATGACAGTAACGACTAGATTTTTATTTAAGATTTGGCAAAACAGTTGCCGAGGACTTTAACAGGGCCATTCTTTACTTCCGTGCTACAGCTATGGCTTTCGCTTTTAGCTTCTGTTAAATATGCTAATGAGATTGCATTGCATTTGCAGGTAGTGACTGTGGCTTGGCTGTTCACTTGATCTGGTTTCAGAATGGTTTCTTCTTTTTTCACTTTGATTTCCTGCTGCGCTTTAGTTCTGTTTCCCAACTTGCAAAGCGTGACCCATCGCACCGGGCATTCGCTACAACCATCAACATAGCTGAGTCTACCTTTAATTCTCTGTTTGATTTCTTTTGGTTTGCTTGACGGGTTCTTACTGTATGCTCCAGTCTGCCAAGAGAGATCCCAAAAATGCCGGATTTCCTTGCCCCTTCAGAATAGTTTGCAGCAGCGACCATCATGCTACCAAAACTGGCATTGATGAGGCCCTCGTGCACCCCCCAGCGCCAACCTAGCAGATTGAATATTGAACAGAGGAAGAAGACAGAGAAGTTACGCTCTGTATTTTTTCCTATAGAAGAATCAGAGTCTCCAAAAAAATGTCTGTCCATTTTGGTCCATTCTCGAAGATCTGGGTGCTGGTGGGAGTTTTGAAACAGAAGTTTACGCAGAGGGACAAAGGACCTTTCTTCTTCAGAGTTATGGTACGCTGCAAATCGTTTCAGAATCATTCATGTTTTTTATTATTTAACAGGAAGAGTCAAATTTATTGAATCAAAAGTCACAAATCTTGTTTTTATGGTCGCCTTCCTAAGAAAGATGTAGAGACAAAGAGCAAAATGCCCAGCCTTCTGTACGAGGAAACGAGATCTACCTTGTAGAAACAGGGAGGAATATCATGTGGGGTTCGGATTCCATCTGTTCGACAGCGATCATGTGGGGTTTGGATTCCATCTGTTAGGCAGCTCGCACAATCGAGAGAACAGTGAGAGAGATGCTCCTGCAAAGCTGAAGCAGTAGACAGCAGATCCGAAACAGCTTACCATGGTATTGTGCTGGCAGTTTATATGGAAGATATCCATCTGAACATTTGAGTGATCCCGTAGATCTTGCAGAGAAATTGGGATTCTGTTTTCTTTTTTAGCTGGGAAGATTGACAAAATGGTGAGAGAACACCCCAAATCAACGTATCTTCTGGACTACTGCTGGCAAATATGCGTTCTATCAGGAGCCGACACCTTATTCTGGAGCCCTTGACTGTGCTATGAAGACCATCAAGGCAGAAGGTCCTATGGCTCTTTACAAGGGGTTTATTCCCATTGTGATGAGACAAGGTCTTTTTACTGTGGTTCTTTTCGTTACTCTGAAGCCCAGAAGGATATTATTGAAGGACATGCGCTGCCCAAATTTTTATTCTTGTATCGCCATTGTGGATTGCTTGGAAATTAACAGCTAGAAGGATATTATTGGGGTCTTCAGTAGATGAGGCGCTTATCGTCAATCCCTCTCAGGGAGAGGCACCCTGTTCATCTTAATGGTACATATTCTTCATTCATAAGCTTTCTGAAATAAAATGAAAGTTACTGTTTATATATAAAAATTTAATTAGGCGTTGTTTGATTTGGGCTCAGTTAATTACTTCTTACTATTTTGGCACGGTCTAACTTTCTGTGTTCTGTTTTATTTGGAATCTGGGAATAAATTTTCTATGTTCTGTTACATATACAAGTTAATAAGGCGTAGTTTGATTTGGATTCAGTTACACTGTTGAGTAATGTGGCACGGTCTCACTTTTCTGTGTTATGTTTTTATTTCGAATCTGGCAATAATTTTTTATAATTTCAGTTAGACTGCTGAGTAATCTGGCAGGTCTCACTTTTTTGTGTTCTGTTTTTATTTCGAATTTGGCAATAATTTTTTATAATTTCAGTTAGACTGCTGAGTAATGTGGCAGGTTTCACTTTTCTGTGTTCTGTTTTTATTTCGAATCTGGCAATAATTTTTTAGTATTTTTTAGTATCTGTTTATATATAAAAGTTAATAAAGCGTAGTTTGATTTGGGTTCAGTTAGACTGCTGAGTAATGCAGGAGTAATGTGGCAAGGTTTCACTTTTCTGTGTTGTGTTTTTATTTCGAATCTGGCAATAATTTTTTAGTAAAAGATAATTGGGCTTAGTTTAATTCATAGTAAAATTTAATTGTGCTGATTTTAATTTGGGTTCAATTACTTTATCTCATATCACAGTTTTAGTATTTTGGCAGAGTTCTATTTTGCACGCATTATGATGAGACGAGGTCTTTTTGTATGAGTTAGGAAGATTTTAAATAATCACTTTTTCTATGATGTCATGATGATCGGATTGCAATATAAAACATAAGTGAATGAGGTAGATAGAAACATCTTGATATCTATCACGTAGGAAATTTATTTCCATGATGCTATCTTTTATTTTTCTGGCCCTTTCTTGTCCTCTTCGCTTTCGTTCGCCCGCGATCAAACCAATGGCCCAGATGTAAATGGTGTTATAGGATTTTCTAAAAATGCAGTGATTGGTTAGGTTGCGAACAAAGAAAGAAATGGTGGCATACCCATTTGATTGAGTCGAGTGAGGAATGAAAGCACACACAGAAAGATGGTGGGAGGGCACCATATTCAAACAAAATATTATGAAGCACATAGAGGCACCATATTCAAACAAAATATTATCAGGAATGTATATATTGGGAACAATACATTATGTAGTTAGGGAGATTTTGAAGGACCTTAATTTTTAGATCTTATTTTACTTGAGCAAGGATCTTAATTATTCTCAACTATTTTATTTAATTATACAAGTCTATGCTTTCATTATGGCCATCTATATGTGTCTTTTTGTCTACTTAACTTCGGAGAATGTCAAATTGAAGAAACATTTGCCTCGTTCTCAATGGAAACTGCACATAAGCATGTAGCTTTGACATGAGAAATTCAAAACTTTAATAAAACTTACAAAAGAAAAAATAACCTTCTGTCTACTTAACTTCAGACATTCTCCGATGTAAGCGAGCTTGCAGGGATTTGAAAGTGAGAACCCATATGTCTGTTCAATGTCGTTCCTTGCTTTACGAATATTGTGCTTACATGTGAAATCAAGGTGCTTGGTATCAATAAAAACACCCACACTGGAAGAAATTTGAGCATAAGCTTGGTTTCTTCTAGATGGGTTACAGGACACAACTTCCACCGACTGGTTGAGCCATCCTTTATTGTCGCTTTGTCCAAATATCTGCAAGGTAGAAAAAGGAAATTAGACTAAATAATAGTGCACTAGTGAAGTTATGGAAAAATTAATTTTATAAACATGGATAGAAAATTAATTCATTTCTTTTGAATGAATAGGTAAAGCTGACTGCATTTCATCAGGATGAAAACTAATTATGTTATAATAATAATCGAGCATGCTAATTGTGTTATTATATGACAAATATAATCAACTAGTAGAAAAAAAAAACATATGAGAAATGAGACTAACACTAATAACATAAAAGATGGTTGTGACACTAATACTATTTACTCTCAAACAATCATGATGATTGATTTCAACAATTACAACTAGGGTTTGTCTACTATTAATCATAATTCAAAACATAGTCAACTGATAATGAAAATTACTCGTGGTTGAACTCACCTCAAAACCCGAGTATGAGAAATGGGGAATTTTCCTTTAGCAACATACTTTTTGGGGTCAACCTCATAAAGCTTGGTGGGATCTAATGGCACAATAACTTTCCACTAACGAACTGTTGCAAAAATTACCTGAGCAATGCGATTGAATGGATTTCCATTATGAACATTATGTCTATAAAATGGAGTACCAATTAATAATAGTACGAGATATATAATCAATCCCAATGTAGGTATCGCATAACCTACAGTGAATCCCACACGATCTTGGATGTATATTAGAAAACTGTTTGCAAATAGCATTCCCAAAAACACACTAAATATCCACCAATTTAAGGAGGATTTCTGAACCTTCTCTTTAGGATCAACTTCATCGAATTGATTGACACCAATGGTGGGATGTTGGGCTTTGTACCACCAGTGCCCACAGTAAGAACGTACAAAGAAAATTAGAAAATCCCAACCTAAAACTTGGAATCTTTCTCACAAAAGTTGGAGCCTTCAGAGAATGCTCCCAACCTCTCTACACAGACTTCAGAGAATTTCAAATTGAAGAACCATTTGCCTCGTTCTCAATGGAAACTGGACATAAGCATGTAAACTTGACATGAGAAATTCAAAACTTTAATCGAACTTACAAAAGAAACAATAATGGTTACGGAGCAACAGGTCCCTGTCAAGTAGTAAGGGAGTGTTTGAAGAATGAGGAATCCAAACCCAACACACAGCTCCATCTGAACATGCTTGTGAGCCATCTTGAATGAGGAATTTGAGTTCAATTCAAAGCTCCATGTGAACTTGTTTTTGAGCTTTCTAATTGATGGTGAACATATCGTCCTAGAAAAAGTTCTACCAGGAGGTAGACCTATGTACAGGGCCTGGAAGGAATCTTAGCGTGATAGAAGTGGTGTGGCATCCCAATTGCATGGCCACGACAAAGAGATTGGGGAAATAATATCGACTCATGGTGAACATGAAAGGGCAAAGAGGAAGGAGAGTATGATGCTGATGTTGGTTGCATTGACCAAGCCATCGCAAACACAACCCATCTTCATACTTACTCCAAAGTGCTTTGTCATGTTGGACATCATGACTAGCCTCCTCACAATGGTGAAAATTATTATTATGCTCCTTTTTTTCATGCAAATCTTTCATAGAATCTAGGACACATACATCAACACATACTAGTTCTTTGATGAGGATGGGGTTGGCTGTGGGGCTATGTTGGTCACAAATTAGTTTGAACTAATCTTGTGAATTTGGAGGGTCCCTTTTAGTGATATTGTTATCATCTTCAAGAAGGGTGGGAGCTTCTTCTTCTTGTATGGCCGCCACAAGGTCTTGAAAGGTGTTTTCATCCAATATTGTCTTTGGATCCCATTTTAGCAAAACATTTATTGAAATATTTTAAGTAGAATTCCCCACCAGTATCATATCTAAGAGAGGCAATATGAAAACCTAATTGTTTCTCTATTAATGCTTTGAACTTTTGAAATTCATTAAACACATAATATTTTTATTATAGAAAATATACCCACATTTTTCTACTGAAATAATCAACAAACGGAAGGAAGTACCTAGCACTAGTGGTTGATGTCATGTTCATTGGTCCACATATGTCTGAAAGTACTAACTGAAGGACCCTCTACGCTCTCCAGGCTTGACCTTCATAAAATGGTATTCAATGTAGCTTCCCTGCCTGACAAGCTCTGCAAACTCTGTGGATCTTCTACAGAATGTTCAGAAGTCCATCTACTATTTTCTCTCATGCCAACTGAGAGAGACAGGTCAATTTGAGGTGCCCATACCTATGATTCCATAGGGGTGCTATATTTAAAAAAAAAAAATACCTTTAGCTTAATATCAATATTAAAAAATCTTAAGACCACTAAAGCTAAGAGATTCATCTAAAATGGATCATTATAATCTTGGACATAGAAAGCACTCATTGTTGCATAGTTTCCCAAAAGGTCAAACAACCTCAACTATATGTTGAACCTACCACTTAATTTTATGTTCAAATCCTAAGCCATCAAATTCTCAAGTGAAAAGGTGAATAAGAAAGGTACGAGTCACTATAGGAGATCAATGTTTCTTTTCAAATTTATTCTTCCTTCAACTAGAGGGAATGATGAGATCCTAGGAGTTTAAACTTTAGTGTTTTCAAACCTTGGGAACATATGACATGAATCATATGAAATGTTTATTTCCATTAAGCATGAGGGTAGAATGATTAACTTAAATGGTCTTTAACACAATCCCTCTAGATTTGTCTCTTCAAATGTGAGGGCACTCACTCTCATAAAGGACATGTTGGGAGTTTAAACTTTAGTGTTTTCAAACCTTGGGCACATATGACATGAATCATATGAAATGTTTATTTCCATTAAGCATGAGGGTAGAATTATTAACTTAACTGGCCTTTAACACAATCCCTATAGATTTGTCTCTTCAAACGTGAGGGCACCCACTCTCATGTTCGCATTTACTGATATTAGCCTTTAGGAAAAGATAAGAAAATATAAATTGGACTAATGTATCAATCCATGTGAATATGATACCCATTCGCTCTCTCACACACTTAATGTGAAAAATTTGTCTCCTAAAGGACATGATTTGGGAAGTATATTAGTTGCCTCAAAAACTTAGGTTTGGGTCAATTCTTCATGCAACATGATACTAAGAAGTTGCTAAGTTGTCTCCTACTAATATGCTAAACTGGTCAGCATCAGTTCAAAAATTCTAGATTACTCTCATGGTGTTGCAATGTTATTTAATCTTGCAAGTTGGCATACTTTCTTAGTCCCACAGTGCTGAAAAACTTTCCTCAACTATTAATCCCAAAGAAGCCCAATAATGGGTGAACATGGATTGGCCAGCTTGAAATTTCTCACATGTCTTCCATCTCACTTAGACACTTATTTTGGGAACTCTTATACATTTACTATGTTAGTTTTCTAAGGCCTAAGACGGGAAAAATAAATAACAAGTGTGTGCAAGCAGCAACACACTTGACTAGATTGAACTCGGCCTAGTCTTATGATGGATGTACATTTTAAGGGCTTCTTTCCTAATTCAAAATTGCTGAAGATATATAAAATAACTATTTCATTTTTCCTACAATTCCAACAGTGCACATGGCAAGCTTCTTTGCAAATCTGTTTTTTTTGCATATGGTAGGCCTCTGAATAGACTAAGCTTGTACTAGCATAATGCAAACATGACCTGCAAGTCACCATTGTGTTTTGGTTTCTAAAGGCTGCTACATTATTGACTGACTAGTGAACTATCAACCAATGAATAAGTTTCAAGCTTTGGAGAAGTCACAACATATATTATAATTTTGTCTTGCAGATTGGCCTCTTGACCAATTGTTTCTAGGAATGCCTCTTATGAAAAAATAAGTTCTCTCCTAATAGGTTATGACCCTCTTGAAAATACCAGGTTCACTAGAACATTGGAAGCAAATATCTAATGCACACATCATGTTACCACTACAAGCCATTATAGAAAATAGAAACCAAGGTGAAAAAGTATCTACAACTACATTGTAGACGTGTTACAGTGACAATACTTTCTTGAATGTCTATTCTCCAACATCCATAGCATTACCACAAATAATCATAGTTTGTATTTAACTCCAAATAATATACATTCCAATAAGAAGTTGTCAATCATAGTTTTACCTTGTGGCAATGATTTTCCTTATGCCCTGCTCTCATTTTCAGTCAAAAACTAGATTTCCTATATTGATGACGTTCCTATTGTATTATGACCAACTATCGGACAACTATCTCACTGTAATTCTAGATAAAATGAGCATTGCACCCAAATAATAAAGAAACTGAAAATGATAGTAGATATTGCATGGTAAGCAACTAAATAGGTAGTACGCATGATATGTTATTCCATAATTCACTACCTTTCCCATTTATAAAATAGTTTCTACAAAAATTCCGCTGCATATTAGTTCTTTATGTTGCTAGTTATTGAGATTTTGGCTCACACGAGGATTACAATCAGCCTTTCCACAGGAGATACATATGGCTTATGCAATTGGCATACCATTGTTGTTATTGTAACTAACATTTCCTGATAAGAAGTTACAGTTGAAACATTGAATTTACTTGTTTTGGCTTCCTAATTGCTATGTATGGCATATATAATACCAGCTGTCCATTGGGATTCATATTTGACCAAATGAAAAAGGCTTTAACTGTTGCTAAATGAAAAAAATGTGACAGGCTAGGATTCGAGGGATTTTGTGCAAATTATAATGAAAAATAAAAAAAGTGAAGGCCTGCACCTCCAGTGCAGTGATAGCAGGGTTTCCTATTTATAATCTTCTAGAGTTATTATTATTATTATTTGTTTGTTTCTTTTTGACTGTTTCTCCCTGGTCAAGGTGTTTCTCAAGTTTGTTAGCTCTGAATGCTAAACACGTTGCTTGATGTCTTGCAGTGGAAACATCTCACATCTTAGCATAGGTCCAAGCTCTAGTTCTGGTACAATAGCGCAAATTGTGGAAGATATGGAAAGTGCCTGCTACTGAAAGCCTTGCCACTGTGATCCAGTGCTATTTTGCCACAACTAGAAGGTTAGTGCATTGGGAAAAAGAGAATGTTGTGTGCGTTGATGCTGCACACATGGCATATTTTTGCAAGCCCTTTTTCCCATTATGTGCAAGAGCAGTTTGCATCTGAAAGATGCACACAACATTCTCTTTTCCCAACAAAATAACCTTCTACTGTTGCATGAGATTCTAGCCTTTTTAGAGTAAGGAACTGTCCAGAAATTTGTCACTCTTGGTTCGTAGTTATCCTGTGAGTTTAGTCTGATTGCAAGACTTTTGCCTTCACATTCCTTCTCAATGTTTCTGCCATAACCACAGAGCTACTCAGGTTTGGGGTTGTTCCCTAGATATATCTTGGGGTTTGGACCAACCTCCTGATTTGCTGGCAACATTTCTATACCTCCAATAGGTATATCACTTATCATAGGCATTTTTTTTTCTCCAAAATGCTGTTACTCTCGTAAAAGGGTGCATTCTAATGTAAGATTCTTTCTCCCACAACTCAACATGATGTGTGCAATGTGGTCCCTGTTGGGTGATTTCGATGGCTTCTACAAACTAGTTATTAGATAATGTTTCTAACCTCTTAGGAAGGAGCTACTTAGTGATGGCTGCCTCTTTGACAATTTATGGTATTGATTGTTCATTAGTATATTGAAAAATTCATCGTCGGGGATTAATGTTTCAATTTTATCAAGTGTCTCTTGTTTCATATTCAAGACAAGATGGAATTTGCATGCACTCAGTTCATTGGAGAAAGGATTTTTGGCTTGCCTTGAATATTGAAAGCAAGTTACAGAAGTGATCCCTAAAGATGGAGCATCATTGACAACAATTCAAGCTCCTCTCAGTGGATGTTTTCTAATCCCTCTTCTTCTGCTCCTTCCCCTTGTCATCTTCATTTGTTTACAAGGCATGACAAAGATACCCATAACTCTAAATTTTAGCCCAAAATAAATTTTAGTGATAGTGGAAATGTTACGAGAATATTGTTATTATCACTAATGGTCTGCCCATTCTAATGAGGGATGTCTTAAGCAAAGAGTTCTCAACACATATTTCAGTGGCTGAGCAAAAGGAAGGAGAAGGTTAAAATGATTATAGTCAAAAATCCCAGTTACATAAGTGGTTTTTGTGGACTTCCCAATCCATGGTGGGAATGCCTCTACTACTAAGTACGGTAATGATAACAATTCAAAAAAAAATTGGAAAAACAATTCTAAGCCTACAATTAGTCTTAATCATCATTGACTACTTCACTTTAGACAAGGATGCTTTGTTTGTGCGAAATTTTTGCATTATAGTTAATGGTAGTGATAAAAATCTTATTTCACAAGATCATGTGACTTTTCTAAATTTTCCTTCAAAATGTTAAACTTGGTCTAAAATTTTAGGGTTGGATGAAGGATAAGGAACCAATTCAAGTTATGAAGGTCCGTCAATTCACTTTTGCTATTGACCACTCTTTGATAGTATTAAATGATGGCACTCTTGTTGACTATTGTGGTCTTATTCCTTGGAAGGTTTTATCAACACGATTGCCATGCAGGCTATTATATATTGTCTTGAAACTTCCCTATTTTTGCAGAGAAGTTAACGTCATGCTAGTGATTAATTTGAAACTGTATTTTAGTGGAAAAATTCACTGTTTTTTGGTGGAATAGTTCATAATTTATTATGATCTTTTTTTGCAAGTGTACTAGTCAAGATGATAAATGTATGGTTTACTTTAGAGGGTTCTCAGTTCTTTCTAGATAAGATTTTCATCATTTGCTTTGAATACTTCTCTAGTGCTCCTGAGGTCCAAGTTGTTATGTGGAAACTTTTTCCCGAGGTTTTGCAAGGTAAATCCAAATGCAAAAAATATTATTTTACATATTGATATTTTTTCAAGACATTCTTGTGTGATACTTGAATTTTATAACTCTATATTTCTATTTCATTATCTATATCAATATATAAGAACAGGCCCATGGATTGTTCATATTTCTCAAACTGTGTAGTTGTTTCTTTCCTGTTGCATGTTCTTTTATATTATTATGTTGTGATTCAAATTTCTAGTTGTGCTTTGCAGTTATTATCCTACATAGTACATGCTTTGTTAGATTATATCAAAAGTTATTCTTATTGTCTTTTTATTATGTATATTGAACATATTATTTCTAGCAACTTTTGATCTTCCTAGATTTTCTATTCCTTTGGTGTATCTTTGCACCTTTAGGGGAAATTGATAGTTTAAAGTCTAATTCTTTAAAGGGTGCTAGCTCAATGGAAGAGCACTTGCTTTACAAGCAGGAGGTTGGTGGTTCGATTCCATTGTGCCCTAATATTCACAGGGAATTATGAAAGTTAGTTTTTGGTGACAGATTCTCTTTTGACCATCACCAATGAGCATATGGTGACATTTTTCAACCCTCGCAAAAATATGAAATGGTGACGGTCAACGAACGCCACCATATATATGCATCAATAGTGACAGCCATTAAATGTTTGTCACCATAAACATTTTTTGTTGATATGAAATGGTGAGGGTCATTGTTTGTCATTATAGTCATTATTTGTGACAGACCTTGATGTCACCAATGAGTTTATGGTGACAGTCAATGAACGTCGCCATATATATGCACCAATAGTGACGGCCATGAAAGGTCCATCACAAAATATTGTTGTTGCTCATATGAAATGGTGACGGTCACTATCCGTCATTATAATCAATATTCGTGAGGGACCTTGAATGTCACCACAACACATACTTTCAGCGATGCCACCTTTGGTGACATTCAGTTTTTTGGTGAGGAGGCTATTGTCCGTCACCATTGCTCATATGAAATGGTGACGATCACTATCCATCATTATAAATCATTATTGGTGACGAACCTTGAATGTCACCACAACACCTATACTTTCGGCGACGCCACCTTTGGTGACGTTCAATTTTTGGTGACGAAGGCTCTTTTGACCCTCACCAATGAGCTTATGGTGACCATTTTTGCCCCTCACCAATGTAGTGCTTGTACCAAAACCATATAGAGATAAGGGTATATGGATCAAGTCTTATTCCATATAAACTTCCCAAATACATCCCAATGAGGTTATTTTCCCTTGAGTATATAAGGCAGATTATTAATTCTGATGCAATCAATTTCCTGGTAGCTAAGAAGAAGACACAATTAAAAATAAAAAATCAGGTTGCCCCTTTTATTTGTAATAACAGAGATGCAAGTCCAGAGGCAAAAAAGTATTTGCAGGAGTTTAAATTTAGTAAGAGTTTTACATGGTATTATGATCCTCTAGGAGTAATAAGTAAACCGAGAGTTAAATGCAAACTAACCCCTTATGTACATGAGAAGAAATCACATATTGAGAAATTCTCCAATTAGTTTGAATGGTTGGAGAACACCTTGATTGAGGCAGAGAAACAAGGTGATACTAGTCAAACTTTGCAGACTCCAGCCCAAGAAGACAGGAACTCAAAAATAATCAGAGAGGAAGGATCATACACTGCAGAGACTACATCTGAAGCCAAATTTAAATTAATGTACAAGAAGAAGCCAAAATTAAATCCTGTCAATGAAGAAGTGGAAAAAATTGAAGTGATTGACACAGATACAACAACAAAGGACAATGCACCTCCTATAGTAATTGAAGAAATACATCAGCATTCAACTTCAAACATGTTGATCATAATCAGCTTCCTATAAAATTTTCATAGGAAATCTGGCTTAAAGCTCTCAAATTCCCCCTTTCAGCCTTGGAAAATCATTCTTACGCCTATCGTTACCATTTCCCGCCTCCAAAACACATTATAAAAGGCTGGAAATCCATATTTGAAAAAATATTCGAGGCATAGCTCCTTCGGCCCTAGCTCCTCTGTCTTTTCCTCCATATAACCTGGAAGCTAGACCAGGCGCCAACTCGGAAGGTGCTCATCAAATGTTTATCAAGCTCATTTTGAACCGTAGATCTGTAGCAGATCAGACGGCGACTGTTCATTCTCGTCGTGCCCGTAGTTCACCTGCCCATCGTCCGATCAAACCTTGAAATCAACGGTCCACAGCCTGCCTGTCCTGGTGGTCCCCACGCCCGCTCCCATTGCAAAACTGGGTGGTTTGTATCGCACCGCCTTTCGGCGGTAGGCGGTAATTCTCCTCGGGCCAGTGATTCCATACATCGCTTGCCGCGTGTCCCCGCGTACGGCTCCAAAACCGCTCTCCATCGCACATTATTGTTCGGTCAAAGTCACGACGTGATATTCATGACAGTCATCCGATCTGAAGCTCTTCATCCAATGGCTATCGCGCTTCGAAGCTGCATGAGGTTTAGTCACAGGAAAATCACACCCCTAGCCCACTGTCCATCACCTCCGATACTCTTTCAACCGTTGATCTCCCCCTGAGATCGGACGGTCCACATCTAGTCACATGCACGCCTTGGACCGAGTCTCCCACCACATCATCCTCCCACGTGTCTATCGCATTTTTCTCTCTGCCATTCATATATTCTATTCATACGTTATATTTTAATGTTTTACATTTTATCTCTGGTCAGCTCGTCCACCATTCCTCTGCTGTATTTTTCCGCCACCCTACGTTGTTTCGCCATTTCGCCATGTCTGCACAACCATTTTCATCGATCCCGCCACGTCCATCGTCTTCTGGCCTGGTTTTCTTTAACGAGTTTGTGGATTTTGCAGGTTTACAACAGCGGAGAACATTATGATTCACAGTCTCAATTACTGTGATGGAGCACACGTCAAAGGACCATTTTTCAAAGCAGAATTATGTAGAAATTCCTCGGAAGCCAAATCGACAAGACTTCAATTAAAGAAGCAGGGTTCAAATTTGTCAAACCCTGCAGGGACATTCAAGGCGCCAATTTCACAGATGAGATCATTAGTGGAGCAGCAGAGGAATATCAGTGGATGATTGAGGAATTCAGCGTTCGGCGTTGAAGAATTTAAAGCTTAATTCAGGATTGGGAAGGCAGAGGGTACAATGCACAAAAAACATTACCCTCCAGGTTTTATTTTAGTAGATTTTTCTTTCAGGAAAGGACATAATGTTTATGGGATTCTACTCTATTCCATGTTATTGAAGAGATTTTCACCTGCAACATTTATTTCAGAAAGCAGGCCATCAAGTACAAACAACACAACATATTCATTCAGCAGTATGGGCGCGAATGTTTCCGCCATTTTGCCTTAATTATGAAAATTAAATGTTCATCACCTACCTCTTTCACTAGGTTTTGGTTTCTCCTATAAAACCATGAAGAAACGCATTGTAAGGGTTCGAGACTTTATCAGAAAATGATGCAGTGAAAGGCTTTTGGTATACATTTTGTAAAACTTTGGTATGAAGACATAGAGCCCACAGGGTCTCAGTGAGGAGGAGTTCTATCTGTCAAAGAGGATTCTGGTCTTTGGTATTTCACAGTCTGTAACTCTCTTTATTGTGTTATATTAATAGAACAGTTCATTTCATCCATATTTCTTGTATCATGTTTTGGAATGCGAGTGGCTCACTGATTTTTGGTATGGATTCATCCTAGTTGATGCCCATGCTCGGATCAGTCAAGCGCTTTAAATATGGCTCATGTATGATATTCTGTTCCATTATTCATCTAAACCGTATTTCTGCTATATTAGTTGCTTTGGGAGGGTGCTTTTAAAATGCTATTATCATGTATGGATTCTTAGATTGGTAAGCCCATGCATGGTGGTATTGTATATCTGGGTATCAACCCAATGTTAACTAATATCTTCTCAATATTTCTTTCACTACATACACCTTCTGATAACTTGTGTCTGTGAATTATTTCTGAATCGGCCCGCTTTGCAGTAAGCTGTCTCTGAATTGTCTGATGCTTTTATATTGGAGTTTTGCATATTGCCTTTGCAATAGGCCTTCCTCTGTGTCAGTTTCTGAAGGTCCTGGTCCCATTCAGATTAATTTTCCCTGTTTACAGGAGATAGCAGGTGAGATGAAGTTGACAACTTCATACATTATATTATACGCTCCTTGCTATGCTAAGATGTCCTAGGCACTGGTCTATCACAACTCTAGGCTGTCTCTAGGAGCGACAACATCTTTCTGGCGTCGTTGCCGGGGACGAATTTAAGAAAATTAGAATCCCTGGGCCTTGACAAAATTTTATTCACTCTCTAAATAGGTGAGCATGGAGAGTTGAGAGTTTTAGATCCCTCACCTTGGCGACTCCACATTTGTTGTTTGAAAAATCTATTCGCAGTCCTGGCTCCTCGTAAGCCACACCTGAGGTCAGATATGTCTAAGCCAAAGACCCCTTCAATGTCTGACCCTGACCAGATTATACATAGAAGAAATTGGAGGGAAAGGAAATCAGCCCGTTTCGAAATCCCTGAAGTGTCTATAGAATATTTTCCTTCCTCCTCCTCTCAAGATTCTCAATTGCAAATTCCCGACTCCACTGTGGGAGATACTGATTATTATTACTCAGATAGTCCACCCCGAGAGGGTATCATAAATAAAAACAGTCTTCATCCTACTCCTGAGGTTGAAGAGGTCAAGGAAGTAACCGAAGTATCTACTGTTAACAGACCTTTGTTCCCCTCAACCCCTCAAGCTGTAGTTGAGTATATTCCTATTATTATTCATACTCCACTTCTGCCTCCTCCTCCTCCTCTTACTCATCAAACTATTGCACTACCTCCACCTCCTCCAATGGCTAATGTTCCGGCCTTCTTGATGAACAAATATGCTCCCTTGGCATTACCCCAAGTGTTGAATGATATGCCCCAAGATTATCTGAAGATCTTGCCCAGATTCAATGGGGAAAACGAGATTGATGCTCAAAAACATCTTGAGACTTTCTGCTCCTTTGCAGAGAACTTTAATGTTGAACATTTGGATGTGGTCTTAAGACTGTTTGTGCAAGCTCTTGACGGTGAAGCTCGAAAATGGTTTAAGACATTGGCTGGCCGTTCTATTACCACTTGGGATAACATGGAAGACACTTTCCTCAAGAAATGGGGAGAGAAGAAAGATCATGGAAATTGTCTCATTGAATTCAATACACTAAAGAAAAGACACAATGAAGGAGTGTCAGAATTTATCAAGAGATTTAATAAATTGTATCTGAGTCTCCCTGGTGATATGAAACCCCATAAAACTGCTGCTAAAGTTGTTTTTGTAGTAGCCTTTGATTCAGAATTTGGTTTCTCTCTCAGAGAAAGAAAGCCTGCTACTCTGGATGATGCTCAGGCAGATGCACTAGAGTTGGAAGAAAAATTTTCCTCCACTGGAAAATCAAAAGGAAGACCTAAACAAGATAGCAGAAGAAGGGGCAAAGAAGAGGTGTCTACTTCTAGCCAAGACAGAGACTCCAGTACTAGAATAATCAAAGAAATGAACAAAAATATTACCGGCCTTACTAATAAGCTGGGTAAGCTTGAATTGGAGGCCAAGAATTCATCTTTCAAGAATTTCCACAATGCTCAAAACAAAGGTTACAATCCTAAGTACAGGAAACCACCCTTGCAAATACTGCCAAGGGAAGAAAAGGAGCAACAGGATCAAGTGCCACACCCATTGTACCTGGAAGGTCCAGTAGATGATTCTACTGAGGACACTGCCTATGGACTAGAGGATGCAAATCTTGCCTTTTCAAATAGTGATGGAGAAGAGTGCCCTTTGCAAGGGAATGATGGAGCTGGGTGTTCATTGCAAAAATAAGAAAAGAACAGAGACGCAGAAGAAGCAGAATTCAATCATTATTGTAAACAATTTGATGATTTCATGCAAGCACATTTCAATAGAAGATATGATCTCAGATCTTCTAGGAAAAGGACTCGTACCCAAGAGAAAGAATAAGAGCTACCCTAGAAGGAAGCACCTTCTCAGAAGGAGTCAACAATGCAGAAAGCCACAGACAAAGGTAAGGAACCTTTAAACAAACCTTTGTAGTCTAGTGATCAAATTCCTTCCTCTTCAAAAGCAGTCATTCCCCCTAATGTCAAGTATGTGTCTAAAGAAGTCAAGCCCCCAGCTGAAAATAGAGAACCAAAAGAGGCTGTGTTAGAGAAATCCCCTCCTGCTTTCAGTTTGCAAAAGGAACTTGAAAAAGTCAAAATTCCAGTTCCCCTGACTGAACTGTTGAAACAGCCAGCATATCAATCTCAAGTTACCTCTTTCATGCTCCCTCCAGAAGCACTAATCATCCCAGATAGCCTCAACCTTCAAGAAAAAAGACCCATGGTTGTGTTTGGCCCACACGTTGAGGAGATAGATCCCTCTACCCCTCCCTTCTATGTGTCTCTAGTGATCCATGACCTGCTATTACATAACTACATGTTAGATTCTAGAGCTTCCCATAATCTTATGCCTCTGTCAGTCATGGAACAACTAGGTTTTCAAATCACACGTCCATATAAAGACCTCTATTCGTTTTATTCCAAAAGAGTTAAATGCTTGGGGATGATCAAGGATTTGGTGGTCAATTTGGCCCAAATCCTAGCAAAAAGTGTGGTAATGGACATAGTGGTGGCTGACATTCCAGCTCGCTTTGGTATGTTGCTGTTAAGGTGCTGGGGAACAAAAATTGGTGGATCAACTAAGATGGATTTAACATATGCCATTATCCCAGTTTTTGGTGGCCAGGAGAGGAGGTTATACAGGGAGACTAGATTTGTCAAGATGGTGACTAAGGCCGACAACTCTGTAAATTCACCAGTTTACAGTAAAGAAGGAGATTTCTCATGCTTGATGCTGGAAGAAGATCAATATTATGCTCATGAACCATCCTTCTATCAGATCAAAACCGAGCAACCCTCAGAGAGCATTGGATCAGAAATCTGGACTCTCCATTTTGATGGGGCAAATTCTAAAGAAGGTAATGGAGCTGGAGTGCTATTGATTTCTCCTGCAGGAAAATGGGTTCCTCTGTCTTTCAAACTATAATATGAAGCCACCAATAATGTGGCCGAATATGAAGCACTTCTTTTGGGATTACAGATAGCTAGGATCATGAATATACAAAGTTTAAAAGTTCTGGGAGATTCAGAACTGGTGGTTAGACAGATTAGGAACCAATGTCAAACCAAACATCCTTGACTGAGGGCTTATAGGAATGAAGTGTGGGACATGGTGGAGAATTTATTTTTAGAATTTAATATCCAGTTCATGCCCCGGGAGCTGAATAGGATGGCTGATTCCCTTGCTGTGGCTGCTAGTACATTTCACCCACCTCAAAACCCACTCTTAAGATATGAAATTGAGGTGCGTTACCGACTATCAATCCCAGATAACATCAAGCACTGGCAGGTATTTGAAGATGAAGAACAGATGAAGAGATTCCTGGAAACAGTGGGAGATTTCTCCAATATGGATATTGATGCTGAAGAAGAGGAAGAGACCGAGGACATTTCAAAAAGAAATTGGGAGGAGAAAATGGCAGGAAATAAAGTGTTGCAGTTGAAGGGAAACATTATACCTAGAGGGCTAGTGCCTCTAGAAAGATTATTTGATAAGAATGATGTCCCACTGCAGCCAAGCAAAGTGGTAGAAGAGAATCAGGTGGAAGACCTGAATTTGGGTACTGAGGCTGACCCCAAAATTGTAAAATTGTTCAAGAAGATCCCTGGAGAATATAAAGAGCTATATCAGAAATTATTTCAGTCTTACAAAGACGTGTTTGCATGGTCCTATCAGGATTTGAAAACTTTCGATGTCAATATTATGCAGCACAAAATTCCACTGAAGACAGATGCAAATCCCCATAAGGATCTGAAGTGACTCAACTATCTTGCCCTGTGAATACTTCCCTTTGGAACCTTGATCCTGCTTCTGTTGCTTGACACTTTGACTCCATTATCCCAATGGAATACAGACCTACATCTATCCATTTGAGTAAGTGATTTCACCACCAAACCAAATCTAAAATCAAATCCCAAGTAATCCTACATAACTAGCCTAAAATCAAATACAATCAACAAAGATAAATCATATAGAGAGAGCCCTCTTTGAGCATTAGTAAGGCTAGATCCTAAGGCTTAAAAGTAGGTTTTTGGTTACCTCTAATATTCTTTAAACCAAAATATAAACAAACCTTGATAATTATTGGAGTGATAACAATTTCAACGAGACGTTTGATATAGACCTTTGCCTTTTGCTCCAAATCAATCCTTCAATGCTGAGAATAACTGGCAATCAAAAACATAAAAAGGATGAAAGCACCTACAGTATATAATAATAAAAAAACTCCAGTTCAACTTAATGATCAAGGAGATTAAGTATCGACATTGTTTCCATGAGTCTAAAAACAACACAATGAGAAAAAGAGATTCATATGTGTTATCAAGAATAAAAAAGAGCAATATTACAACTTGATCCTTGATGTTGTATAGATTTCTCCCGTATGTTTGCGCAATCGTGCCCCTTTGATTTGACAAGCCTTCCTCCCCATAATGACTAACATAGATTTATCTTCAATGAACTCATGTGTACAAAGGTGTGATATTCAATGTACAGTTATATGTTAAACCAACTACCCTAACCCTGAAACTTCAGCTCAATTTATAGAGAGATTGAGGAGGTTTTAGATCCATTAACAAAGGGATGAGATCCTCTAATGAAGGGATTAGGGTTCCTTTATCCAAGGCGATAAACTCCATGAGTGGAGGGATATAGCTTGAACTAGTGTGACTCTAGAGGCTTCTAGTTGGAATAATATTTTCCCAACTAGGATTCTAGAAGTTTTTTTTTTCATGTTTACTTCCTTTTACGGGGGTGCGCAGTTTTTATTGGTGAACAGAGTGCTGATCACTGCGGATAATAGAAGAAGTATCAGCGCATGCACGGGAAATGACCATAAAAAGCGCGTAGGTAACCTTTTAAGGGTTTTTAAAGAGATTTTTCAGTTTCTAAGACTTGGTTCAGGAACATGGATGTTTTTAACTTCTAAGGAAGCATGAATATGGATGGTGATACATCCATAATGATAGTCAAATTTCATGGTGAAAAAATGACGTGTAACAGACCTCGATTCTGCTATAACTGTTAGTATGAATCTTAATTCCAAGCGTATTAAAAAAATCACTTTAGCTGTGCATAACAAACAACCCTAATAGCAAATATGACTGCCAATATCCTCAGATCTACAGTTAGGTGATCAAGATAAATGCTGCAAAAATCTAGATCTATGCATTAGAAGACATTAAGCAGTAGTAAAAACAAGATTTACTCCATGCATCCAATAGACAAGACAAGAATACGTTGAATGAATTTTGTATTAATGACACCTGGGAGGAAAAAAAAGAAGGGTGTTACCAGTTCTCCTCAATGGTATGGGTTCTTGTAAGTCCTCAGTACTCCAGATCTAAAACTCCTCTCTCTTGATGGTGTAGAAAACGCAGACAAAAATGGTAGCAAAATATGACTATGATGGTGGATCAAAGTCAGACCAAAAGTATAGATCCAGAGTGATCTTTAGGCAACAAAAGGTGGTAAATGAGTGGGAAAACCCTTCTATTTATAACAAAATACTGAGTTAGTCTAGATATTGGTGCATAATTAAAATATTATTAACCAAATCAAGATCCAACTTTTATGGAATATTTTATTATATTTGTTGGAGGGAAAAGGAATTTGACTTGGGTCAAATCCCTTTATTTGTAAATAGTAAATAAATAAATGATTTGTTTATCATTTTAAGGATGTGGTTGAGTAATAATCAAATAAATAATGATTTATTTAATTATTTAAGGGTGATTTAGTCATATTCAACAAAGAATATTATTTAAATAAGGTTTAAATAATTATTCTTAGGAAATAATAAGATAAATAATGATCTATATAATTAATTTTCCTGTTTTGGGTTAAATATAACTAGGAATATTAATTAAATTGCTGTTTAACTAATTATTCCTTGAGAAAAATCAAACAAATGTAGATTTATTTAATATTTCCTCATGGGGTTTCCTGTTTAGACCATAAACAACTTAATAAGGTGGTTTACTAAGTTATTTTTCATAGTGAATGCAATTTTACTTAGGGTAAAATTGGTCTTACATGGTGTACTTGGGTCCATCTAATAACAATAGTTTAGATGACCAAAAAATGGTGTAACAGATTTCTCCCCAGTGTGCGAGCGTTAGGAGCTAATTGTATGACCGAAGTAAGTTGTAAGAACTCAATCACTAGACACCGAAGGGGAAGTCAAAGAGAGAGAAGTATAAGGTAGACCAAAGTGCTAAAAGGACTAGACCCTGAGGGGGCGAGACTTACAGGTGCGACAAGTCTCTTTTATGATTGAGTACCTGTGCTATAGGTGATGGGGGAGGCATACCTATGCTCGCCAAGACAAAGTACAAAGAATAAGGCGTCCAGTAAAAAATGGATTGAACAATATAGTATATGTTGGAATAAACATGAGCCAGATAAACAACATGATAATGAAACCCACATACATATTGTGCCTGGGATAAAAAACAGGACTTGTACGATAATATCTGAGTACATGAGATATAAATACAACTCAGATGCCCCTGAAAACAGGAAAGAGCTCTGAAAATATGACTAATACATGCAAACAAAAAGGCGCTGCAAGCGGCTGAGGCCGATATCATCAAATGTATGAAGCTGCATCAAAGGCTATAATGAAGAGGTCATCCGGGTATGTGGGGGGCTACCTATAGGGCCACCCACTCATGAGGGCTGAGACATCTCATACACACCCGGGAATCACCGATATCAGCTGCTGCATCACTGAACCATCAAGTATACAGATCTTGATCATGCTGAAAGGAGCTGGAGCTGAGAAACAGTAAAGTCAAAGGGCAATAAAAAGTCCCTTTTCCTGATCCAAGGCACCAAACAAGAGTGGAAGGTGGAACCAAGGTACACCGCCCTCTAGACCTGTCTTCTAGAATGAATGAGCTGATGTCGACAAAAGGAGGTCTGCCATAGGTGAGGCAATAAGGGATCCTTAGCTAAGGCACGAGAGAAAATAGTAGAGCGACTGACAAACTGACACCAGGGATGATGATGAAATGTGGGGTACTGAGTAGCGGATGGACGACTTCCCTTTCTAGAGCATAAAGGGCATGGATGACCTGGCAGCGACTGACACAACATCATGAGGGATAGGGGACAGTGGGACTAAAGGTCATAATGTGCGACACAAGAGAGGAACCAAGAAATGAAGGATGGAGGAATATAACGAGATAGAAAGGGACTCGGAATAAACTCCATGAATGCAATGATGACTCAACTCGGATGCTCTTAACAAGGGCAACTTGATGTGATGCCACACAGAAAAAGGACCAATGGGGGCCATAAAAACATGAGTATATGATGGTTACTCATGACGAGGTCGACACAAGCATGGACAAGTATGAAAGCACAAGGGTGCCCCTAATTACAAGTGTTGCAGGTGAATAAATTTGATTTTGAGGAGTGGTAAAGTGACCATTCTTGGACAAAATGTGTCATGGTGAAGTATCAAATCACGAAAAACTAACAGATACCCATTTGAGGGCTCGGTGAGAGATTTCCAACGGTACAGACAGTTTGGAAAACAGAGCTACGATTTGGTCGCAGCAGGCGAAAGAAAAATCAAGGGTTTCTCTTTTAATAAGGAATTTTCCCTCCAAATTCACTCATTTGCATGTGGAGCTATGGTGACTGTAGAGAGGAGAGAAGGCCCTAAATCTTGCGGCGACCGTAGCAGACAAAACGATCGCTGGAATCGAGATCCGTCAGTTGCAGGTAAAAGGCATAACCATACTCTTTCATTTCAGTGGTTTGAAAGTTCATTTTAGGTCCCCAGGGCTTAGAAACAGATCCCTGCTCCTCTTCACGGTCGGGTCGCACTTTTTGGGGCAAAAAGTGCGACCTGGGTAGCAGGTTTGGGGCAAAAAACTGCGACCTGTCCCAGGTTTGGGCCTGAAAAGTGCGACCTGTCAGGGAGGGGTTTTTTGTGCTATTTTTTGGTTGAACTTTGGGTTTTTATGATGAGATATAGTCTTTCCTATCTGTACACTAAAAAATATGATGGTTTTTTGCAGATATGGAAAAATTACGGATCAACTGGAGAGAGAGAGACCTGGGCGCATTACGGTCGGAGATCCGAGAGGATCAAGGTGTCCATAGTGCATTGGCCAGGTTTGGGGTTCTGAAGTTTGTGGAGAACCCTTTGATGAGAGCTAGAGGGCCCTTATTGGCCCGGATTTTCAGCTATTGGGATCTGGACCATTAGGTCTTTATAGTGCAGGGGCACCAGATCAAGTTGACGGTCCAGGATATATATTTCCTGACTGGTCTCCCACCACTTGGGATGGTAGGGAATACTCAGCCAATATTACCACGGGGGTGGAATATCATAGAGTTTGTAGAGCGTCATTGTTGACTAGGTCTCCAAGTGAATGGGACTTGGATACCCATCAGGGATTTGGAGAGGTTAGAGACTCGTGCTGTGGCCGCAACGGTGCTGCAGATCCTGGGGAACCAGGTACTCCATCACATCACCAGAGGGCAGATGATGCTCGTGGAGAGTGTTTTGAGTGGGACCTACTATGGTTGGGCCCAGATGATGCTGTCATCATTGAAACGAAAGTTGTCGCTATGCAAGCGGCAAGTGAACCATGACTGTGCATATGGTACAGTTTTTTGCTCGTTCTTCTTTGAGAATATCTCGACACTTCAACCTTGCATACAACTCCAAGATGGAGGCCTCAGAGAGCCTAGGATGCGCCAATGGGGGCGACTACTATGTAGAGGAGGTGGGGCGGTTGGACGGGTGTTTCGACCTGAGTTCTTTGTTCATTGGGATCAGATGCCATTGTATATAGATGACTATCTCGATAGTGGGATGAGTTATTGTGGGGACCCATATTTTCCACTGCCGCCTGGTCGAATATGGGGGCCTGATGGTAAGTGAAAAATTGATAATATTTTATGTGCATGTAAAGGTCTAGAATATTGTATGTGGTACTGATTCTTCCACTTTTGGTATGTGGATACAACACTGGTAAAACCGGCCTGATATATGGGATGACCTGCACTATCGGGGATCGCAGGACCTAGTGGACCAAGGGCACAACAAAATGAGGATGAAACAACCCTCCTGGAGGACATCCGTCATAGATGTGAGAGGCTTCTAACTAGTGTTTCAGAGCGCTGCTGGAAAGACTTAGATGACCAGTACATAGAGCCATGTATTGGTCTACCCTTTGAGTGGCGAGGGGTCATGCGGCGCATGGCGATGGCCGGACAGGGTATGCGTGATCTACGAGCTACGGGAGCAGAGCCATTGGCTCAAAATCCTCTAGATAGTGATTAGTGTGAAGGGGTAGGTGGTGCCCCTAGTTTTGAGTTTTGTAACATGCTATGGGCATGCCATATGTATCAGAGTGGATGGACTAAAACATTTTATCCGACACATATTATGGATATGCATCATTTTGATATTTTTATGTTATTGTCTTGTGTTAAATGCGTGTGCTAAATTCCAATCTAGAATATGGTTTGCAATGCTATCTACATAGTGATTTTGTGCTCTAGGTACATGACTGCATGTAATGATTTCAAATTCACGCATCAAAAGCTTCACTTGTAAATATCTTCTAAAAAGGATAGGATTATGCACACTATAGACACCATTCAATTACATGACAAGAAGTAGGGAATCTAAATGAACATGAAAGTGAAGGATGCGATGTGAAAGGGCATCAACTAATAATCCTCGCACTGCATCATATTCGACCTGATTATTGGTAGAAATACCAATGCATACAACGTTCGTGAGAACAAGCGAATGCAAGGGGGTAAAAATGGCCCAACCTGTCGAGGCTAGATTCTGGGAGTAGCGAATTGCGCCATCGTCAAAACTAATATAAGGTGTGGACGGGAGGTCCATCTGAAAAGTGCCACAAGACAATAAATGGGAGGATTATGAACAATGTTAGCAACTTGAGCGCAAAGTAGAAATCGAACGCACTTTGCGGGAGGGAGTGATTTGGGTAGGATGTCTACTACTCACATGCCGATGGTGAGGTGGATTGTGGGAGCTACCAGAGGTGTAGCTTGTGCTCAGGCCGTGAAAGTCACCATAGGCACAGATGGCGCCATCTCGTTTATGGGTGGGAAATATGAAGTCAGTGGTGGACATGGCTTCCATGATGTCATCATCACAATAGAATATGGAGTGACTGGAGGAAGCGCGACGAAGCTACCTGAATCATCATCATGAGAAGAAAGGTTCACATGTGCATCTTCACGAGGGATGACGTAAGAACAAGCAGATAAGGGATCTACTGATGTTGAGCCCAGGGTGGTCGCTGAAGGGAGGTCAAGCGAAACAATAGGGGAAGATTCAGAGGGAGCTTCCACCAAGGGTCTCATGGATGATGAAAGGTAGAGGATGGTGGCCGTAGGCTCCATCATTTTAAAATCAGGAGGGGGAATGTCAACGGGAGCGGGTAAATCCTCAGTCTAGACTGCAGCATATTGCGCAAGTACGGAAGAGGCGGATTGGTTTTTTTCAATCTCGTACTCTCGAACTACCTCTAAAGAGGCGCGGTAATGCGTAAGGTGGGGAAAATGGTGGGAATAATGGCCATGGAGATCACAGAAAGCACAAGGTTTGTTGGTGTGAATAGTTTTAGGATTCTTGGCTACAATCGAGGAAGAAACAGAGACTTCAGGGACCATAGACTCAAGGAATGCAACTTTAGCCATGGGCTTGATATGGGGCAGTTCAGGACAGTTATGGGTGGCATGGCCGACGAAATCACACAAGGCACAGGGGTTTGCGGGCGAGGGTGGTGCAGGGTTTGTCGAGGCAGCCTTGTCCTTAGAGGCCCTCTTGCGAACTTTGCCCTTCTTACTTGAAGTGGTCGCAACAATAAGAGGTTCCTGTTGAGGTGGTTGAGGCACTGTTGCAATAGGAGAAGTCATGGGGATCGGTTGAACCAGGGTCAAAGCAAGATAAGGTTTGGGTTGACCAGGCGAGGTAGCGGCTGGAGGATCAAGGTACCAAACAAGAATCCCAAGGGTCAAGTTAGGAAGGGAGAGGGTGGCCATGACAGGTGCCATATAAACCCCTGGTGGGGGAGCTAGGAACAATATCTGACCGGAGGGGTAATGGTGAGGCGGGATGGCTCCTAAATGGTTAAGGCCTAGAGGAAACATTTTAGGAGGATAAAGAGGCTCATGAATAATAGCTGAAGGGCCAAGAGGAGGAGGTCCAGAAGGCTGAATCAAAGGTCTAGGAGTAGGCTCCGGAGGGCGAGGAGACTGCTGACTAGCCGAGGCGGGCCGCTTGAGGGCAACCCGAGACGATTGCATCATGTAAACATTCGATGAGCTGGGATCAGAGATAGGAGGAGGAAGACCAGGGAATGTACCAAGCCATGAGGAATATTTGTAGACTCTGGGTGAAACACTGGTCAAAGGATCGACAATTTTCTTGTTGGCCACTGAAGAGATAATGGACTCAGGGGAGGTCTGAGACTTCGGTTCATAATATGTCAACTGGTCGATGGTGACTATATTTCCGTTATGAGGGAAGGACATCTTGCGGTGGACCGTGGAAGGGACAACATACATCGCATAAGTGTAGCTACAACCCAATAACATGTTGTAATCTAAGGGGGCATCTATGAATTCTACGTCAATGCAAACAATCTTGCCCACAAGAGTAATAGGAAAATTGCGGAATAAGCCAATGGGCTGGGAAGCATGGCCATCCCACGCTCGGAGAGTGATCGTGGAAGGAGCCAACTCAGGTGATCCGAATTGCTTCCAAATAAAAGTAGACATCACACAGGTGGATGCTCCCTCATCAATAATGCACCAGGAAACATTGGCATTTTGGATCTGGACTGGGATTTGGAAGGCGACGGAAGCAGGGAGAGGAGGATGTTCTGACCGGTCAACATCAAAGACAATCAATCGATCGTCAGAAGGATCTACAGCGCCCATGGAAGATAGTAAAGATTTTCGTTGTGAAGGGAACGACTGGAGGAGTTCCAACGTTGAAATGGCAGCAGGGGATTGTGCCAAATCATCTACTATGCTATACGAATGGGCAACTTTTCCGGAAGCAGAATTTCAGCGTAGTGGTCCCTTAGGGTTCTTGGTATAAACCTCCGCCTTAGGCTGAGGGATATGTAAGGGACCATTAGGTGTTGAAAGAGGCTCTGTAGAGATCGAAGGAGGTGGCTCAAGGACAGACGTAGCGGGAGACTTGTTGTACTGAAGGGACTGAGTTTGAAGATTGATGTCTACGGTTAGAGGTTGATCAGAGTTCATTATGAGAATCTGGTAATAAGAGGTACCAGATGGAAGAGGTTGAGTGGCCACCTGACCTTTAGGTGGTTGGGTAGCCACAAATCCTTGCTGAGGGAAAGGATTGATAATCACAGTCGGTTGACTAGGTGAAGCACTGGGAGGGACGGAAGGGAAGGCTTGCTGTCCTCTCAATGTTGCTTGAGACTCCCATAGCTGCTGTATCTATGGTAAAAGAGGAAAATCATGCGTGTAATGACTATAAACACCACAACAAGAACAAGGCTTGTTCGTGCAAACATACCTGTCCTGCTTGGGGTGGGTGCCCTGTTGCTGGTTAGTAGTGTTAGGAGCATTATTTTGAGGATTAGGTTCAGGATTACCAGGAGGAGACTGATTTTGAGTGCCTTTCCTCTTCTTTTTGGAGGGAGGAGGATTAGTTGTGCCCTGCTGTGCATACACCTGCCCCTGAGGGGGCGGTGGCTGCTGTTGCGGGGGTTGGGAAGGCAAGGGAGGAGGCGGTGCTAATGCTGGAGGAGTTGGAGCACCAGGCTATGGATATAGATAATAAGGAGGTTGGGTAACAGTGTGGTAAACAGGAGGTTGGGAAAAGAAAGGGGGCATGTCGTATCCTAGATACGTGCTACCGAGAGGGGGAAAAGTACAGGAGGTGTTGGCCCCCCCTGAGGAAAACCATAGCCCATGGGAGGTTGAGCATACAGATTAGAGAGAGATCCAACGATACTGTTGGTGGCGTGAGATGCCCCCGGTGCGTTGGCACCACCGGGTCTGGGAAGATAAGGTAGAATGGTATAAACATGACCCAACTGAGTGTATATCAGGTCATATTTTAATGCAATTGGGAGAGCGGCTTCTTCAGTTTGAGGAAAGTGCGATGCGACATATTTTCCGATAGGTGGAAAAAGAGATCTAAGGAACCAGTCCATGTAGAAACGGTCTTCAAAGGTAGGAGCTTGACATAGGCTCTTTCTTCTTTTCCATTCCTGGGCATGGTCGGATAGGCGGGTCGCAGACGATTGATGGAAAGAAGTCAAGAGTTCGGTACCAGTGTCATAATGAAGGGGAAGCAAGAAGTAAGACAAAAAAGCCCGAGAAATAGTCGTAAAGGTGGTATGAGAGGAAGGGGCCTGATCAACATGCCACTTAGAAGCTTCACCTGTAAGCGTATGTTGGAAAAAACAAATATAAAAAGAGTCATCGGTAATGGAGTTAGACGAACACCACATGTGGAAATATCGAAAATGATTTGTAGGATCTTCTCCAGCAAGGCCTTCAAAATTTGGGATGTCGGAAGGGAGCTTCGTCGGCTTAGCAGGCCAACTAGCATCATGGTGTATAGGGTCGTTTATCAACTGGTCAAAATCAGGGAGGCTAAGGCCTACCATGAAGGGGAGCAAGGGCGCAACCAGGGTAGTGTCTGTTGTGGTCCCACTAGTGGTATTCCCAACATGAGGGACGGGGTTACCACCTGCATTAGGTCCTGCACTAGACATGGTGAAGGTGTCAGGGGGAGAACCGAAGGCAAAATGAGAAGGAGAACCCAAAGGACCAGAAGAAGAGTCGATGTGCAGACTCGGTGGAGGAATAACTCGAATCCTACGCAGAGGAGTAAGTATTCCTACCGGAAACTGAGGATGAAGGCCAAGAAGTCTCCAGGATAAATGCCTTGGTGGCGCAATGATGACGACACAAACACGGCACAAGGGAAAAAGAGACCGACAAGGGTAGGGAGGTGCAGGATCAACTGATTACAATGTCGAAACAAGGGCAGAGAGGTGCAGATTCAATTGATTTCAATGTTTTAAAGTCTTTTCTTGGCGGTGTTAACCAAGCCCATTTTCGCTTAGGGTGTGTATGTGAAGTATGTAAATTTTAATTTTTAAACCTAGACGTTTGTAGAGAAAAATAAAAAGTGTGCTATACAGCTGTAAATAAACTTGCAAATGACAGTATATAAGCTTGCAAAAACATAAAATAAACAGCTAATAATGAAATAATATAAACCCAAGGAGGTGGGCCTCTCAAAAAATAGTCTATAGGTGAGTAAAAAACTAATCAAAACACACTAAAAAATCCAATAGATCTAAGGTCAGGAGGGACAGGGTTCTAAAGGACAAAATCTGCTGGAAAGTGGTGCAGAAAACAACAACAAATCAGAGGAAAAATTGCTATAAAAAGAGGTGGAGAAAGGCTATCTCCTGGAGGGAAACAGAGTGAACCCTAGAGGAAAACCAAAACAAATCTAAATGAGGTGATTTGGATGGATAACAAGCCGATCTAAAGTGGATTTGAAGGTGAGGTATCAGATCTCTAAAATGGCTGAAGACTCTGAAATTTCAGACAACCTGCAACAACAAAAACTCTTCCACAAGAAGTGGAGGGTACTGAAGCCCTAGGGGGCTAGGTTCCCACTTAGTTGAGCAAAAAAGAACAAGTACAGGTCCAAAATGGGCAGAGACGGAGGTCAAACAACCCTGAGTAGAGGCTCAGATAAACCCAAAAAAATTTCAGAAAAACTCTTGCAAAAAATCCAAGTCGCAGTTTCTGACCTATTTTCAGCAGAGGTCGCAGTTTTTGGGCTGATTCCCACTTCCTGAAGCTCCAGGTCACAGGTTTTGGGCCAAAAAGTGCAACCTGCACTTCCAACACTCTCGGCGGCAGATTTCAGAAAAAATTGTCATCTCAACTGCGACTGATGTCTGTCACCTACGCAATAGGTCTGAAAACACACAGAAGTTAGAATTTTTATCGTTTTAGGGTTCTATAGGTTAAAAACAACATCAAGAAAAGCAAAAAAAAGGGGATGAAGAGAAGTCCTAGGGTTTGAAGCAGCTGGATATGCAAGGATGAGAAAAGCGACGTCGGTCATAATCGTAAACCCGTGTTGAGTCGTCAGTTGTTAGTATGAATATTAATTCCAAGCGTACGAAAAAATACCACTTTAGCTATGCATAGCTGCCAATATCCTCAGATCTGCAGTTAGGTGATCAAGATAAATGCTGCAAAAATCTAGATCTATGCATTAGAAGACATTAAGCAGTAGAAAAAACAAGATTTACTCCATGCATCCAATAGACAAGACACGAATATGTTGAATGAATTTTGTATTAATGGCACCTGGGAGGAAAAAATAGAAGGGTGTTACCAGTTCTCTTCAATGGTATCGGTTCTTGTAAGTCCTCAACACTTCAGATCTAAAATTCCTCTCTCTTGATGGTGTAGAAAACCTAGACAAAAATGGTAGAAAAATATGACTATGATGGTGGATCAAAGTCAGACCAAAAGTATAGATCCAGAGAGATCTTTAGGCAACAAAAGGTGATAAATGAATGGGAAAACCCTTCTATTTATAACAAAATACTGAGTTAGTCTAGATATTGGTGCATAATTAAAATATTATTAACCAAATCAAGATCCAACTTTTATGGAATATTTTATTATATTTGTTGGAGGAAAAAGGAATTTGACTTGGGTCAAATCCCTTTATTTGTAAATAATAAATAAATAAATGATTTATTTATCATTTTAAGGATGTGGTTGAGTAATAATCAAATAAATAATGATTTATTTAATTATTTAAGGGTGATTTAGTCATATTTGACAAAGAATATTATTTAAATAAGGTTTAAATAATTATTCCTAGAAAATAATAAGATAAATAATAATTTATCTAATTAATTTTCCTGTTTTGGGTTAAATATGACCATGAATATTAATTAAACTGTTGTTTAATTAATTATTCCTTGAGGAAAATCAAACAAATGTGGATTTATTTAATATTTCCTCATGGGGTTTCCTGTTTAGACCATAAACAACTTAATAAAGGTGTTTTACTAAGTCATTTTTCATAGTGAAAGTAATTTTACTTAGCGTAAAATTGGTCTTACATGGTGTACATAGGTCCATCTAATAGTAACAGGTTAGATGACCAAAAAATGGTGTAACAACAAACTTTATCCATTCCAAGTCAACGTTGGGAGGAGATTTCAATGGATTTTATCACAGGTTTACCTAAGTCCGAAGGAAAGAGTGTTATCATGGTGGTAGTTGATAGACTTACCAAGTATGCACACTTTTGTGCATTATCTCATCCATTTAAATCAAGTACAGTTGCTACTACATTTATGGATAGAATTCAAAAGCTACATGGAAGCCCAAGGGTCATTGTGAGCGACAGAGATCCCATTTTTACTGGAAATTTTTGGACGAAGTTATTTTCTTGTTTGGGTACTCAATTAGCTCATAGCTCATCTTATCATCCTCGATCTGATGGTGAAACTAAGATAGTAAATAAATGTTTGGAAGGATATCTTCGTTGTTTTGTATCTGATAAACAAACACAATGGGTCAAGTGGTTACCTCTCGCTGAATGGTGGTATAACACTTCCTTCCATACTGCAGCAAAAATGACCCCAATTATGGCACTTTATGGATATCATCCACCATCCATCACATCATCTTTAAGGGAAAATTCGAAGGTTCAAGCAGTGGAAGATCACATCGAGCATCAGCAAGAAGTTCTCCAACTCTTAAAGTATAACCTGAATTTGGCACAAAATCGAATGAAACAACAGGCAGATCAACATCGCAGCGAGAGAAGTTTTGATGTAGGAGATTGGGTATTTTTACGGCTACAACCATATAAACAAATGTCCCTCAAGCAAGCTAAGAAGGATAATAAATTATCGCCAAAGTACTATGGTCCTTACAAGGTGGTGCAAAATATTGGTACTTTGGCATACAAATTGGAGCTTCCTGCTTCTTCGCGAGTGCATCCAGTTTTCCATGTTTCATGCTTAAAGAATGTTATAGGTGACAAACTTCCAGTTCAAACAATATTGCTAGAACTTGATGAGGAAGGAAAAATCATATTGGAACCTGAAACGGTTGTTGTCAGTCAGTAATTTTTAATATTGGAAAGAACAAACGACAGAGGAAAACATCAAACCACTTTGGAGTCCAGGACCTAGCCTTCCTAGACTCAAAGAAGGCTCTCTCTGATTATATGATTTCACTTGATAATTACAAGTGCTGATATAGGCTAGTTATAGAAATTATGAGGGTTGTTTGTTTTGATTGATTGGGTGGTTGGAAAAATAGAGCTGTAGAAGCTAATCCATTGGGCTATGGAGTCAAAGGATGGATTGACACATCAAAGTTCAAGAGCATCACAAGGCAAGCTAATTGTGCTAAATGGATCTTTAGAGCTATATGAATTATGAGGTGAAAGAAATAGTAAGGTTTAGTAGTGACTAAATAGCAGTTAAGAATTATTTAATCGGAATTCAGCAGAAAACATTAAGATTGTAAATGCAGACAGAATTAAGGTGCTTTGACAGCAAATCTTAATCTAAAATTTCTAATTTACAATTAGATGAACATATGCACAACAGGGAAAACAATAGAAACATTTAGAACAGAGAAGTAACACATCACCATTTTAACACAACTCAAGAATCCTGAAAATGGTCTTTGATGATGTCCAACTCCAAAATTACAGTGCTCCAATATAGTAGTTCTTACAATGTAGGGGCTAACAATATCCAACCCTTGATAATGAAAATTATAGCTGTCGGTTTTAACCCTGAACAAAAATTATCTACGCACGAATATTATAATAGAAAATAAACAATAGCGAGAGCATAAAACATAAAATAGATAAACACAGAGATTTTCCCCTAGATCCCAAATCAGGACGACCAGCTTGATTTTTCATTATATTCCTTTTAGTGTTACAACACATATATATACATGCCGAAGCATACATAAACCCCAATCCATTAACCCTGGATTAGAACATAACCGTATTTCCCTTGACCGGATCTACAAAAATACCAGGGGCTAAAAACCATCGTACCCCAAAACCATGTGCAAAAACATGCACAAAACCATGGGCTTGGACCGCCTAGCGCAAAGGGGGGGCGATGCATGGTTAATCCTGGAAAGAATATAACACATACCCAACATTCTCCCACTTGTTTTTTTCTTTCCGCAGGGGGCCACAGGAGAGCTTAGTCATTGGCCCAATTCTTCAACACCCATTGTTTCTCTACACTAAGAGAACTTTTGAGGTGCTCTGAGACTTCGTCAATGCATCTGCAAACATTCTTCATTCTTGA
Organism: Pinus albicaulis; assembly: GCA_034641835.2. Classification (NCBI taxonomy): domain Eukaryota; kingdom Viridiplantae; phylum Streptophyta; class Pinopsida; order Pinales; family Pinaceae; genus Pinus; species Pinus albicaulis. The sequence continues at coordinate 409,450,330 of CM076573.1, forward strand.
AAGTGTCCAGCTTTACCAACAACACCCTTTTAGCCTCAACCATATCTCTAACAAAGTGATATTGAACATCAATGTGCTTTGTCTTTGAATGATAGCGGGGATTCTTAGCCAAGAAAATTGCACTTTGGTATATAGTCTATCCTTATAGCTTGTTGTACCAACCCCATACTTGAACACAATCTACGAAACCAAACTGCTTCCTTGCTTGCATGAGTGGGCGCCATGTATTACGCCTCTGTAGTTAGAAAGAGCCACTACAAACTGTCTTTTACTCATCCAACTGACTGCGCCTCCAAATAGGCTAAACACATACCCACTTGTAGATCTTCTTTGGTCCAGATCTCCAGCCCAGTCTACATCAACAAAACCATGAATGTCCAAAATTCTTTCAAATCTTGGTCTTCCCTGGTAGCACAAGCCATAATCACTAGTGCCACGTAAATATCTGAAAATCTGCTTCACTGCTGTCTAATGCTCCTTCCCTGGGTTTGACATAAACCTGCTCAATACTCCCACTGCATGTGCAATTTTTGGTCTAGTACAGACAATTGCATACACCAGGCTACCCACTGCATGTGAAATATTTGGTATAGTACAGACCATTGCATACACCAGGCTACCCACTGCACTTGCATATGGAACACAGGACATATCCTCCTCTTCTTCTTGTGTCTTGGGACATTGTTCAACAGATAGTTTTACACCTACAGGAATAGGAACATTCACCGGTTTACTATCCTGCATATTGAACCTATGCAATATAGTATCGACATACTTCCTCTGGTTTAACTAGAGCTTCCTCTTCACCCGATCTCTCTTAATTTCCATGACCAAAATATAGTTTGCAACACCAAGATCCTTCATGTTGAATTTGGAGAATAGTTGGGTCTTCAAATCTTGGATAATTTCTTTGTCATTTCCAATCAACTACATATCATCCACATACAAGACCAAATAAATAACATGGTCACCAATTAATTTAAAATAAACACAGTGATCCTCCTTGCTTTTGATGAAGCCAAGTCCCCGTATATAGGCATCAAATTTCTGATACCACATCCTTAGTGACTGTTTTAACCCATACAGAGACTTCTTTAACCTGCATACCAGTTCTTTCTTACCCTTCACCATAAAGCCTTCAGGTTGCTTAATGTAGATCTCCTCTTCTAGATCCCCGTGAAGAAATGCTGTCTTCACATCCATCTGTTCTATCTCAAAATCAAATGCAACAACAACAAATAAAAGTAATCTAATAGAAGTAACTTTGGCAACATGAGAAAAAATATCACCAAAATCAATTCCCGACACCTGGGAATAGCCTTTTGCTACCAACGTAGCTTTGTATTTCTCCACCTTGCCTTCTACATTCATATTCTTCTTAAAAACCCATTTTCTCCTGATGGGCTTCCTTCCAGCCGGCAACTCCACCAGATCCCATGCCTCATTTTTGTGCAAGGATGCCATTTCATCAACCATGGCCTCCTTTAAGAGTTTTCCATCCTCTGAATATACTGCCTCCCTGACAGTTCTAGGATCATCATCAGTTATAGTTAAGGCAAAACCTGAATAGAAATTAGATGGACTATACCTTTCTGGTTGCCTTCTTTCCCGAACTAATCTTCTCATAGCTAGAGTTTGTGGCTCTTCCTCTTCTGAATCTTCTTCTACTGTAGAGTCTGATTCATACTCCTTTAGCTCAAACTCTATCTTCTTAGGTTCCTTTGGTATGACTTCATGTTTAACAACATCTTTCACCTCTCTAAACACCACATCTAGGCTGTACACAACCTTCCTTTTTTTCGGGTTCCAAAGATTGTAACCTTTTAAACCATCCTTATACCCAATAAAGATGCACCTTTCAGATTTATTATCCAACTTGGTCCTTTTCTTATTTGGAACATGTACATACGCATCACATCCAAATACCCTTAGATGTGAAAGAGAGGGTTTCTTACCAGTCCATACCTCACATGGAGTTTTATCCTCCAACACT